>CAOLHI010002591.1:0-241513 GCA_948474755.1 Ctenosaura bakeri
CCCGTGGTTTTCGAGTGGTCATCTGTGCCATCATACACACCCCCCTTTCCCCCTCCCCTCTTTCTCAGGTCCCTGTAGGTTTACGGCGGACGACAGAACTGAGGAGAGACCGTTGCTCGGCGGGAGGAGCATGCGCAGTACCGGCGGGGGGGAGGGGTTCCCGCCAAGCGAACAAGCTCTAGAATTTTCCCCGAACGCTACCGCGCAGGGCCCCAAAGCTCCTAGTGTATGATGGCACAGATGACCACTCGAAGAACCACAGTTACAGGTAAGCAACCTGTTCTTACATAGGTTTCTTCCCTTTGGAGCAGGAGTGCCCCAAATTTTTGTGCAAAAATAGTGTCCTTTCAAAAGCAAAGCACATATATACATATACATATACATATACCCAACAAGCAGAAAACTACTGTTTGATAGTTAACCTAGTGTTAAAACTACTGTTTGATAGTTAATTTCTGGATTATGCCACCTTCTGAAAAAAGTACCAAAATACAACAGCAAATACTCCTAAATTTATTTAGACTACTCAGTAATGTAGTCTGAGTCACAGCAGCAAGGAACTTGCATATTTTTAGAGCACGGGCATGGTGTAGTGGTTGGAGTGTTGGGCTGAGCTCTGGATTCAGTTGCCTGCTCAGTCAGGGAAAATTTCCCCCTGAGTGGCCTTAGGTACTTCACATACTCTCAGCCCCAGAAGACCACATGATAGGTTTGCCTTAGGGCCAGAAACAACAACCATACAAAGTTTTAAAAAATGTATTCATTTTACAGAATTGCATGATTCTGCCTCATTTGTGCAATTTTGCATAATTTGAGCAACAACAAAAATTTTCTAGTTTTCTTTTTATTAATACCACTTCTTATGGAGTGCAAAAAATAATTTTCGGGTTTCTTTATGCTCATGTGTGAGGGAAGAACAAGTGTGGTTTTACATCTCTTGACTTGAATGAACCAGATGTCACTATTGTTTTCTTCAGAATCATTCCCCCAAACTCTGAAGTTCGGGGTAGATTTTGAATATCTAACTTATACTTGTCTGTTTTTTTAACGGACAAACTTTGGCAAAAAGGACAAAATAAATTGTGGAAAAAGCCTCAGTGCTTTATTCACTAGCTTTTACAAGTCTTAACAGATAGATAAGAATTCCTTATTCCCAAATCTTTGTGTTTATGTAGAAGGAATCCATTGTAGGATATGAACTATTATGTTTTTAACCTTTTTAAAAAAATAACAAGAAATCGAGTAATTCAGACTATGCAGAGAAGGAAAAAAAATCACTGAACAAGTACTGAAAAATCAATGTTGGTTATTCAACTATAATTTTTTGCTGTTCTGTGCCCCAACACCCTTGAAGCTGTGGTGTAAAAATATGAAAACTAACACTAGGATAGCTAGGAGATAGCATGTGCTTTGTTTGCAGGAGGTACTCTGCAGCATTTCCAGAGCTGCTGCCTATCTGTTTAAATAATACTGAGTTGGATACAACAGTGGCATTACTAGATATAAGGCTGCTGCTGCTTTATGTCCCTCATGGAAGGACCTTGTGTTGTGTCAGAAGAATTTTGGTCTTAGTACACCTAGTGCTTTAGCTGCTTCTCTTGTGACATTTCACAAATTGGTTTTGAAATTCTTCTCAGTCATTCCACTGGAGATGAGGGTGTTACTTACATGAAACAATGTTCATTTTTAATAAAGGTAGTCCTACACTCATAAAACAGCTGTTCTTCTTCGTGGTCTCTGTGCCTTCATACACTAGGAGCTTTAGCGCCTGCGCGGTAGCGTTCGGAAACTTCTAGAGCTTGTTCGCTTGGCGGGAACCCCTCCCCCACGCCGGTACTGCGCATGCTCCTCCCGCCGAGCAACGGTCTCTCCTCGTTCTCCGCCGCCGCGGTACGGAAGGTTCTTTAGTTTGTTCCTCTCACGTCGTGCTTGGCTGCTTTTTTTACGGTTTTACGGATTTCGGACTTCTTTGACCTCTTTTTCGGACTCCCCCTTCGGCTTTCGTCTTTTTGGATTTCGGAGTTTGGCGTTTCTTCGTCTTATGTCCGCGCTCTTTAAGAAGTGCGTGTCCTGCGGCCGCAAGGTTGCCCTCAACGACGGCCATAAGGAGTGTCTCTTCGTTTGGGCGAGTCCCAAAAACCCGGACTTGCCAAATTTGTAGGGATTTTACCCCCCAAACCTTCGCAACCGCTCCGCGAGACTCAAATCTTTTTTTTGGGGAACCCGGGGGCAAAGACGAACCTCCACTTCCAAGATGGCCAAAAGAAGACGACCACGCCATCGACGGTATCGGCGGCTGCCGTTCCGCCCACCTCGTCGGTATCGGGCCGGTACCGGCAAAAACCCCGATCTCGGCGTTACCGAGGATCCCGAAGCTGTCGGCGGCTGCCAAGTCAGCTAAAGGATCCTCGACGGCGGGGAAAGGCTAGGCTCCCCTTACGGAGACGCCTGCAAAAAAGCGCCCTGCTCCGGACGGAGGCAAGGGAAAGGAGAAGGAGAAGAAGAAGAAGAAAAAGGAAAAGAAGCGCTCCCCGGCTGGGGACGCTCAACCTCCTACTCCTCCTCCTACTCAGCACCCTTTCCCAAAAGGGCGAGGCGAGTCCGTCGACCTCTCGGAGGATGAGATCGAGGACTTTCCCCAACAGCGCCCGGACTGCCTGTGGCAGACCCTCCAACCCTGGGGGGAGGAGCGCCACCGCCCCTAGCCGTCGCAGGTCGGCCGACCTGCAGCAGAGAGAGCCCTCGTTTCTCCGGAGCGGCGTTCGACCTCCTTCAGGTCCCGGCCCGCTCTTCCGAGCGTCCGGTGGCCTCGCCGCCTCCGAGGGAGACAAGAGAGGAACAACCTCGCTCGTCTGCCTCAAGATACCCCCTGGGCGCCCTACGTGGCCAGGTACGCGGGGGAAACGAGTGGAGAGAGCGCCCGGCCTCCTATCGGTCCCATTCGCCATCGTACCGGGATCGGTACCATCGTGGCCCGAGTCGCTGGGAGACCTTCCGGAGGTCCCGGTCACCTCGTCGACAGCGCAAATCGCGCTCGCCTAGAGGGGACGAGGCTCGGTACCGTCGACGCCGAAGCCGATCTCCGTGGCCCGCCCCCTTCAGCCGCTCTCCCTCCCCTCGATATCATAGGGCGGGGGAGCCTTCACCACGGTATCGGGCGATATCCCACCTCCTAGGGTCACGGCAACGGCGACGCGCCCTACGGAGTCGGTGGTGACGAGCGGGCTACGACGACGTCAGCCTGCCAGACTACCCCGGTCACCACCAAGAGGGTGAAGTCCGTGGTCAGCCATCCCAAGCGGGACGCTGCTGCTACCACCGCCCCGGCTGCGGAGAAGCCTAGGAAGGCAACACCTGCGGCGACTACGAAGGACCCGGGAGAGCGAGGGGCGAGAGGACTCACCGACTCGGAGTCGTACGACTCGAGTGCGGAGTCTGAGGTGTCTGAGGCGGCCTCCCAGGAGTCCCCCCGTTGGGATTGGGGGCCCGATCCCAGATTCTGCTCCAGAGGACGTCCACCAGTTCTCTGCGATGCCTGCATGGCCACTACCCTCGGCCTTAAGATCGCCGAAGCCGGAGGATGACGACCAGCCTTCCCGTTTTCGAGGAGAAGCGACCTTCCACGGCCCCGCGCCCCCCTCCCCCGGGATCCAGACTGGTGAAGGCCGCCGGGGGATAGACCGGCCTCGGCCAGCCGATACCGCAGCGGTTAAAACACCTCTACAGGGTGCAGAAGGATAACGCCGGTTAAAAACCCTACCGAACTCGTGGCGTCGAGTCCGCGCAGACGAAAGGCTCCGGCAGGCAACACACCACCCCGCCGGAAAAAGAGGGCAGGAAGTTGGACGCCTACGCAAGGAGGTTCTATTGGTGCCTCCTTGCAGATCAGGCTGTCCAACACTCAGGCTTGCCTCGCGGCATACCTGAAGAAGGTGCTCATGTGAAACCCAGCGATGGAAGCGGTACCGGAGGACATCCGCCAAGCCTCCTCCGTGATCTTCAATGAGGCTATCCCATCGCTCGGCACCAGATGGCCTCCTCCCGGCACGCAGTGGAGATCGCCTCCCGGGTCATGGCGGACCCGTCGGCCTCCGCCGCCATGCTTGGCTTCGACCGGCCGACATCCAGGAGGACACCAGAAGGAGGATTAAGATCTCCCCTTCGACGGTGAAGGCCTATTCAATTCGTCCAAAGAAGTTTTGGGAAATCCTAAAGGCGAGACTGACCGCAAAAAAGATTGGGCTACACCGGCCACGAGACCCGCAGGGCCTCCCCCTTTCCCGACCATCCTGGCGACGATCTTCCACCTCGTCGTTCCAGCGTTCGGCCCAGCTGGACAGTCGAACCGCCCTCCGGCTCATCGGCCAGACGCACATTAGGCGGCGCCCGCCTTCGTCGAAGAAGCCCTCCCCCGAGACAAAGTCTCGGTTTTGACGTGTCTGGCAGGACCCACCAATACCCACTCTTCAGCCTACCATACGCTCGGAGACCACCGACTCTCGCCACACCTAGCGGAGTGGCAGTATGTCACTACGGACTTTTGGGGTGCTTTCCATCGTCCGTCTTGGCTACGCCATCGAGTTTCTCAATCCCCTCGCGGCGTGTACTACTCCACGCCGTCGAGTCCGGCCCTCCTGGAAGAGATCCAATCCCTCCTCCAGAAAGGGGCGATCGAGCGGCTCCCGCAAGAGGCCAAGACCACCGGCTTCTTCTCCAGGACTTCACGGACCGAAAGCCGACGGTACCCCCCGGCCGATCCTAGACCTCAGAGGGGTGAACTACTACATCCGCCCCAAAAGGTTCAAGATGGTCACGATACCGTCGATCCTACCCTTCCTACATCGAGGGGACTGGTTCGCCTCCATCGATCTCCGAGACGCATACTTCCATATCGCCATTCGCCCGCAGCACAGAGGGTCCTCCGCTTCGCAGTCGACGACACCTGTTACCAGTACAAGGTGCTGCCGTTCGGACTCTCGACGCCCCAAGGGTTTCACCAAGTGCATGGCCCCGGTGGACCACCTGCGGACGAAGGGCGTTTCCCGTCTTCCCCTACCTCGACGATTGGCTGTTGGTGGCGTCCTGCAAACAGAGACTTTACCACGACGTCCACATGACGTTGTCACTCCTGACCCGCCTTGGTCTACGAGTGAAACCCAAGAAGTCCCACCCCGAGCCGGCGAAATCCACTTTATCGGGGCACGCTCGACTCGACCTCCGCCAGGGCGTACCTACCAGAGTCTCGAGCACAAACCTTGACCGGGGGGCCCCTCACGCCGACGGCCCCACGTTATCTGCGAGAAGCGTCCAGCAGCTCTTGGGCTACATGGCTGCGACGACCGCTGTGAAAATCGCCAGGCTGAGAGCAAGACCTCTTCAACACTGGTTCGTCCGCATATTCACCCCCCCGAGACGAACAGACACCCCCGACTGCAGCTGCCGGGAACGTCCGTCATCCCTCCGATGGTGGCAGTCGCGACGCAATTATGTCAGGCATGCCTTTCCAAAAGCCGACCCGAAGGTGACGGGAACGACCGACGCCTCCCTGTATGGATGGGGTGCCCACTGCGGCGATCTCAGAGTCCGCGACAGATGGACCGACGACGAACCGTCTCCATATCAACGCGCTGGAGCTGCTCGCCGTTGGAAAGCCCTACGGGCGTTCCGCCATGCCGGGGGGGGCCAGGGCCTGATTCTGACGGAAAAACCACCGCCGTCTGCTACATCAACAGACAAGGTGGGACTCATTCCACGACCCTGCTCGACATCGCGCTCGGCCTGTGGGAATGGGATTCGCCTGCACACCATCCCGTGGCGGTTCACCTGGCCGGGCAGGAGAACACCACGGCAGATGCCCTCAGCAGAGACACCTCATCCCATCACGAATGGTCTCTCTCCGGGGAGGCGTTCAGATGATTGGGGCCGCTGGGGCGAACCATCGATCGACCTCTTCGCGACCAGGGAAAACGCGAAATGTCGCCGATTCTGTTCCAGAGGGGCCACGATCGTGCCTCCATCGGGGACGCTTTCCAGTTTCCGTGGACCGGGGGGTCCTTACGCGCCCGCGTTCCGCTGCTCGGCCGGACGATATCGAAAATCCTCCCGACCGAGCCGACGCGATCCTGGTAGCCCCGTACTGGCCGAACAAATTGGTTCGCACCCCTGTACGAGCCGTGCGAGACGACCTGTCCGGTTCCCCCGACACCGGACCTGCTCTCCCACTCCGGCGGCCGAGCCCCCACCGGCCCGCCACGCCTGGTCCATGCCCGGAGGATATCCCAACATCCCCGTCGGGACCGTCCTCGTCGCGGCCAGGAAAGGGTACCCGTCGCAACTATCAATACAAGTGGCGACGCTTCCTGACCTTCGCTAACAGAAAGGGGGAGCCGGGATGCCCGCGGGGCTCTCGACCGTCCTGCACTTTCCCCTGCACCTCCGGCAACAGGGCCTGGCGTTTCCATCCCTGAAGGTGATCTCTCCGCGATCGTGGCATACCAACCGCCACGATCTGCTGCCTCGGCCTTCTTCAGGAACGATACCCTTAAACGGTTCCTGAAGGGACTTCACCATCCTACCCGCCGGTATCGCCGCCGCTACCGCCGTGGTCCCTCTCGCTGGTGCTCTGCAGTTGACGAAGCCGCCCTTCAGCCATGGCGACCTCGGATGACAGGCTCCTACAATGAAAACCGCCTTCCTGGTAGCGGTGACCTCAGCGAGGCGAGCGGGTGAGATCACAGCTCTTCGTTCCGATAGCCCTTCATGGTCTTCCACAGGGACAAGGTGGTCCTGAGACCTGACATCTCGTTCCTGCCAAAGGTGGTGTCCAGTTTCCATCTCAACCAGGACATCATCCTGCCTGCCTTCTTCCCGACCCGACGACACCGTTGGAGCGGTCCCTCCACTCCCTGGACGTGCGTCGGGCATTGGCTTTTACAAGGACAGGACTGCTTCCCCGACAGACGCCGCATCTCTTTGTTTGCACGGGCGACGTGGAGGGGCCTAAAAGTGTCCACCCAGCGCTTCTCCAGTGGGTGGTAAGGACTATTCAACTGGCGTATGAGCTCGCGAGGAAGCCTCCGCCAGTCCTGCTTCGAGCCCACTCCACCAGAGCGGTGGCTACTTCTGCGGCCCTCCCGCGAGGAGTTGACCTGCATAACTCTGCCGTGTGGGGCCTGGTCCCAACCATCGACCTTCGTGCGCCACTACAGGCTCGACTGCCGGTCGCGCAGAGATGCCCGGTTTGGACGTGAGGTGTTGGCTTCCGGCTGAGGACCTGACCCGCCGTCCGACCGGTAACTACACAGTCTCCTAGGATGAAGGCACAGAGACCACGAAGAAGAAGAACAGGGCATGAACTGTGGCTTTGAGTGGTATCTGTGCCATCATACACACCCGCCCTTCCTCCCCTCTTTCTCAGGTCCCTGTAGGTTCACGGGGGACGACAGAACTGAGGAGAGACCGTTGCTCGGCGGGAGGAGCATGCGCAGTACCGGCGTGGGGGAGGGGTTTCCCCCAGCGAACAAGCTCTAGAAGTTTCCGAACGTACCGCGCAGGCGTAAAGCTCCTAGTGTATGATGGCACAGATGACCACTCGAAGAACCACAGTTACAGGTAAGCAACCTGTTCTTACTAAACAAATGTCCAGCATGTTGCCAAAATAATGAACAACTTTGATTTGCTCACATTGCTGGTTTGAATAGAAGTCCTATACAAATGACTTATAAATACATTAGTCCACTAAACCACAATTTGCTACTTCTATTTAGGGGTGGGATGTTTGTTTTACAAAATGTATGTTTGTTTTGCAAAATTTGTCCGAAACAATAATGTCTTCAGGATAAGGTTTACGTATAACCAATGGCCAGTGTGGTATATGTTTTAAGTGTTGGGCTAGGACTCTAGACCAGGGTTTGAGTGTGACTTTTGGCAAACCACATTCTAGCCTCAAAGGAAAGCAATGGCAAACCTCCCAAAAAAAATCTCCCAAAGAAAACCCTGGGATAGGTTTGCTTTAGGGTGGCCCAAGTTGGAAACAACTTGGAAGCACAAAGCAACATACGTAATCAATATGTAAACATGACATGAATATCTCTCTGCACTTCAGAAAATTGAACATTCTGGGTTTGTTCAGGCAGGACTCCCTGCAGCAGAAAAGTTGACATTGCCATCTGTTTGTACTGAAGATTTTAGAAAAATCTGGTGGTTAGTTTTGTAGAAAAGTCAAACTAAAAATTCTGCTGTTACTTCATGATGTAATCCTGATTTTGCCAAAGTAAAAAAATTTAAAAAATATTAACATGTATTAACTTTCAGCTGAATAAGATCTGCCTTACGGAACAAAATCTTCCTGTGTGGTTGATTTGGGGCTGACATACCAGAATTGGGGATTATGATTTGAGGCTGGTTTATAAACCCTAGCTGATTGTGGTTTTTGTAATTTCTCAGTACACAAACCATTAACAAACCACAGTTAGAAATAAGATGACTGAAAAGTCTAACTGTACCATGGAGATGGGGTGAACTCATAAAAGTGATTGCTAAGCAATTGGAAAAAAAAAGCAGGCAAACAGCTGTAAGCTGTAGTTTGTGTGTTCTGGGTCTGGCGGCTCAACCAATGGTGTGGGCTCTTAACTGTTATTAGCAGAAACCATAAGCTTATGTCTTATATCTCAACGTTGTGTTTCGGCTTTTGCAAAACAAAAGAAATAAACTGAAAATACGAGCAGCCTATGGTCTGAGAAGATACTACACAATGATACCTCCTCCCTCAGCTCCCAGGCCACTGTTGGCTGAAAGACTAGTGCTATCTCGATTGAGCATGATTAATTTATAATTAACTGATTTAAATGTCACAGCTTTGGGTATATGCTAAGCATATATGCATATGAGGAGTGAACCTATATAGCAATATACAATTATCAGTTGATTAGCAAGAATATGTTGAATGAGGGAAAAAAATTAGACCTTCCTGTTTGCCTGTGTATAAGGCAGTGTGATTTTAATACCTTGACTTTATTTTCAGTCCTGGTAAAAACCAGTCTCAATTCCCTCCTGTATGGTTGCACATAATACAATTCATGTAATGGATTAGGGTTGTCCAAAACATTAGTTCATGTTTTATTTGATGTATTAATGGATGATGATTGATCTGCTTTCATGCCACCAGATTAATACTGAGGTATGTAGCACTCAGTGTTGTTTTCATCACCCCCAGTTCCAAATATTGTTGTGTTGTGTTGTATGTGTGTGTGCATGAATATGTGTGTGTGTGTGTGTGTGGTCTCTTTTTTGGGTTCATTTATGGTACATGTTCACATTCCTTCATTCATCATTGTCTCACAGTGATATGGTAAAGCTTGTCGAAGTCTCCAATGATGGTGGCCCTCTGGGAATCCACGTAGTGCCTTTCAGTGCCCGAGGCGGAAGGTAATGTATTGTGTAGGTTTTTTATTGAATCAACTTCTTTATTTTCGTATCCAGTTTTGTCTCTTGTGCAGACCCCTTTGTAGAGAGAAGTTGCCTATGTGAAATAAGCACGATTGTTTCAGCAAAAAAGTCTTGCTGACTCTTAGCTATAAGAAATCCTGCCTCTGAATATAACTGCACTGGTCAAGGTGAGGATGACAGAATCTAGTTCCTAATTTATAATAGGAATTATATTCTGTCCTAATGCAAAGCTGAATTGCAAGGACATGAATTATTTCCGTCAGAGTCTCATAAAAGTTTCTTCTCGTCTTTTACCTTGGTCTAATATTAGAAATGTACTTCATGCAGCATTTATCCCTGGCTGCTTAGATCATAATTTACCAGACTGGCAGCATCTGAAACCACAAAGACACACTTGTGTATGTATTTTTTTTTTTTCATTCAGACTTGAAAGGAATAAAATTTATAGTCACAGTGGTGTTAAATAAAGTCAGCCTTGTAAAATATAGCATGCTTTTGGGGTCTGCTGTTGAACGTGAGTGTGTCTCATACTGCACTGCATGCAAAAAAGAGATAATCTGAGAGATCAAAGTGATGTGATAAAATGAGTATTAAACCTGCGATGGCCGGTCTCCATTGGTAAACAGAACACTCAGACTCATAATACTTACTTCATTGAGGTGAATTTTTAGTATTTAGGGTCTTTGATTGAATGAACTTTGAAAATTAAATCACCTGTAAAGCAATTATGGTTCTGTACTACGATTTAAAGCTTGTGATATAAGAGAAAAATATGTGCGTTTCCTCAAAGATGTAAGTAGGACTTGAGGGGTATATGGCAAGGGGAACAGAAAGAGATTTCCTTTATCACAGAAGAATAATTGCGTTCACATTTTCTGCTCTCTTCAGTGAGAAAGAGCCAAACATGCATTTTATAAATGTAATCTTATGTTATATATTCAAAGCGTATTAAGTTTTGACAAGTCACCTATCCATCAACAATTTCACTTTAAATTGATTAAAGGCAAATGTCACTGTATATCAAATATATCTTATCAGCTGCTTTTCACACTTGATAAATAAGGGAGTTTTCCCCTTCACGGAATGATGAATGTGGTGTAAAATTCATTCTTGGTATTTTTTTAAACTTAATGGCTGAGCAGGTACTACAACAATGTGGTGTGGCGTCAAAAACTAATAATTTCCTTGCAGCATCATTCCCTGAGGACTTGGGAGGTAAGAATAAGTGCCACTATAAGACTGTTCCTCTTGTGAAAGATCTGGTGTTCATTTAGCTACATTTATCAGGTATAACTGGTAGCTGCTGTAGCTGCATGACAACCACTGCCCCAGAAGGCAATAAACAGATGATGGGTTGCATTTTTGTGCTGCTTAACAGTGAAGAGAGAACAGTGGAATTTGAATGAAATGTTGCATTTCTTTATCATAATTCCCAAAATAACAATACCCAAGCTATTCTGGAGTTGTGAATTCTGTGTGGGTAGCTTTGTGGCTGCCGCAGTGGTACAGGCAGGTTGTAAGTTCTTTAGGACAACATACATTCCTTCTATATTTTTGTTTATATGAATACTAATAGAAATTCTACGGTAAGTGAAAGAAGTGAAGATTTGTGAAAACTTGCCAGTTATCATCCTGTTCTGATAATTCCAGTAGCAAAGAGGCAAATTGCTTCCTGGCAATTATATAGAAACACTAAGGTAAATGAAAGAAATGAAGATTTGTGAAAACTTGCCAATTATCACTCTCTTCTGATAATTCCAGTAGTAAAGAGGCAAATTGCTTCATGGCAGAACACTTTTCTTTGGCTATGGGAAAATTGGAGCCAAAGATAATAGGCCCCAGTAACTCAACCCAGTCCTGACAGCTCCTGCTCTGCTTTTTCAAAATTCTGATTTGGGGAATAGGCAACTGACAACTCCACTTTCAAATTGTAGAGATTAACTTTTGACTTACAAAATATTCTGTCAAATCTCTTATTTTAAAAAAAGAATAAAACAGTGAAATGTTTGAGTAGAAAAATGTTGTGTTCTTTTAATACACAAGAGCAAAATTAAGTAAAAGAAAGGAACAGAAACCCTGGCTGTGTTGAGAGGAACTGGAGAATATGTATTCCAGAAGAACACCACCACCGCATGCATATACAAAATCAAATGAGAAAGTAGCATGATAATGATTATCAGTCTGTTAAAATTTATAGTGCAGTCCTATAACTTTCTACTCTGGAGTAAGTCCTGTTGTCCACAAAGGGACTTTCTGAGAGTATGGTCCAGAGGCAAACTACAGTCAGCCCTCCACTTTTGCAGGGGTTAGGGGTGCAAGACCCCTAAGTGGAAAAACTGCAAATAAAAATAAAATTTATGAATGCTTTTTTAAAAAAAATTGACAACACTTCTCTAGGAATCTCCAGGCCCTCAAGCACTATTTCTGGTGGAAATAGGCCATAGAGCCATTCTGGAAGACCTAGCAATGCCTAAAGAACTGTTCTCCCTAGGTCCTCCAGGACAACTCTGTGGTCCATTTTTGGAAGAAGTGGATCATAGAATCGTGCTTGAGGACCTAGAGATTGCTAGAGAGAACATATTTTTTCTGTAGTGGGGCAAATACAGTAAGAAGTTTTTAAATAAATAAATAATAAAATAAAATAGCCCATGAGTAACCAAATCTGTGACTGCTGAACCCATGAAAGTGGAGGGCTGACTTTGCATGCTGTTTGAAAGATATATATCTGTATCTATATCTATATCTATATCTATCTATATCTATCAGTGATCCTTCTTCTTTTGAATTACAATTCATTGCATGGCTTCTGATCCAGATTGGGGCCACTTGTCATCTTGATATCCCCTCCCCACACCATTGATGGCAGTTGTGACGTCTTTGGGGATAAAATTGATTATATCCACATTTGCACATGTGTTTACATTATTTTAAACTGGTTTTAAATTGTCTTGTTTTAAGTGTTATATACACTTTCTGTTTTGTTTTTTAAATCTGTTCTAAGCTGCTATTATTGTACATCCTTGGATATAGAGTGAGGTAGAAACAATTTTTGGCTTGCTGAGGGTTCTCAAATGATCTTGGGAAACCACAAAATGACATTGGGAATTATATGCAGCCCACTCTGGGGGCCCTTTCATATGACACAATTATAACACTATGATTTCTGTTAAACAGCTATGGCTGTACCCTATTATATCCTAGGTTTTGTAGTTCAGTGAGGTATTAGAGCTCTCTGACGGAGGATTCCAAATGCCCCCCTCTAAACAGCAAACCCTACAACTCCTTTGGATGAATCCGTGGCAGTTGAAAGTAGAATCATAGCACCATCATTGTGTAGTGTGAAAGGGCTTCAGGAGTACATGTAAATTCCCTGGTTGCTGCGTAGAACCAATAATTTTTCCAACTAATTCCCGTAGTGTTGCTTCGGACACAGACCTCAGAGCTTAGTGAGCCATTGACCTGAAATATCAAATATCTCGTTATGCTAGCTTTGATCTAAATATTTTGGTAAACATATGTACTGATAATTACTTCACTGCCCGTATTTGTTTATTCCTTGCCACTGGGTGAGACACAAAACTAGAGTTTTATGGAAGAAAACAAAACCAGCTTAGTTCAGAAATGTTGTTTTTCAACAAGACTGAGACTTGTAAACAACACTGTCTTGTAGGCCCCTAAATATGCAGTGTTCACAAAATGGAGCTTTTACTAAATATAAAGAGACAGTTTTTGTGCAAATAATGTCTTCATTTCAGTCATGGACAGGGCATTTTATTATGTTATTTTGATGGAGTACGAGTTCAGGCTTTGTTAGACAGCTTGGCCTTGACCCTTGTACTGAATTGTCAGTGCGGTTTCTGCCATCTTTGCTGTGTTGTTGTCATCAGTGGAGTTTATGTTCAGTGCATAATGGCACTATAAAGGCCACATAAATCAGGTCAAGATATTGTACGGAGGAAAAAATAATAACTTATTTCACTCTAAAAGAACATTGTAATCTCCTCAAAGAACAAACAGGCCTGAACACTTCTCAGTGGTGCTTTACTGTTACTACCTCTGAGTTCAGAAATGTTAAATTTTCAGTTTTTATGCAAGATTTTTTTAAAAAAATCTTCTCCAGAAGTGGCAAAGAGTAATAGAGTTTCAGGTACTTTGGAAGGGTAGAAACAGAGAACTCATTAATAATTTCTCTCACACCCTTGCCCCCCCCCATACGGCAGAGGAGGAAGTACTCTATATTATCTTTGCTCTGTTTAGTGAAAAGAATTGTTGATGACCACCCCAAAACTATTAAACATTGCTGTTGTCACAGAGAAGTTCAAGGTATTCAGAGTGAAGGACACTGTGTGCCATCAGTCATATCCCTGTGTTAGATATCTAGAAACAAATGCGTTACTAAGTGAGTGTTTTCAACCTCTACAATGAGCTGGGGTTAGTTTGAATATTATACTGCTACTTGGAAAGAATCTTAGTCCTTGGACTTGAAGGACTGCTTACCTATATCAGAGCTGTTAAAATATATATTTTTGTTTCCTTGAGAGGGTAGTTAATCCAAGAGCCATTGGCCTCATCCACAGAGCTTGGAAAAGTTGCTTGTGTGGAGTTAAACACGCAGGTTTGTTACCCTGTTTACTGGGGCCCCCGTGAGGGACACCAAAGTGCTCTTTCAAAATATCAAAAGGTGGGGAAATTAGCAAGAGCACAAGCTAGCACTGCGAGAGGCAGGGCAACGGAGCGGAATCTTTTACCCAATGTCTATGGGGTCAGGTCAAGTCAAGGAGCAAACAGGATTGAAATAATAAATGTGATCTTTATTAAAATACAATCAAACAGTGTATGCAGCACACTCACACAGATAACTATGGAAAATAAAGGTGGAAGTGAGACAGAGGGATTTTTAAGAGGGATTGTTGATTTGGGTGATACTACACCTGTCCTGAAGCCTGGGTAGATTGCTGTGGAAGTTCAGAGGTGCGTAGTCTCAGTATGTGAAACTGAGGGGAAGGCTCGCCAAGCAAAGCGGTGGCAAGACGGGATGGAAGTCGGGAGCGATCCGATGAAGCTCACAAAGTTAGGGGTTTTTATAGGGAAAAATGTGGCTACAGGCTATTCTGTACTTGGGGAAAACAGTGTGTTTCGGGCTGGAGACAAAGCCTCTGAAAGGTCAGAATTCAGCATGATTGAGTTAGTTCCGAATTGACAAAGAAGTAGACAGTATGCAAACGCAGAATGCTTGGCAGATGAGGATTCTCATAATCTAGCCTCCTGCTCGGGGCAAGGAGTACTTTGTAAGTAGCGTGCATACATAATAGCGTGCTTGCTGGGAGGTCTCCTAAAGCAGCGATCTGGCTATTTCTGGCCTGCCTGGGTGGGAAATGGAATGTCCAGCGATTAGTGGCCGTGCCTAGTTTCGTGCTTGTCCAGGGGCCTCACAAACACGTGGAGAGGGATGGTAGAGGAAAGCCAAATTATTGATATCAAAATGATATCTAATGTTACCCCAAACGCGGCTTAGGAACTGCAGTAACAGGTTCCCCAAGCTAGCATGACCAGGAGATTCTGGGTGCTGTGGTTCAAAACGTAATGTTTGCAAGCTCTGAAGATGAGAATAATGGGTGCTACTATTGAGATCAGCAGCTGTCCACTCAAGCATAATCTGTAACAACAGGAACACCAGGATCGGTGTCAGCGACATGTTCTTATCTACAAATATATAGATAAAGTTAAGGTTAGTTTGTGTCAAACAAGAAGATCTCATGTGATTGGCTGTGTCAGGCGAAGACCTCATATGATTGGCTGCCTAAGAAGATTCTATGGAATGCTAGGCTTTGCAGTTTAGGGATGGGCCTTTAGAATTCTTGGCCAGAAAGTTCTTGGGCCTGTCTTGAATAGGCTGGTTGCTGTGGAGATGAGGCCTAGCAGTAAGGAGGAGGGCAGTGTATTCCCTCAGGAACCCAACCTCTGTATGTTAATAACTCTGAATACAGATTGGATTGGGAAATATGGGGAAAAGTTACAAGATGGTTTGAGGAATTATAGACAAAGGATCTGAAATCTTTCTAATTAGTATTACCTATGAGAAAATAAAATCCCGGGCAATGCCAAGTACATACGTTAGTATGTTATATAGTCGCTTGTACCTTGTAAAGATGAAAAAACTGGATCCTCCCACAGAGAAGTTCTTAGTATGGGTGCCATTGGAGATAAATCTCTGATCTGAACCCTGTCTCTTCTGGCCAGTGTAAACAGGCAGTGCTGAGTGCTGCCTCTCCAGACAGGCAATATGAATGAAAACCGGCAGCTGCATGCGGAGTCTGTCCCATTCGTGTTTCCAATACAAGAACCAAAACAGACCCTGAGGAACTGAAGCAAATCAGTAGTCAGTGCAGCTGCACTAAAACCAGAGCAATTCATTCTCTCCACATTTCTTGAACAAAAGAGCTGCGGCATTCGGCAGCAGATGGGGCTTCTGGATAACCTTTAGGTTTGTCCCCAGGTTGACATCACTTAACTATTCTTTGGATAAAGAAGTGAGTAATTTTAAAACTGTTGTACTTTGGACACATCATGAGGTGGCATGACTTATTAGAAGTGATGGTAAATGCCTGGTAAAGTGGAAAGCTCACACTGTAATATCTGCGCATCTTGTTACAGATTACAGTGTGAGTTCAGAGCTTCTCTGTTTTTAATCTAAGCAAATTAGATTAATATTGCAATGTGCAAAAATGGACAAACGGTGGAAAAACAGAGCTGGGAAGTATTTCCAGGAATGTGGAAGTAATTTATTTCCTTCACGTATTTCTCATTCCTGTGCCCACTGATACAGACTTTAATCTTCTTTCTACTTCTGTTTCTTCTTTCTACAGTTTGTTCTGTAGTGCACTTGGCCATATTTCATACATACTAGTGGCCAACGGCATGCTTCTTTTTCAAGCTACCAGAAGGCAAGCATATATTCATCACTTTAGTTGGGCTGGCTGAGATAATTTCTGAAAGGGTGAAATTTATCTAGATAAATCCTAAATAGCAACACAGCAGCTTGTGTGGCAATGGTCTGGCAAGAAGGCCAGGCAAAAATGGGAGAACAGGGGGAAAAAGTGGGCTGTAAGGCCATGGAAGATATTTTATGAATTTTGAGAGTCACATTCACAACCATCTACTTATCCAGGATGATGAAGCAGAAAGGGAGCTTGGGCAAGTTAGTTTTTTTTAATTATAACTCCCTGAATCCCTCAGTCAGTGGCCTAAATAGTGGCTCCCTGGAGATATAGTGCTAATGTGTGTAGAAAATATCTGGCTTGTGAAGGATTTGTGAAGCTAGCCTGCTTTCTAATGATCTCCAGCTCCAAATACATCTCCTAGGAACCTGACACTCTCTCTTGTAAACTCTTTCAGAACAGTCTTACTGGGTGTAGATGGAAGACTACTAGTTCTTGAACTAACCATTGATTCTTTTTATTTTGCAAATCTGGTAATGCCTCTTAAACTAAGACCATTTCTGCACTGGAGTGTTATAGTGTTACTATTCCACTTTCAACATCCTGTGGAATCCTAGGGTTTGCAGTTTAGGGAAGGGCCTTTGAGCAAGGAGAAATTGTTTGGATTTGTCCCTGAGGGCCAATTCAAATGTTTCACCCTGGTGTTGAGCCCACCAAAATGCTTGCATGTGATGATGGTCCTTAAAAAGAAGTGTAACATTTCATAGCTGTTCACCACAGAAGTCAGCCCAAAGGACTGGCGCTGGCTCCATGAATAGGGTACCATTGCAAACAAACATTTTAAAAAGAGACTTCCAAGTGGTGGGTGTGAATTTGCCTTGCTATAGCTACTAGTCTGCCTACTGGAAGAGTTAAAGAGGAATAAAAATTGGGGGAATGATTGCATGCATGTCTAGTCCACTAGAGGAGAGTGAGACTTTCTGTGTTAAATGCCACAGAAGTACTGGCCTCAGAATACTGGCCAATTTCTAGAAGCAAGTAGAGCCAGACCGATAGAGTCAATTGCTTAATGGCAAGCCAACACTTCTATAAGTCTCACTGACTCAACAGATCTACTGCAGTTGGACCGGCAGATCATGTGCAGAGCCAAGATGTGCAGAGCTTATCCCTGTATAGTCTGATACTAGGAAACAGTTTCATTGGGAGAGAATGTGGGAAGAAGAGGATGCGTGTACAAAGAAGCCCCATTGCATGACTAAAAAGGAGTTGATGGTACTTCCACTAATCCAAGTACAAACTCCTGGGAAGTTCTGCAGGCTCTGGCAGAGCTTGGTAGGAGGTTCAGACTTAGAATAATCCTTTAACTTTTATAGATAAAAAGAGCTAAGTGGTATAAGTGTGAAACACTGTGCCAGCAGTTCTGGAGCAGTTTCCTCAATGCCTGTTTGTAGAAGAACAGGCATACAGCTGTTTTGGTCATTTCCATTGGCAGGGTGGCAGTGACCAGTTTTACAGCTTTTGGCAGCGATCCAGACCTCAGCATGTTCAGGTAATCCCAGTCTGTTTCAGAGAAAGCAGGAAATGTTCTACATATGTGTGCCTAGGTATTTTATAAAGAAATGGAACTTTTCTTTCTTTATGAGCATACATGCACATTTGGGTTCACAACTGGTACAATCAGGATTTCAGGTTTGTTACAGTTCTGAACTGCTTTCTAAAATGCAAGCTTTCGTAATCTTCATAAATACATTGGGAGATATGAATGGAGCTGGAGCTTAGCTTATGGCAGGATATATTATCATAAACTGTCAGGGGAAGGCAGGGGAAGCAAATCTGAGAAGCTCTGTGTTCTTAGGAAAGTTGTCAGGGAATCATTAATTATCCTGACATATTAGGAATTGCATTTTGACAAACTGACACAGCACAGACTTATGGATGGCTCGTTAGGGGATTTTGGTTGTAGCATAATCAAGTGGCTCTTTGAGATTCTGAAATGGCACACAGAAGATTTCTAATCACAGGGTAAGATCATAAATTGAGAACTGTGGAGGCTGATGTCTTGTCTCATGCAAATAGACTTGAGAAGCATACTCAGAGAACCGCTGTGTAAAGTGAAGTTGCAGTGGAGTCTAGCCTTGAAACTTGGTTGCAGCTCCCAAGATTATTTCAACTAATCATAGTGTACAGATGACTTTATTAATTTGGATGAGAAGAGTCACTTTCAGGCTCACAATTCCCATACCAAAAAAAATATTATGATTTTATTGTTCCATCTTGCTTCCCTTCCTCTCATATGGTTTTATTTGTTATATCCAACATGCAGGACAACAGCTTTCAAAATCCAAAGCTCATAAATCTTTTTGAAATTGTTCTTCCATCTTCATCTTAGTCTGGTTTTACCCCTTGTTTTCAGAGCTAGCTGTTTTCTGTTTGCTTGCACGGTGCCTGCTATGAAAGCACTGTAAATGGTAACATTCTCATAACTATACATAGCTTAGATGTACCTGTATTAAGATAGTTTTTGTAGATTATTTATTACTTGTTTATTCGTTTTAGAATAAAGAGTCAAATTCATAGTTAGAATCACAGTTACAGACAAGTGTATGTTCAAAGAAAACAAACTCAGACGAAAACTAAAACACAATATTTGCACAGTTATGACAGGCCCTTATTTCTTATTAGATTAGTTTTGCAGTTCAAGCCTATGGCACCCTGACAGTAACACTTAGTCCTAACTCCACCCTTTAATCACAGCCTTTGTGTAAAAGTGATAGTGTCTTAAGTGTTCCCTCAGAACAAATAATTTATGGTAACATGTCCTTTTTTTTAAAAAAACCAGCGACTTTAGATAATGCAGGCCAACTCAGTAGTTATAAAACAAACAGTATCCTTTATTGGACTAACATCAGAATTAAAGTATTTTGTCACTGTACTTCATGTAAAGTATAGTGTTATTAGGTTAAACAGTTCAAACCGCTGACAGTCTATGCCATTAACTCCCAGCCTTAGGCACCAAATCTCTGTGTGTTTTCCTCAGCTGCCTAAACACACCCCAGCCACCATCTCTGGCCAAGATCAAACTGAAGGGAAACTGAAGGCTCAAATAGAACAAGCCCCTCTTGTACACACCACTGTGCTGGGTTTCACTCTTTTTTTTTCCAGCACTAGGATTTACTTTTTTATTTTATTTTATTTTATTTTTATTTTATATTATTTATTATTTATATAACAACATATGGGTTTCACTCTTAAGGCACTACACCAGTTGCCTATCAGTCCTCCATCATATTACAGTTGCGTTCCAAACAGCTGATCCTCCAAAGCAACTTCGTAACAACACTGAACTAAAATATTGAACACTAACTAAAACACTAAATGCTAACCGACAAAAAAAAAGGGGGGGGCTCTGACTCTCCTGGCCAAACTGTAATGAAAGACAGAAATTTTTTTTAAAAAAATTATTTTACCATTATAGATCCAACTACTTAATCCTACTAGAATTACTAGTGACCGTACCCATAAATTATTGGATTTCTTATTGCTCAAAAAGTACATAAACAGTTTACAGTCTTTCAAAAAAAAAAAATCTTCAAGTGACTTTTCCTTTAAAACTTACTTTGGTTTGGCAACTTTAGTTTGACAACTCTGCAGCCTTAGCAATCCATCTTCCATCATTGATGCTTCAGTCCATTTCCAAGTTTGAGCAAACAATATTCATTCTGCTGTTACCCTATAATGAAGAAGTAATATATATTTACTATCCAAATCTTTGTCCATAAAAGGTAACATTGCTAGTAACATTGCAAAATCTAACTTTAAATTCTTTTGAATTAACATGTAAATCTTAGACCAGTAATTTTTCATCTTCTTACTAGTCTAAAACATAGGAAAAAAAGAGCCCTCCTTCTTTTGACTTCTCCAAAGTTATTGAGCTTTTAATGTGGCCCAGTCTATTTAGGACATACTGGCACTTTATTCAGAGTTAGTTCTCTTGTCCTGAATGTTATGTTCATTTTGGCAATTATTAATTATTTTGTTTTAATTCAGACGTGGAAAAGGCTTAATTTGAGATGCTAAGGCTAATGGAAGATGTAGAGTTACAGCTCTTATTATTGGAATATTGCTCATTCTGTGGTAAAGGAGGAGTTAAGTGAGGAGGGCCTGTTCACCTCCCAGACAGAAGAAGCCCATATTGTTGACCATTAATCTTAAGGGGACCAGTTGTCATTAGAGGCGATAGGCCTCAGTAGTGTTTCATATTAAAGCAAACAGCTTAAGTTATTTGCTAAAAGACTGTGCTCATCCTTAGTGGAAAGGAGAGAAAACCAGCGAATCCTTGTTAAAACAGTGCCTACCTCCTATTCCTGATACTTTTCCTGCATGTGTTTGGCATAGTTTGATTTTGTGTGTGTGTGCATTTTTAGTGTCTGTATGCCACTGATCCCTTCACCCACAGCACCTCACAATGTAAATTTAAAACTGTACTGTACTAGCACAAAATATGAAACAGCAGCTTCAAAATATTATCCCAATTTCATATGCTGGGGCTGTCTGTTTGTGTAGGAAGGTTCTATCCTGATTTATTGCCCAAACGTTTTTCAAAATAGTTAAGTATTTTGCTGGAGGATGAGGACTATGTCACTCTCTTGATAGTGCTGGATCATAGGCCATTTCTGCACCAGACTGTTATAGTGCTATTATTCCACTTTCAACATCCTATGGAATCCTGGGGTTTGCAGTTTAGGGAGGGGCCTCACCTCCCTAAACTGCAAACCCCAGGATTCCATAGGATGTTCAAAGTGGAATAATAGCACTATAACAGTCTAATGCAGAAATAGCCTCAGTTCCCACCAGCCCTAGCGAATATAACTGGTTATATGAAGTATAAAAGGAACTGTAGCACAACAATGTCTGAAAGGTCATGTTTTTCCTATCCCTTTTTACAGTCTTTCTTACAAGGAAGCTCACAGCTAATTTTTGTCAGCAACTGAAAAGGCCCTGTTTCTCTGCTTGGAAGTTGTCCTCTCTATTTCTGTCTTTGAATGGAGAAACATTTTGTCACCACCCGCTGTAGTTACCATGTTCAGGGATCTGAGCTGGTTTCACACTGCTTAATTTAGCCACATGATCATCTGTGGAGGTGCATAGCTGGAGAGACAGAGGTCTGTAGAAATACTAAGCTGGCAGCTATTCTTAAGTCAGTGACTGAACTTCTGTCCCCAAGCTACAGTGATGTAGATGCCTACCTCCACCCCTTTAAATCATATTGATGGATTTACTAATGCCCTTTGGTTTGTGCATTTACATTCTAGCTGGGAGCAATAATATAGTTCTTAACAATACACACACATCTCACTTACTTAGTTGCCTATGATAACTGCCTTTTAAATAACTGTGTTAACTACTGTGCATCTTTCAAAATAACAACCTGCTAAATAAGAACGCCTACTGATTGTGTCGACCTCTTTGTTTTCACTTCATTCACCCCATGAGGACTTTGAAATTACAGTTAATCATTACAGATAGAACACTACTGTTCATTTAAATGGTGAAAGAGGCAAATGAGATATGAATTATAGAAACCGCATGTGTGTGTGAGAGAGAGAGAGACAGAGAGGGAGAGAAAAATATGATTATAGCTGTGTGAACTCCAGTTCTGGTGAACTAAGGCTATTTGTTCATTTCTGAAATTCTGTAAGGGAAGAATGTTCACATATCCTTTAATTGGGGGAAAATATTTGGATTTACTCTGATAAATGTATAGACAATGTGAACGTATATGTTAAGAACATAGGAAACTACTTTGTATTGAATAACAGATGATTGCTTCAACAAACCCAGTTTTGTCAGTTTTTGGCTGGCAGCAGCTTTACAAGTCTTCAGCCAGGATTCATTTTAGATCTACCTGGAGATTCCTAGAATTCACTGGTGGTTGGTTTCTGTCCTGTGTATTATCGAGGCTGTGTCCTTGCTTAACTGCAGGAATCAGGTGAGATTGGTTGTGCTCAGGTCCGTACCTCTTCAGAACGAGAGAAATGGCAACATTATATCATTCTTTATCAACAGTTAGCATAAAGCTGTATTACCTCATTGCATCCTATTTAAACTCTCTAAATGGGACCTCTGTGGTACAACAATCTCAGTTTTCTAATAGAAGAAATGTAAATGTTAACACTGCCAGTCAAAGCATTAGCATGTTACGGAAGAAACATTAAACGTATGTGGTGTAGTGAATATGTATCCAGCAAGCACATTCCACAAATCAGTTTGAGTCTCCTCAAAGTAACTACATTCAGTAGTGATCCCAAAAATGCCTAGAGTTGTTTTCCATAGTGAAGACAAACTGAGGAAAAATAGCTATTTAATGTTCCATAATGAACTGTGTCCAAAACATAAGCAGAATTTCCTTACAGATGTTCTGTTTTTTGTGGAATACTTTGTCTGGTCTTAATCAACGTATTAATACCATCATGAGGCTATAGAAATTGCATGAAATTGTAATCCCAATTGTACTAAGTTAGCTAAATTCACAGCATGAAATTGCTTTGTTTTGGAGTCCAAAAATAATGTTCTGTTAGCATAAAAAAAGTAAGCGGTAAGCCTCCAAATATTGCTTGGCTGTGATTTACATCGTCTGTTGCTGGTAGGGCTGATGGGAGTTGCAGTCCAGCAGCAATGTTGTAGAGGACACACATTTTCCAATCCTGTGTTAGCAGAAATCATCATCTGCTCATCAAAATGTTGTGCTCAACCTAGTGGAAGAGTGTTGTGTGAACAACCTAAGATTTAGAATTATTTGTATAAGTTGTCTTTGATACCTCTTCATGGCCTGCTGAAGTTTATATGCTACACACTGTACTTTTTATCCCTTATGCTTCATTTCAGTTTTTGGTGATTTATTTATTAGTTCTATAACAATCGAACTCACAGTTAGAATCACAATCACAGAGAAAAACATATGGAAAAAAAGTGAAAGCAGAAGCAGAACTAATACACTAAACTAAGATATTAAGCATGAACTAACTAGAACACTAAACACTAACTTACTAAAACACAAAAGGCTTTGACCTCTCACACCAAGCTATAATGAAACAAAAAAGATAAAAAAGAAAAAATTCTATTATTCTGCCATTACAGATCCACCTGAGTGCCTGACTAGAATTACAAGTAGCCATAGCCATAGATTATTGCATTGTTAGATTTTTTATTGTTTAAAAAAGTCCATAATCAGTTTCCAAAAAATCTTCAGTTGTCTTAGTTTGGCACTTTGGACTAACTCAGCAACCTTAACAATCTGTTTATCTTGTTCTCCTTGTCTTTCATTTCTTGAGGGCAATGCAGTCCTCAGCGCACTTGAGGGATTCCTGCATGAGAAGTCATTTGCTTGCACAGGACTTGACCAATTAGCTATTGGGATATCTTTTGCCTTCTGTCTATGGCTCTTTGCACCCAACCCTTAATCTGAAATGACCATGATTTTTCAGCATAACATGTTCTAAA
This sequence comes from Ctenosaura bakeri, assembly GCA_948474755.1. NCBI lineage: Eukaryota > Metazoa > Chordata > Lepidosauria > Squamata > Iguanidae > Ctenosaura > Ctenosaura bakeri. The sequence continues at coordinate 23,886 of CAOLHI010002591.1, forward strand.
TAATTAGATAAAACAGAAACTTTCTGAATCATTGTCATGTCTTGATATATTCTGCAGTGACAGCAGGTGGGAAGCCTGCTGTCTTCTAGGTGGGAGTGATGAACCTATGCTTAGTTTTAGGCCATTTCCGCACTAAAGTTTTATAGTGCTATTATTGCACTTTCAACATCCTATGGAATCCTGGGGTTTGCAGTGTAGGGCGGAGCATTTAGAATTCCCAACCAGAGAACTCTTTGGCCTCAGTAAACTACAAACTCCAGAATTCTACAGGATGTTGAAAGTGGAATAACAGCACTACAACAGTGTAGTGTGGAAATGCTGAACTTTAAATACTGTAATCAATTCAAAGTTATAAACTTGTTTTGTGGATGGGATTCAGCACCTTGCAAAGCTTATTTAGTATTCAGCCTAAAGCCTTAAATGGATTCACCACCCCTGCCATCGATCTCTGATACATTTCCAAAAAGGAAGCAAAATCTAGTTAACATATCTGGTTTTTGTCCAAAGCAATGGGATCTCAAACTTTTTTCTTAAGGGAAACCCTGGCTGCCTCATTCTGCCTGCTATAGAATCTATGTGTATTTGCCAAAGAACATCTCTATGTTGCAGAGGATTCTACAGGAAGCTGAGTGCCTTGACTAGCTCACTTGAACTTCATGGGGGAAAATGTTTGGATCAAAAAAAACAAAACAAATCAGAAACAGAAAAAAAAAACCCAGGAAAAAACTCTAAACCAACCAAAAAACAAAGAACAGAAACCCAACAGTCCAACCACTGTGCAGTTCACCATTCAGTCTCCCACACTGGCCGACTAGACATCTTTGGGAAGGATATAACCACTGTAGCCCTCTTTTGCTCTTCCTCCTGAGCAACTGATGCTTCCTCTGTATGTGGAGTTTTCTTGTTACCTTGATAAAGTTATGTATCTCCCATTACTTTATCCTTTATCTCACCATTACTTTATGGTCTTGTCAGGAGTCCTCAAACATGTAAGTAGTTCCATGTTGCGGGGAAAATTGGAAGCAAACAGTCTTTCAGGGAATCTTGGTTTTTTGCTTTTGTTTTGTTTTAGTTATCCCAGGGCCCTTTCATGCTACATAGGTAGGTGAGGAGTTAATGCTCCCTGATTGAGAATTCTAGATAACTCCCAACAATATAAATCTCAAGACTCCATAAGATGTTGCCATAGCAGTTAAAATGTAATTGTAGTGCTGTAATTGTGTAGTGCAAAGGAGCCCTCAGTGTTCTTCCGGATGCAGTTTGAAGAGCAATGGCTTATACTATGAAAGTCAGAAAACGTTCAGGCTGATCCTCCTTTAAGGTGCAGTGAGGTAGTTACCTCAGCTGCTTTGGGATGTGAAAGAGGAGGAAAAAGTTAGCTATTATAATAGTTTATTATTCTGTATATGTGCATGTGTGCACGTGTATGCACTAGATAGATAGATAGATAGATAAATAGACAGACAGATATGAGAAAACCCAGCATGGTGTTGTGGTTTGAACATTGGAGACTAGGGTTCAATTCCCCGCTGAGCCATGGAAACGCACTGGGGAATGTTGGGCATGTCACACACTCTCAGCCACAGGAAACCCCCATGATAGGCTCACCTTAGGGTTATTATAAGTTGGAAACAATTTGAAGGCACACAACAACAACAAAAATGTAGTATTTTGTCTTTGTTGTAGAGAAAAGAAGAGAGACTTCTGTGATTCTTTTTTTGGTTGGGCATCTCTGTGTGTGTGTGTGCACATTCTCACACACGTGCATACTTGAGTTGCCAAAATAAGTTGTCTGGCCATGAACTGGAGCAGCGGGCACCACTACCTGTGCTGCCTTGGGCAGCAAACTGTCTTAGATCAGTCCTAAAATCTTTAATATACAAACAACTTCTTTTTAATCACTGCAGAAACTAATTGTTATGATCCAGTCAGAAACTGAGATAATATGATGAACTAAGCTGGGGCTTTGCTTATTTTTAAAAGTAGATGGAGGTGCTGGCCTTGTCCTTAATTAGGATGATAATATTAATGGATTTAATGAATGAAGAAGTATTTTGAGTTTTTTCTGTATTGGTTTAAAATGTTTCAGAAATGTAGTGATTTCACAAGCTTGTTCACATCCTGGGGCAACAGGTCATTTCTAATTCTTAATTTCTCTAATAGACCTGTGGTTTGAAAAATTACATTTGTGATAGGCTGTTAATATTTCATCATCAGTTCTCTCAGATAGCTCAGTATTTAATAATTAGTATGTTAATTTTATCCTGGCATAATGATGACCATTGCTTTCCATTTTAAAGGAAGTTATGTTCTGAATCTTCTAATAATAATGCAGAACACGTCTTACTACCTATACAACATGCTTCATTTCAAACCTGACTATATAAGCCCTTAAACAAGTTGAAGTCTTATTAATCCTGTCATGCAGTAACAATGTATAACAAAAAGAAATAATCTGCACGTCAAAACTGCAATTACGCTCATTAAACAAAACCCACAAGTTAAATTAATGTAGGAGAGCTCAGTTCAAAGGCAGCATCTGGTATTCACAAATATTGTTTTGTATGTCCTTTCTATAGCTGTGTGGCATAAACATGCACAGTTGAAGAGATGTAATTATCACACAGCTGAAGGCCAATCTCAGGTGGGCTCCGGCTGGCCCCTCCCTAGACTGTAAACCCCAGGATTCCATAGGATGTTGAAAGTGGAATAATCACGCTATAAAGAGTGTAGTGCGGATATGACCTGTGTTCAGGTCCTCAGTGGGATACTCCGGCATTCTGGAGTACTCAAGAGGTGACAGCCTTCAGCTAAGGAAAAGTGAATCATTTCTTGGTTTTGTTAACATATAACAATATAGATAGATAGATAGCAAGCAAGCAGCTGGAGACTAGAAAAAAAATCAGTTTAAAGTTTTTACCAATGCAATCCAATAAAAAGCTTTCTGTCACTTTACCCACTTGGAAAGGGAAGAATTTTAAGGGAATGCATTGTTATACTCTCCATTACATCAGTTTCTTATACTCTCTATTACATCGGTTTCTGATCACTTTCCCCACATCGTATTTCTCTATATATGGATTTCATTTGAAGTTCTCAGCAAAGGGTAAAGTGTCTAAAAAGTACAGTGACATAAATCACTGAGAAAGATAGATAGCCTTGTGCTAATGGATGTCTCTGTTCTGACAAGTGTGGTACTTCCTGATGGTATTTACTCCATTCAGATGCAGTATGCATATTGAGAACTGAACCTAAATTTTGCTAAACATTAATTTGAATGAATTCAAATTTATACCAGATTCATTAGACCTAAAGCTGTTGATCTCTCTTATTTGCAATCTGTTTGAAAGTCTCTGACCATAGCCTTACACTTCTAACTACGCATATGTGCTTTGTGCTACCTGATAATTTTGCAGAGCTGATGTTGTCCATAGCAGCTTTTGAGCTGATAATGATGACAATTTTCCCTGTTTGTGTCCTGAAGATGTCCATAGGAAAATGGGGAGAACAAGGTCAAAGATGCAAATTTGGTAATATTGTAAAGTACACATGCTATTTTCATAGGTGAAACTCATACAGATTTAAAGATGGCCTACCAGTTACATGCTTTCATTCGGTAACTGACAGTACCAACATGGCCAATACCATCAATGCAGTACTAACATTGCCAGCTGTTTTCTCCTTTATTGTTCTGAAGGAGCAAATAGAACTCCACCCACCCCACCAGTGTATGTTCATTGCACAGTTACAGCAGCGCACCAATGCACTCTGTTGCACTCCTCCAAACTATAGCACCGGAGCACTCTAGCAGAGAATATTAAGCACCTCACCATCCAGGATTCCCTAGGATGAAGCCATGGCAGTTAAAATAATATCAAACTTCTTTAATTTTATAATGTAGATACAGCATACACCGGGTAGCCAAAATACCCCAAAGAGGTAGCCCAAATAGCCTAAAGGCACCAGATCCTGCTTGATCTTATAAGCTAAGCAGTCTCAGGCCTATATTTGAATGGATGGCTACCAAAGAATACCAGGTGCTGTGTAGACTATATTTTAGAGGAAAGCAAAACCACCTCTGAGAATTCCTTGGCTAAGAAAAGTCTATGAAATTTATGGGGTCTCCGTAAGCTGACAGGCAACCTGAAGACACATATACACCTGTGCTTTAATTTGTAGAATATCTCCCTTTCCTCCCATCACTTCTTTTGAATCATTCCGTTTAAGAATTGCCTCACTATGTCAGACGACTTGAGTGTGTGTGTGCACACAAAATACACCATAAACAATTTTTTGGCAGAGGTGACATAGATTCTTCTCATTTAAATTGTCTCTGATGGACTGCACTGGGTTACATTCCTCCACTTTGAATGCAGTCTTAGGCTATCAAGGAGTCTGATAATGGCACTCTCATCCTCATGGTATGTGATAACTCCTCCTTATTCCTGCTGGGTATTATTCACAGTGTAGGAAACTTCTTTATGCTAGGTCAGACTGTTTGTCTGTCTGATCTAATATTGCCTGCTCTGGTGGCATCTCTACAGGGTTTCTGGAAGTGGTATTTTACAATACCCAGCTACTTACTCTTTTATGTAATTTGTGATTGGCGTGCAAATCATGTATTCTGCCACATGGCTAGAATTCCTCCATAGGTCTGTCAGGAGCATTTTGTTTGAATATTTAATTACTTTGCCCACTAGCTCCTCACTTGCCTTGTATCAGTGCTGTGCTTTTTCTTCTAGCATCCATCCCATTCTCTTTGCCTATTCCGATGTCTTCATCTCCTCCTTGCTTTTTGTGCTTTGTTGGATTGCTTAGTTAATGACACGTCCACCCTTGGCATCACTTGTCTCCTCTAGAGACACCCCAGTGATTGACCTCAACTTACCCTTCCCTTGTTGCTGCTGTTCATCTCTGCATGGCTTGTTCATCACAGTCCTTCCAAACCTGCCTATCTCCAGATCTCTTAGTTTGTAAGCTCAGAATGCTGGTTCATGTGCATGTGTCCTGTTTCTTGAAAATGCCCTTAGCTGCCTTAAATGCATTTGACTATTATGCATTAATTTTTAAAAAACTTCTTTGGAGAAAGAGGATGACTTGCAAAAATAGGCTTTTATACACCCATACATGCACACACAGAGGGGTGGGTGTGTAGGTGGGAAGGTGGAAAAACAGCAGGAACTAGCAAGACTTCAGCGTTGGGAAATGTATGACCTTGTTGAAGCAATAGTTGCGTGTTGCTTTGCCCTTGTGTAATTTTGACAGCAGGAAGACTAGGCTTGATGGATAGAAATAAGATTGGAAAGTGAAAAGATGCTCTGCAGTTGTAGTTGCGTGCTCAGTTTTGCATGTGCAGCCTGAATGTTCACATATTAATGCTGACATCACCACAAGGTTTTCACAAGGTTTGTTAACCTAATTGTGTAAATGAAATAAACTCAGTCACATATGTTAACATTCTCATTCTACATTTAAATTGTAATCAGTGATAAAACTGGAAATAATCAGCTCATGTTTTATTGATATCTAAAATTGCTTGAGTTAATATACGCCTTTGCTTTGAAGATATGAACAACCCACAACTGCCACCCAGCCATATGAAAATGATTGTAATCATCAGTGACAGTGTAAATGCCAACAGTGTAATAGGAACGTAATGTTGGATATGTGACTTGGCCACTGCTTGTATGTGTTGGTATGCGAATCTGGTTAAAATTGAGTTTCGATTTAAATAATTAAGGTGGAAATTAACACAATCAACTTATACTGAATATGCATATACACTACTGACCTGAAAGGAGTTTTCAAAACAAGAACAACCAAAACAAAAACAATAGTGCAGAACAAGAATCAAGTTGGTCAGAATCCTGCTGGGAAGTTACAAATCCACAACTACCATAGTTACATGGCTATGCAGTGACTACTCGTCTGACTCCCGCATCCCCACTTAGCAGCTGCTGCAGTTGACAGGGTCCCATTCCCCTGTCAATCAGGAAGCAACTGATTGATGTTTCCACCTCCTCCCATGAGCAGTCTTCTTTGTGACAGGCAGAAGCAGGGGCATTGTTGCAATTCTCCATGCACTGAAGCAGGAGCATTGTTGCAATTCTCCTTGCACTGAAGATTGCTTACATAAGGGAGGGTGGGACCAACAGTCATTTGCTTCCCAGGTGACAGGGGAATGGACCACTGTTGATTGTAGAGGCTGCTTCCTAGTAAGTGGGGATTGAGGGACTTTCATGGTTCCTACAGGGAATACGTAGGGATTGTGACTACTAAACAGTTATGACTGTGTAACTCTTACATTATGCATTCATAACTCCCCAACATGATTCCAGCTATTAGTTTTTGGAATGGAGAAGGAAAATTTCTTCCAGACCAGTAGAACCTATCGTTAACTCCAGGCTTTAACACAGGACCAAATGTTCATATTTTGTGTTTCCTTCCCTTTATTTACCCTCTTTATTCTCCCTACTTCCTTCCCCCAATCTCATTTGTAAGGCAAAGATAGGTTATTTTGATGACACTGAGTATAGCCTGTCTCAAGTAGGGTCATGGCTCATGTAAATCGCAGCCCACCATCTTATTATTTAGCAGTACTTATATAACGTTATTACATGAAAATGTTGTGTATTCAAATTAAGCTAGGGGCCCCAATGCAGTTACCTGGGTCTTACTTTTGAGCAAACATGCATAGGATTGCACAGCATATGAATTGCATGTGGGACCCTCTTCAATTCCATGGGACAAGTTACATCATGAGTTAAAGGCCCATTGTTTCCCATAGTTAGGAAATGCAACTGTCTTAGTTTAGCAAAATAAAAAAAAATAAAAAAAAAATCTTTCAGTGCTTCATTAAGTCTGAGATAAAGACAACACTTTTGTATTTATTTTTGTTGAAAACAAATCTATGCACCCTTGAAATTATTGCATGCAAGTAAAACAGTAAATCTCTTCTGTTCCAGAACTTTGGGATTATTAGTAAAGCGGTTGGAGAAAGGTGGAAAAGCTGAACAAGAACACCTCTTTCATGAAAATGACTGTATTGTCAGAATAAATGATGGGGACCTTCGCAATCGAAGATTTGAGCAGTAAGTGCACGCTCACAGTTTATTGCTCTTCTTAACCTTTAACTATCACACATGGAAGTAATTTGGGGAGGAATAAAATGTTTTAGAACAAATTGCCTTAGTAAGTTCTTTCTGTAAAGAGGAAAGTGTTTGTAGATCATTAGAGTGTTTCTTTAATTACTCATTCTACAAAACTACAAGATAATGACTACCATTACATTCCTTTTTTTTCCTGATAATTTAGGCCTTACTTTCTAATAGTTATAGGACCATTCTCTCCCTCATCCCCCCATCACCAATTATCTTGAGTTATTTGAGTTGTTTGTAGACAGAGAACTGAAGAAGTGTTCATGTCCAGAGAAGCTATAATGTTTTTATTTTGCAAACAAAAATATGTAATTTCTCATAAGAAATAAATCCATGCATACAGATGCTGAAGGTTCCCTAAAAACCTTAGTAAGATTTGAAATATTTGGTTAGCAAGATTTTAACAGAAGCAAATAATTTTTTACTCACATTAGGGACATAGCTGTGAAGAGAGGGGCAAAATGAGGCACTGCCAGCCCAAATAAGAGTTTTTGCGACCTCATGAAATTTTCCTACAGTGACTACATTTATAGCATTATATTAACTTAAAACTTCAACTGAACACTGAGAAATACAATTTGGACATCCAAAGAAAAGGGGCAGACGACAATACCAAAAGAATGTGAACATAGAAAGTGTACAGTTGTAGGTATTTATGACTATCTCCCTCTCTGTAATGCTGGAAATTTGGGGACTGAAGAGAAGTTTCATTTTGGGAGACAGAATTTTATTTGGAAGCAATGCTCTCAATTTTCCCCTCCATAGGTACACCCAGACTCACCTGATTAAAAATGAATGTAGAGGTAAAAAATCATACAGTCCTCTGGAAGGGTTTGTATTATTTGTAGCTCATAGGTTTTGATCAGAGAAAGAATTCTGTGATCTTACTTGTTTGTTTGTTTGTTTGTTTGTTTTGATGCAATGTGTAAATGTATTTCTGACACTGTTGCTAGTCATTTCAATCTAGCATGTCCTTGTTTTTGAAATATGGCGAAGCATGTAGTGACACAACTGCTGTGTATTGAAAGGCTTTTCACAACTCTGCTAACAGGGACAACCAATGACCTGCCCAACACCATATCAGATGGGAAGGACTTAAGTCCAAAGGACCATGAGGGAACCTATGAACATGTTGTGCTTCATTTGTGTAATACTAAACCATTTGTAGCTTGCTATTACATCTGAACTGTATTATTGACTGAACCTGATGCATTATTTGTTTATTGATTTTACCCTGCCCTTCTTCCAGTAGTGGGACTCAGGGCACCTTACAACTTAGAGATAAAATGTGTATAAAAGCAGCAACAAAAAGTATAAATATAAAAATTATTTAAAATTTTAAAAATAATTATATTAATGTGCAGCTCTAATAGAAATTTACCTAGTAGAAAAAGCACTTCTTAACAACTCACTCCAAGAAATCTGCCTTTTCAGTTTGCACTTCAGTTTCAACAATATGTCTGTCATTTCACGATGCCTAATTAACATTCGTAATTATGCTTGTAATGTCTTCTAGTCTGCCAGTCTTAATTTGCTAATTTTCTATTCATTCTCAAACCTAGAGCACAGCATATGTTCCGCCAAGCCATGCGTACTCCCATTATTTGGTTCCATGTGGTTCCAGCAGCAAAGAAAGAACAGTATGAACAGTTGTCACAAAGTGAGAAGAACACTCATTACTCCAGTCGGTTTAGCCCTGATTCCCAGTATATTGACAATAAAAGTATTAACCACACTGGACTTCACACGTTGCAAAGAATACCCCGAGTGAGCAATCAAGTAGATCAGTTGGACTCTTATTCGCAACTACCTCAGAATGTGAACTCGTCAGGAAAACCACCTTTAGGCCCATCACCATCACCACAAAAAGTTGTCAGTCCTGCTTCAAACACTGGCTATAACACCAAGCGGATTGGCAAGCGGCTTAATATACAATTGCGGAAAGGTAAGATGATGATTTCTCTACTTCAAATGTGCAGATGACTTTTTTTTAAAGGCTGTTATGTACCTGTATTTAAAAATGCAGAGGCCCTGATCCAGAAGCTTCTCTCAGTGCTGCTCTTTCAGGTGTAACATGAGAGAGCTGAACAGTAATGAAACAGTTTGGTAAATTGCCTGAGAGTAGGTTTTTATTTTCATTGTTTTATGAGGAACAAAACATCTTTGAATAACTTCAGTGATTTTGATCAGTAGCGAGGGCTTTCTTTGTCACAGCAGCTTCTTTTTTCCTTTTTGGCAAGATTCTGTAAAAACTTTAGGGAGGTTTCAAGGATAGTTTGTGATATGTCAGGCATAAAGTTTTCAAAGGGGAAAAGTCAGAAATTCCATTGCCATAGTGCAGAACCTAGCCGTTTTGTTTTCAGTAGCATGCACCTGACATTTCTAACAATCTCTAACCAAATATTTCTCAACTGAGTTCTTCATAAATTCCAGATAGATGGATTGCTAGAGGAATAGCTGTGTCTGTTGCAGCAAAATCAACAGAGAATAATGTCACACCTAAGACTAACAATTTCATCATGGCATAAGCTTTCATATGATGAAGTTCGACAGGTACAACAGGTTGGTGGATTGTGATGGAAAGTTATAAATAACATGTTCTTTTTGTGATGAGTCATAGCTTTATGCATAGACATAGTAATATGTCAATATATGGTACAATGTCCATTTGTTAGTAACTTATTTTTATATATTCTGTCGATTAGTGAGATTTACAGAATTTGTTACTTCATTGTAATGAAAAAAGATGGAGTGGTATCTCAATTTCACTTCTGTGTTGCTGTTGGCAAACAATACCATTTTACTTACGCTAGATGTAATGGTTTACCATAGTGTCAGGCATTTTTTAAATGAAAAATTAACAAGACGCCTTTCCACATGGAACATGTCTAAGGGGACTCTTACTGTGGCTTAATCATGATTGGAGTTGTTATTTCCATCTTTGATTATGCTCTGTTTTCTGTGAACTTCATGTGAACTACCAGATTGCTTGTTTCTGGTTACTGAGTTTTAAGCTCTACAAACTTGGATGACATAAGGTTGAGTTGACAGTTTGCTTCTGTTGTTGATGCGCCTTCAAAAATACTTAAGGCCATCAGCTTAAGATGACATGCTTGGGGGAAAAACACAGCATTGCTAGCTGAGTGTGGAATTGTTGTGCTTACAAATATAAACTCATTCACTACAGTGCTTTACCAATGTTTTCATCTTTAATGGAATAGATAAAGAGGGATACAAAACCACCACTGAGATATTACACAGGCTTCTGATTTTCTTGAATCAAAATGGGAATAGTTCATATAATCTGCATCAGTAATTTTGACTATGCAGTGGACTAAATGGCATTTTATCTTTTCTCAGCAGTAAATAATGGGAGTATACATTGCTGCAGCACAAAACTTGATTACTGTATTCTGCTTTACATAGAGCTGCCTTTGGAAGACTCTTTGCAACTACAGTTATTTTAGAATAGAGCCACTATTTTGGTGTAACTGGGGCTAATCCTAGGAAACATAAGTATTTTCAAACAGCTTTGCTGGTTATAGCTTATCTTAGTGTCCAACAACAGCAAGTGACATCTACATTAAAAGGCTTCCTTTTTATTTCACACAAAAGTTAACAGGATATTTGGATTATTATTGGAAGTCCCTCTTCACATACATTTGGGTATGGTGAGGCAAAGGTTAAAAAAATGGGCTAAGAACTTTTAAGGTAAATACCAGAATTGTGGAACACACTTCCTAGAGCCTTTTCCTTGGCACGTCTTTTCATGGCTTCTTTGTATTAATATTATTATTTATTTCAGTCTATATTTATAATTTGTCTTCCCTAAAAACATCTCAGAAAGGTTCTCTTTGATGTCATCCTCCCAATAATGCTCTAGGGTTGTTACAAATAGAGATATGCAGTGATGTACACTCAAGTCGATAGACTCGGACTCAGGTCAGACTTAAGTCGCTTCAGTGACTCGACTCGGATTCAACTCGGCCATAAATGAATGCACTGACTTGACTCAACTTGTATATTTTTAATGACTGACTTGATGCCCTTGGTTCAGTAACACATTCATCCAGAAACTTTAAGACTTTGAACAATGCCTCCATCTCTTTTTACCTACTAGTCACACAACAATCTCTCTCAAGCCCTAAGTGTGGGTGCATTTTTCAGAAGGGAACAGCAAACAGGTTAGGCAATGGGCTTGAGGCAGGCTTGAGGTCTGCTCAGCAGCCTGTCCCTGCTGCATGTTGGAGCAGCCTTCTAAAACATTTCCTAAGATCAGAGGGCAAGACACATGCCCAGAATGCAGGGTGCATATCTCAGAGAGAAACAGCAAATGTGTTAGGCAATGGGCTTGAGGAGGAAGGATCCTAAATCTTTTGAATCTTCAGTGATGGGGAGTAAGATAGGATCCTATTCCCTTCTTCAAAAGCTGCAGATGGCAAAATTGCAAGTGTGGAGAGCTGACTCTGCTTAAATTGTTAAAACTGAATTTATTTTACACTATACATTAATTCTGAAATTTTGGTTTGGGTATAAAATTGGCTTTCAGACTTGAGACTTGACTTGAGACTTGATTTGAAAATATATTCAAGGACTTGAGATTTGATTTAAATACATCACTGGAGATATGTGTGATTAGCTTAAGATCACCCAGTGTGAGCTTCCATGGCTGCGTGATGTTTTGAACCTAGATTCTCACCCAAATTGCAACAATACACAGTAATGCCTGGGGTATTTTGCAGGTCTCTGTAATGTGTTGGGCCCTGAGCCATCAGCTGCTTGTGCCTGGGGAATTTCCAGGAAGGGAAGATACAATCATAGCCAGTGGGCACAAATATGGTACTGGGCTTTGGCATTGGGGTGAGGGCAAAATTGCCACTGTGGCACATCAGATAATTAAAGAATCAGTGTTTTAAAGAGTATTAAGTTATTTATGACTTATTTATGAGTTAAGTTATTAAGTCATTTATGATTTATGACTATTTATGACTGGCTTCTTAATGCTGCTTTCAAAAAAACAATCTTCATTACTATTTTTATACTTTTACTATACAGTCTTATTTTTATTGTCCAACATTTTTGAAAAAAGCTCTTATTTCTATTTGCTATCCCTTGATATATGGGATAGAAATGAGATTGATTGTGATGATATAATTCTCAAATATATGGTTTAACAGATCAAATTTGCTTAGAATTGTGAATATCAGGACATTTACTTTACTGAAGTTAGAACTGTGAAAGTCTAATTAGGGTTGCAAATGCTGGCTAATGTCCAAAGTGGAATTAGACACATGTAATCTCATTTAGATGAATGGGTTCTAAGTGTGCCTAGTGCTGTATTGAAATGTAGTCTTTGTGTCTTGATTGTAGAGATCAAATTCCAGAAAGTTGAATTCACTTGGTTATGTATGTTTTTGCTTTATGCTTCAAGAGCCTAGTCTTAAAAAAAAAGCCTACAGAAAAAATGACAATTAATATAGAGTGTCAAAGTGTAAAGCCTACAAATGCTTTGAAGGTTAACACCAGAATCAGGAAATAATCCAAGAAGTTAGTGCAAATCTTGCAGGGCTGATTTCTCACATGAGAAAGTCTGCTTCTTTTATTCTGAGATAGTTGACATTTCTGAACTGTTTCGTAGGAGATCCCACTTTACACCATTCTAACTGTGATGTTACAACAAGGTGGACAATTCTGCAAATCTATCTCTACACTAGTGCCTACAAATTATGGGTAAAATGTCTCTGGTCATTCTGTAAAAAGTCAGTAACACATTTTGAAATACAAAATGTAGATAAGACAGTAGACAAAATTAAAACACGAACGTTGAAATCCTTTACAAGTTACATCCAAAGTGAGTTATTTTCAGTGGCCCAGTAGCCAGTTAGGTGGAAGTTGCTGAAATGTGTAAATATATAAGAACTCTTATAAAGGTTTTACAGTAAAGGGGGGGAAATAGAGTATATTTGATCAATAGTTACTGGCCCCAGCTGGTTGTGAGGTTGGTCATTTTCCTATAATAAGCTATTGGTCTGCCATGAGAATGGCACCACCATTGTTTTTCTGTATAGAATACCTAAGAAGTTTAAGGCAGAAATTCAAAATTTGCACAGTTAGCCTGTTCCTTGTAAAGAGGTTTTACTATCACATCTTTTCCTATTTCATCACTCATACATACTGTTGCTGGTCCTAATCCTGATGGGATTCTTTGGATCCTAGTTTTGATGTTATATATTATACTGCATTATAGTTGGGAAATATTATGCATGGTGACTTGGTCTGTATGATGGAAGTAGACAGGATTCCTTTTTATAACAGTGGTTTATTTCTTTTTCATGTTCACTGTGGGATGATACATGCCTTGCACCTCAGTTCTCATCTGATTATGATGAGAATGTGCATGTGGCGCAACAAATAAAGCAGAGTACTTAAGTATACCCCCAAGTAGTTTATTATAAATATGAACAGAATGGAAACGTTGATTGTCTTTGATTATTTTTAATGAAGGACATTATAACATGACAAGCTTTACAGAAACCTAACAAATGTGCTGTCTTCTGAGCTAACAGGCAGCAGTTATTTCACCAATTATCATCATTAGAATAAAATTTCCTTGTGGACACATTAGTGCATATACACATACGTATGCCATCACTTTGGTATTTTCTTCTTATTTAGTCAATCTATTTGAAATAATGATTTAGAGTGTGCAAATTGCCCTTGTTCAGATATGAAAGGAAGAGACACAGGAAGAAAGAAATTTTCCTTATTAAAACTGTTCTTTTTGCAAGTTGCATGAACTATGCCGTATAACATGACAAAGTGGGGTAGTCCTACAGTAATTGTGCTTGCTTGCTTCTGTTATGATTTCTTAATATTTATTGCCATTTTGGCATTTTCAAATAACCTGATCTTTCATAGGAATTAGCTGTTTAATAAAGTCAGAAGAGAAGGTCAGTAATATGCTTCTGTCAATGCAGAATGTTTGTTGGCTTTTTCTTAAATGAAAATTGATATCTATTTATCTTTTGTTAAAGGTCGGGGCTTGAACGTCTAGCATACAGATTTAAGGGTTATTGCTGAAGTTCTAATATTACTAAAGTTCTGCAGTTCAGTCAATCTTTGTGGTTGATACAAACTCAGACTCTGTATTAGCTTCTGGTTTCAAACTGTGAAAAGAGTTCCTGAATGTGTTACTATTCTGTATGGATAGATCTACATTGCAGAATATAAGCTGTTCTCCTACACTGGCTGACTGTTCATCCAGGTGGTGGTCCATTGCAGGCACACTGTCTCTTGTAGGGTTAGGAGAAAGTGAATTCCATGGGTTTTGAGGTTCCCATCTCTTTCTGTACTCCCTGTAATGTCAGTGTAATGGTAGGTTTGTATCAATGTTTTGTGGTTGTGGCCATCAAGTTGTTTCCAACTCATGGTGACTCTAAGACAAGCCTATCATAGGGTTTACTTGGCAAGATTTGCTCAGAGAGGGATTTGCCTTTGCCTTCCTCTGAGGCTGAGGGAGTATGGCTTGGCTAAGGTCACCCACAATGGATTTCTGTGCCCACGTGGGGATTCAAACCCTGTTGTCCACAGTCCTATTCCAGTACTACACCATGCTGATATTTTTTTTTATCCTGGACTTATTATAGGTTTATACATTTTGGTTATTAACATCAGGCATGTTTTGTGACATCGAGGTTGCTGCTGTGCCATAGTTAAATCAAGGAAGGTTGCTGGCGCAGTGTCCAAGCTTGGGCTGGGCTGGCAGCTAGGAGAAGCTGATAACACAAATCAGAAACTCAGCAGTAACTTAACTGGTCAGTGTACTTAAGCAAGGGAATAGCTTTGCAGATGAGAAGCAATAATGGTCCCGACAATGTCCATAAATCAGAGGCAGACAATACAAACACAAGTCAAAGGGAGAAACAACAGGGAAGGGCAGCGAACAACGGGAATGCAGGAGAAGCGGTCAGTTAATTACTGACAAAAGCTAGAGGGTTCCAAGATCAGCGCAGGTAGTGCTTGATTAATTGCTGTTTGGCATAAATTTGCTGGGAGTGATGCAGGAGACCCTTTCAGTGTCTACGCTGGGTGAAGTTAGTTATGGATTGGTCACTCTCTGTGTCACAATGAGCAAGGCTCCCTGCTGGGGCTGGCACAGCTCCCTGCTCTGTCTCTGGGATGGGTGGTGGTACTGTCTGCTCTGCAGGTTCTGCTGTAACAGTCTCAGTGCCAGGGCTCAGAGCAGGTTCTGCTGTCTCAGACTTTGATTCTGAGTCCAGGTCTGGAAGCTCATGACACTTAGCACAAAAGAGAGGAGAAGTTATAAGTTATGACCTCATTTTGCTCATTATCTTATCAGTATGGTTACACGTCTAAAAACATATTTCCATTGTACCAGTGTCCCCAGACAACCAATAGAGTTACTGTACAGTCTAATTAGATGGTGGAACTTTGGGAAAAAGCTCTCTACTTCTCAGTGAAACACAAGTTGCTCATCTTTCTTCCCTTACATTGCACAGGATATCACGTGGCCACTCTGTCTCAAGAATTCTGGAAACTGTAGTCCAAAAAGATATGTTTTCCAGGCTCCACATATGACCTCTTGAATATTGAAATTGGTAGGGATGAATGGTAGAAAGGTGCAGCTGAGCTATAGGCTATAGTATTAGAGGTGTCAATAATATGGCTAATCTGTTTTCCTGATAAACTGATTAAAAAACAGAGGGTCACTTGTCATGGCATACTTTGCAGGCCTAGAGGACATATCCTTTGCTAGGGATCATGTAAGGTGGCTCAGATTCTTTTGGTTGCTTCAGCAAAAGGCATTCCAAATACTTTGTGCAATTACATTGATTGGACATGCAGCTGCAGCCATTTTATTCTCAAATGACCAGTTCAAGTTTCCAACTGGTCATTTCCTCACACAATTACTGTGATTGTGTATGTGTGATTCTAGAGGTGTGGCTCTCCAATGTAAAAGAATCTTAAAATCATATAATCTTAGTACTCTCAAAAAGGATGTAATTAGAACAGAACAACTTAGTCTCATCCTGTAACATTACAATGCTTAAGTTCTCTCCTCTCCCACTGGTTTCTTTTTATGTATAATGGTCTCCTAATGAAGCCCACAAGACAGCAGTATTTGTGTTTGATGAACAATTCACTGGATCAGAATAGAATGACACCTTATTGGCTAAAAACAGCATGCATACAAACAGGCCTGTAATCATCAACTTTTCATTACTGTCATTGCTCTATTTCTGTTTGCCATTCCCCCACCCAAACCATTGTATACTTTTTTATACAAGTTCAAAGCTTACTGATTGGTAGAGCAGCATATAAAGGTGATGCGTTTGTAATACCTCCTAAAAGCTAAGTGAATTTAGGAAACTTTTATACTGTACAAGCTGTGGGAAATTTGTTATCATGGAAACTGTCCTGTATACAAGTGAGAGCGTAATTGAAAACATCCTGCTAAAAGCAGAGTGGGAAGTTCTCATTGAAGAAGCCTACCTTTGCACATAAAAAACTGCAGTCTCCATAGCTAATATGTATTAACTACAGCTTTTTATGGAAACTAAAACCTCAAAATCTCAAGACTCATTTTTAATGTAAATTGGCACACAAGAGAGAAACTTCTTCACATCCTGGAGCGAAGTGCTTTGATTGAAGCAGTCCCAGAGAGAGATGTTGTGATAGTCATGATTCATTGGTATAACCTAGTAAACACCACCAACAAACATCTTTACAGTAATCCAGTTCCTGGTAGTTGGTCACACTCCTAATTTTTTCCATCATATTCTAGGACAGAGATAGAGACCATGTGATATTTCAGATGTTGTTGGGATTTCCATCTACGTATCAGCCCTAGTTATCATGACCATTGCTTGTCCAACAGTGTCTTATTCTCTGTTCTAGATGTGATCCCAAAAGGGAATAATGCGCATACCAGGGCCAGCTTACTTTATAGGTACAAATGCAAAAAATCTAGAACCAGTTGGAAAAGGGGTGACTTGCTTTAACACCACTCATTGAATAATCAGAGACAAATGTGAGACTTATCCTGCTTATACACGGAGTGCATTTTTCTTCTATTTTTTTTCCAAATAATTGAATGTATTTGAGTACTGTGTATGTAGCCCAGATATGGATTCTTCAGTACTGTGATACCATCATAAGGAACATTAGTGTTCATGTTTGAAGACTAGAAGAAGAATACAACAGCAGACTGCCTTTGTATCGTTAGAGGTATACCTCAGCTAATAAAGCGCACAACAGTGGAGCTCTTTTTTTTTTTTAAACAAAAGCTTTCTGCAACTATCCAGTCCCATTTTCATCCTTGTTCTGTTTCTAGATGGAAGTTTTTAAGCAACATCAGCATTGAGAGAATGGTGAAAGAAGGTTGGAGAAACACAGACGTTCACTGTTGCAGCAGTTTATCTGCAGTAAACAATTCAATAAACAAAGCTTGAAATGGGAAAGAGGATGGCTACAGTAGGGTTATCTACAGTAGTTTAGACAACCCTACTGTAGCCATGGGTATTGGATTACAACAAACAAAGTGAACAGCTACTTGCAGAATCAATTACTGAACATGTGTAAGCAACAAAACAGGGGGGGAGATAAGACAGATCAACCTGCTTCGCCTGCTAACTTCAGCTTGTTAAAAAAGCAGAAGGGTTGGCCACCAAAAAATGGATGCTACAAGAAAACTGAGAGCTGGTAAAAAGAAGTCATCCCTGGAATAGAATAAGCATTTAACTGATCTCAAGAAAGTTCAAATGTTTTTCTTTACTTATATAAGGCTCACCAGACCTAGCTGCTTCATTTCACATGTTCATATTGCTAGTTTTAGATAGAAGGTTTGCTCCAATATGCTCTTCTTTTTCTGCTGTTGGAAACTATCCATAGTCTTTCCATGTTATTTCTGCCTCTGCCAAGTTTTCCATGAATGATGTAATGCCGAAGAACACATCTACTTTGTTAAATGAAGCACACCTGTATTGTTCAGAGTTTTGGTCTGAGGGAGACTGTCATTTAAAATCATTTACAGTTGGCCCTTCATATCTACAGATTCTGTATCCACAGATTCAAGGAACCACATCTTGAAAATATTTTTAAAAAATCCAAAAAGCAAACTTTGATTTTACCATTTTATATAAGGGATGCCATTTTACTACACCATTGTACATAATGGGACTTGAGCATCCAGTAATTTTGGTATCCACGGCGAGTCCTGGAAGCAATCCATAGCATTTCCTCTGGTTTAAATTTCTGAATGCTTTGTTTTGGTTTAAGAAGTAATATCCCACTTAGTCTTCCTTTAAATTGGGTCACTTATGACAGTGACAACTATCATAAATGACCCAATTTAAAGAGGAAATGACTTATGTTGTGTGTGTGCCTTTGATTAACAGAAACAAAAGCAAGCTGTGTGCTGGTACCTCTCCATAGCTAATGCTTAGGTTTGATCTAAACACCAAGAAAAAAGAGAAGGTGGGCAGAGTATTAAGGAATCAATACATCAGTCTGTCAGTCATAGTATCAAAGGCTCTGTTCACTAATAGATTCTAGCAAGAATAAAATTAATAAAATACATAGAACATTGATTGCAAAAATTTGTCACTTTTTATTGTTTGCAAACTCTTAGAAGAAGACAAAAATTTGAGTAGAGTCAAGTCTGTCCCACATCAAGATACTAAGTGATAATCATTAGCTGAAGACTGATCAAAATCCTTTTCTGTTATTAGCACAGTGTTGTTCTTTTTTTCAAGTGAAGAGGACAAGACTCTTTGAGATCCTTTGAGTGAGCACCCATTTTTTTTCAAAACCAAT
Organism: Ctenosaura bakeri; assembly: GCA_948474755.1. NCBI lineage: Eukaryota > Metazoa > Chordata > Lepidosauria > Squamata > Iguanidae > Ctenosaura > Ctenosaura bakeri. Next base: position 42,878 of record CAOLHI010002591.1, read on the forward strand.
TTGTCACTTGAAGCACAAGAAAAATTGCACACAGTACCTGCCCATAAACTTGTTCATTTTTTAAAAACTGTGTAGCTCAGAACTGACCATTACAGTAGTGACACTGACATAAATGCAAAGATGTTAGAACTCCCTCTCATATTTGTTAGTTTTATATCTAGTCAAAGTGGCCGTCATGTCTGCTATAAATTTCCACTCACAAGCTCCTCACTCCACTCATCCCACATTGTACACACAGAGCAAATGCAGTGGGAACAGCAATTAGATTGAAAGCTCAGCTCTGAACTCTTAGATAGGCTTCAAGCAAAAGCACTTTGCTCAATGCACTTTCAGCATTGATCAATCCATCAATTTATTGTTTATATATAGTTGAGTGAACAGTTGAGTGAATGGGCATAATGAAGCATTTTTACAGCAATTAAAAAAACAGTCAAAACACAAAGAATCATAGCAGCACACACAGTTCACTGCTATAAAATAAAATGACAAAACATTTCTTGGAGGAAAAACTTTCACAGCCAGTCACAGTGGAAATACTCTGCTTCACATCATCACTAACCAAGTGGCAAATGTTATGTATATGTATTGTGGAGGTAGGACACAGAACCAGATTTCTGATACATAACATTTCTGATTTTATGATACATAAATTTTTGATACATAACATTTCTGATATATAACACAACTTGAACAGTGACATGTAATGTGTTGTTGATGCCACTATCTGCCTAACATTTTTGTACTGATTGTTGAGCTAATTGATGGGAAAGACATTCTAAGCTAGGATACCCACTTGCATGCCATTGTAAAAGATAGCACAGACTCTCATAAAACATCTGTGTGACAACCCACCTATATAGATTGAAATGTAAAAATATTTCTTTCATTTAAATAGGAAGACAAAAGACCTTACTGTAGTCTTCTGCAGTAAGATCTCTTGTCCTCCTATTTAAATGACAGAAAGAGTGACCAGATGACCATTGTATATCTGCTCAGTCTGTTGTGTAGATGCTGAATGCCAATAGTCAACCTCAAAGCCTTCCCTGGGTTTATTTATCTTTAAAGCAGACTTTTACAAGCAAATAGGGTACAAGTTCAGGTTAGGAGCTTTCCTAAGAAAACCAGGGCACATGGTCCACCTCTTTTAACATGGAAAATATGGAAAATAAATAGGAAGTTGTGTGCCTTCACGTCATTTTCTGTCTTATGGCACCCCAAAGGTAAACCTATCATGGATTATTTTTCTGGAAAAAAAAATGGTTCAGAGATAGATTTGCCATTGCCCTACTCTGAAACTGGCTTGCTCAAGGTCACCCACTGAGTTTCCATGACTAAGTGGAGATTCAAACCCTAATCTCCAAGAGTCCTTGTCCAAAACTCAAACTATTATACTATACTGTCTCTCAAATGCTAAGTACTGCTTTTTTATTTTAGCTATGATATAGAAGGAAAGGGCCACTGAGTAGCTTCTTAGGGAGAGCATCATGGCAAGGGTGAGATCAGTATGGTTCAGTCTATTGACCAGTGAAGAAGCAACTGCTCTAATGCTGGTTTTCCTCTTCCCTTCCCATTACTTTTCCTTTGTGTCATGTCTGTTTGGATCATGAGCCAGCAGTCCATGGTTGCCTTGTACTTTAATATCTGTACAGTACTTTGAAAATGCTGGGTGCTTTATAACTGTCAGATTGTAATATTAATGGGAGAAATAAAATGTGAACTGTGATGGTCAGCAGGGTAAATTTATGAGCAGTGTCTGCTTCCTTAGGTGATCTTTGATATTGGAGCCCCAATGCTGTTTTCTCTAGGCTTTCTCTTGATCCCCCCCGCCTTGCAGTGTGATGCTAATTAGATCCTGGTAGAGTTAGTCTTATAAAGAATTTTACAGAAGTAGTTATCATCATCCATGTGTCTTGATGATGATAGAGCATTATATAATCTCCTGAAATTCCTCTCGTAGGCTTGTGTGAGGTGGGCAAGAACCAATTAAAAGCAAGTCCCATGAGTTGTCCGCTGTCATAGCGTGTTCCATTCTCTTCTCTTTTATGTTGCTTTTATTATAGGTTACTCACTCATTCTTGTTCTGTACACTGATGCTTAAGCCTAGTGAATGACAGAGCTTGCCATATGTTTTCAGTGACTAACTATAAAAAATAAATCATTCTGTTTTTATGCTGTTAAAAATGGATCAAACTCAGCATCTGCCCAAAGGGGGGCGGGGAAAGATGCAGGGAGATATAAAGCATCACCCTGATACAGGACCCAGATTTATGGAGTATTAATAATAAACTCAAATTCCTTGTTCAGAAAAAGATGTAAAAGGCAAAGCTAGTCAAGACATGAATGGCTTATGAAACAGAATATTGCTGGTCTTTTTAAAAAAGAGAATGACAAATTACTTCACACATTTTATTGATAAGATGGACTGTGATTAGATTAATTAGAACTAGATGGGAATGGAATGCGTGATATGGTACATCTTTAAGAATGTAAGAAACCTGCTGGGTCAGAGTTAGCAGTTTACTCCATCCAGATTCCTGTTTATCACAGGGATCAGCCCCACCTATGTTCATGTGGGGTGTGAAAGATTCCACTCCAAAACAGTGGTGGAGCTTGGAGTGTGTGGACGGGGGGTGGGAGGGGCGTGGCCACTGCATGGGAGCATGGCTGCAGTGTGTTGGGATGTGGCCAGGGCACACGGGGACATGGCTACGGGCCAGGATGACCCAAAAACTTTGCTGCCTGGGGTGAATCGCCTCCCCCACCCCCATGTCCCTACACTACTGCTCCGAAATTTCCCTCAGCAATGTCTGTCTCGTAAAATGACTAGTCAGCTAGTTGTATAGGTTGGCCTTAGATTTGCAAAGAAGTTGTTTGACTTTTACCTGCTTACTACTTTTAGGCTGGATGCATGTTTTACCTGTATTCATGTACTTGCAAACTTATGTCAATGAAGAATGTACATTAAGATACTGTGTGTGTATTTGGGTATATACAAGTGCCAGAATTATCCCTTTAGTAAAGGGAATAGAAAATATTTAGTAAGCAAATCAGGTTCAGGTCTGCTGGTGGATAGGCAGTCTGCTTAGGCTACCAGGACATCCTGTAATAGTGAATGCTGTCATCAGAGGCTGAACTAAGATTACTGAGGTACAGTTACTGAGGAAAGAAATATCAGAATTTTTATTTCAGATCTGTTCTGTTCTCTTTTGTGATACCTTTGGGGAGTTTCAATCAAATAATATACTTAAAGGCAAAGGGCTATAAGATCTGAAGAAAAAGTGTTGCAGCAAACCCAAATTGTATATCCAGTTAAGGACTGGAGGTTTTTGTATGTGTGTGTGATGTCTGATTTAAAGGCTCACTTGCAGGGGTGGGATTTATTGTTTTTTCGATGTATGTGTTAAATATTGGAGGAAGGGGAAAGAAGGAAGAAACGCAAGTAAGCTTATGTGTAAGTGGGTTGACATGAATCAAAAGTTCTTTTAAGATATCATGTACCCGCCAGCACTGAGAAACTTACCCTTTTAAATCATTTATGCAGGTACAGAAGGCCTAGGATTTAGCATCACTTCGAGAGATGTTCCCATTGGCGGCTCAGCTCCAATTTATGTGAAAAATATCCTTCCAAGAGGTGCAGCTATTCAAGATGGAAGATTAAAGGCTGGAGACCGGCTCATTGAGGTGATGAAGTGTTGCTGTGCTGTTTTGGCTTCTATGAGTCTTTTCAGCAGACAGCTTCCTTTTATATGAATTGCATAGCATTTTACTGATACTTTTTCCAGTCAGCTTCCAGTTTCCCAGCCATTGTCTTCTTAATAACAGTACAGATAAACAATATACCAGACAGGAGCTTCACTTGCTGTGGAAAAAAAAAGGCAGTAAAGGGAGTTGGAAAATGGAGGTTAAAAATAGAGAAAATAGAGGTTAAAAAAACGAACACATTTTGGTGGATGCTCTGTGATTCTAATAAGAGTAACAAAATGAAGACTGTGGTATAACAAGCCATTTGGGATAAAAAGGCCATTCTTGCAGTACAAGTCTATGTGCTTCTATAACAACGTGTCCTTCCTCAAGTAATAGTGTCTTTCGAAAATGTGTAACAGTCTGTGGCAGCTGGTGGCTTCCATGTCAGCGAAGCAGTGAATGCCCTCTGGATTTTGTTATAAACTTTAATGGAACTATTTAAGGTCCCCCAGATAAAGTCAGCACCCTGGACAATTCTTTTAAAACCAGAACAGATTCACTGCTCTTCTGGTATAGGAACTATCTGACAATACTGGGAACAATAACAATTGTAGTAGCAATAGTTGGGTATGTTTTTCAAAACCAGAGCAGATTCACCACTCCACTAGTATGGGAACTACCTGACAACACTGGGAACAATAACTATTCTAGTACAGTAATTGGGTATGTTATTAATAGGGCTTCTTCTTTGCCCTTTGTGAAAAAGATCTTTCACTGGTGACATAGACATAGATTTTTCTCAGGTTTGGGTACTCTGCATCCTTTCTTGTGAATGTGCTCTTTATACTTGCACAAATATATCTCCTTCCTCATGTCGTTAGGCACGTTTAAGTCAACTCTGACTTATGGTGATGTTATCATAAGGCTTTCTTGGCAAGACGTTATTTAGAGCAGGTTCTTTGTTGTTTTCCTCTGAGGCTGAGAGAGTGTGACTTGCCCAAAGTTACCCCAGTGGGTTTCCATGGCAGAGCATGTATTCAAATCTTGGGCCGCTTAAGTTCTAGCTCAACACTCAATCTGTGGCACACTGGCTGCCAATTGTTGCATAGGTAACATGACTTAAGGAGCAAAGGTTTTATGGGAAACGTCTGTAGATAAGGTGGTGTTCATGAACTTAAGTAAATGGTTGCATTTATTTTAACCTTTTGACTGGGCAAGAATAAGTAGGATATACTACAATGCTGTGAAAGAATAAAAATGTGGAAAACTATATAATCTTATCTAATAAAATGGTGCTGGGGTAAATGTAAGGCTTCAGGATGTTGCTATTAGCATTATTTTTATGAAATGATATTGTTATGAAGAATGTTTGAGTTTCTTAGTTTTCATATGTGTGTTAAACTTGCTTGAATTTCTTTGATGTTTATTTTGGAATTTAATTGGTTTATAAATGATTTGATTTAAAATAGTTACAGTATACTTTGAAAAATTTCTACCTTTCATTTAGTGAGTTGTCTGCTTTAACTCCATCCAAGTTTTCCTTGGGGGAATACATATGCAGTCAAAACAAAGGAGGAGTGTATGACAGGTCTTTTGGAGTGTATAGATAAGAAATTGCATCTAGAAATGAGAAATTCAGCAAAGGAGAAATAAGGGAGAACAGAAAGTAAACAATGGGAAGGAGGGGAGACAGGGAGTCATGCTCATTGGTTAATGCAAAATAAGCTATTTCCCACTGATCTGTAAAAGAATCTGCCTCAAATCTTGGGAAATGAGATCATAATTGCTTCAGAGTTTTTTGTACTTTCTACTACTACTACTACTACTACTACTACTACTACTACTATTATTATTCACAACCAGTTACTGATTTTGTTGACCTTAGCCAGTGTCTTTCTTTCTGGGTTCAATGGGACCAATTATAAATGAACACTGTAAATGTAATCACAATTTAAGTCTATCTTTAAACAACAGCAACCATACTACAAATTATATAGTAAATTGAAATTTCCAAAGTTACATCTATCTAGCAAGGTGCAAATGCAAAATTTGATTGGAGGATTCTTCCACACCTGCTGCTCAGCAGTATTGCAACCCTGGATGTAGTCCTTAAGGTGCTTATTCTATGTGAAAAGGACTTAATCCTACCCAACTCTTTCTCTCCTGAATTCAACTAAGTAAGAAGAAGAGGGTTGTACAAATTTTAATGCTAGTAGTACCCTTTTAACCAAACTTGGAAAACGCACATTTTATATTATGGCTCCTAGAATCCCCATGTCATTTGAATTCTGGGAGTTGCATCCCCAGTAGTAACTTTTCCAAGCTTTGCTTTTTAATTACTTTAATTATCATTTGAAACCAGCCAACATTATTGCTGCAGTTCTCTTTCTGAGTAGGCAGTTGCCTGCTGTAAAGCACAAGAAGATTGTGTAGTTGTACTCTGCTGTATAGTTCACGTTTCATTGCAGTATCAGAAAAACATCACATTTCTTTATCTCACTCCAGATTTTTTTTTTAAATTTGGGGTCATGTCACCTAATTTCTTTCTTTGTCATGATATATGAGTTAATGGGCTGATGTGCCCCATTATTTTCCCCCCACTTTCCTCCCAGAATGATAGAAGCTTAAGAAAAAAAATCTTTACAAAATCTAATTTGTGATCTCATTGTAGCAGGATAAGAGAGGCAGAAGAACATGGTGCTAAAAGTCTGTGTGTGTGGGCTAAGAGCATTATCATAATTAATGTTATGCAAAGCCCTTTCCTTTTTCATAGTGGGCAAACTTCTTGTGTTTTAGCTTTTCTATGCACTATTGCTTCAGTAATTTCTAAGGAGGGATAAGAAACAGCAGCTTCCTCCCTCTTTTTTTCTACTTAAGAATGTTTAAGCACAAAGTGGCAAACCCATTTACACGTTTTCTCTGTATTTCCACTCTAGATTTTGTACTGCTCCAGAGAGTCTGCCACTTTGCCTTAAAATATACAAGGGAAAAAGTACCCATGGTAGTCCCTAATGCACTCGTCTAATACTGCTGTCATGCTACAAACTCATGATGCTTTCATTGCATCATTGCCAGCACTTGGAAACTTTAAGGGCTGAAATGAACCATAGTAGTTCTTCTCCACACCCTTTCCCAAAAGCATAGAATTCTCTACCACAATCTTTTTCCCTTGATGTGCCCATTTAGGTTCTTAAACCCTTTCATGATAGAGATGTCACAGTATCCTTACACAACAGAACTATCACTGGTGTTTAAGTCCTTTATAGTCACTCTTATCTCTCTAGAATCTCTTAAAAGATGTTTGCCTGTCTGACTGTTTTACTTCTTGTTTTCCTTTTTTCAAAATAAAAAAAAAATCCCTCCTTTTGTCAAATATTTATGGTAAGGAACATAAATGCCCCCCCCCAAAACTCATATGTATCTCTGATCTTTTCCTTTATTTCAAGTGTGAGGAATCTTTGGCCCTCTAGATGTTTTTGACTGCAATTCCCAGAGTTCCCTACCAATGGTGTTACTAGTGTTGGTGTCCCCCAGTGTGGTAACTCGTGGTATCATCTCTATGGAGTCTTTTCAGTTCAGGAACCAGAATTCTGGAGCTTCCAGTCTGTGGGGACCTGCCCTCTAGGCATCCAGATCTACCTCGCCTGGCTCTGCTTATGTGAAGAAACTGGGGTCTTGGCTGGTCATAAGAAAAAAGGGAGTGGTTGTCCTACAAAGAGTTTTATGGGCTCTCATGGGGAAAAGGGAGAAAGAAGGGGCAGATAGTCATTTTGCTTTCGCCACCCTGATGGTGTCGCCTGGTGCTCTCTGCACCCCCCAAGTGATGCCACTGCTCCCTACCATGCTGGGGGAGAGAGATGAGCGTTGTAGCAATCAAACGTTTCCCATCTCTGATTTATTCTTGCTCTCTTCAGCCCTTGTCCAGTTTCAATGCACTTGTCAACTCTAAGCCTCATAGAATAGTGGTTAGCACCTAAGTTGGGCAGATACCATCAGGGAACGCCAACAGGAGTTCAGACCCCATTACATGGTGGTTCATAAAGGAGGAAGAAGTGGGAGATGAACAGCATGTCAACATAGGAGGTGTAAATGTCAGTCAGGATCACAAAGATGCTGCTGGAAGTAAACCCATCTCCATTTGTCAGATTTTGGCTGCTGCAGCAGCTAACTTGATGACAGGAAAGGTACCATAGCAACACGAGGATGGACGGGACCTTTCGGTTTGAGGACAAATATAAAAGTCACGGTGAAGATATAAAAGTGGATCCACATTTCCAAATTCATATTGACTGTAGCAGAGATGCCCATGAGATAACTATGGTGCAGATTGATAACATTTATGTGATAAGTATAGTATCATCCATTAGTTGTGTGCTGGTGTGCGCCAACCTCTTCTAAGTCATAAAGCTGAATATTTCCATCACTTTTACTGATAATATTTACTTTGTTGGCATTCCTTTTATTTTTCATCTTGTTGCTCCTCACCCACTTCTACCTAAAATAGAAATCAGCTTAGTCTGTCAGGACTTGTTGTCTATCTGATTTCTGTTGTGAACACTGAAGCCAAGTGGTTCTTTATAATTTTCTGGATGTTTTATAGCAGCAGCAACAGACATCCATATCTGCCTCTTTCCCCAGTCTCCTGGGACATCACATGTCCTCAGTGCATTCTCAAAGATAAATGTCTCAGAATTTCTTTCTTCTTCAGCCATTTCCTTTAGCTTTTTATGAGGCACATTCCGTTCACTTCTGCTGGCTTAAGTTTACTCAGAGTTCCTTTGTGCCTTTCTACTGACTGGCCAACCTGACCTCTCATTGCATATGAAAAGCTCACGGATGTTTTCCATCAAACCAGGTCATTTTTCCTATCCTAGTCAACAGTGCATTGGAACTAACTATATTCTCCAAGGCTTTGCATGCTCTTTGGTGTACTCTGAAATGTTGCAGGCAAACAAGCACAGCTGTCTTGACATCTGACAATTAGTGGAAATTTTGAGAAGGTTGTGTTTTGTTTTCATAATTAAGGTGCTCTCCCCCTCCCCTTATTTGTATCTAGATGTGTTCTGGGGTTGTTGCTACCTCTGGAACAGTGTCAGCATTGTCTGGATTCCAGCTGATAGTAAAATCCCGACTTTTAACTTTGAGGCATGATCGTCCCTTAAAAGATAATGTGAATTAGACCCTAGCCACTTTTGGTCATTATGCAGAGCAGCAAATGGTTGTTTCTCCACAACCCACCATAGACCAAAGAAAATAATACCAAAGCTTGCCAGATCATTTGGGCAACTGAGGCAGAAAATATCTCAAGCCTGTCTCCCCATTTCTGGAAATTGAAAATACTTAAAAAAAATAAATAAAAAATTACCCATTGCCCACTTCTCTGCAATACTCCAGTCCTACTGCTTATGGTAGGCACTTCACTCTACCTAATATTAGGACTGCCTCTGAGCATAAATAAACAGTTCATTGCTCCACTTATATGTTCTTATTACTACCTCAGAGTGCATTCTTCAGTGATCCTTAAACTTGGGGGTGGTATACCAACATAGTATGAAATAAAAGCATACCACAGTGACAGTTCCAAATTACGGTAACAGGAAAACAGCATATCTAGCTTGTCCTCCCCAACCCACCACCATTCTGTGTACTTCGTTTTAGTGCGAGAGCAGGTAGCAAGCAGAGACATAGAACAGATCAAAATTTACTAAAATGCTCTGTTCTCTTTTTCTTTGGAAAGTGCTGTAGGACACCTTGGATTTTTCCAGATGATGCTTTTATTGAGCAATCACTTCTTCTCATGTGGAGGCTTTTACGTGGGGTTCAACTGTGGTAGTCTTCTATTTGTTCTGTCTACTTTTCCCCCCTTATCAATAAATAAATCTGTTAAGGAGGAAAAGATGAAATAACTTGACAGTCCCTCTCAATGGGTAGTGGTAGTAATTATCTATCTGTAGGAACCTGCATTTTTGTTGTCTGTCTCAGAGATAAAGCCTGTGTCTAATAACTTTTGGAGACAATTTGTTCTTATCATACAGAGAAGGTCAATAGTTGATTGCCAGGTTGCCCAAAGGTAAGAGAACAGACATAGCAGTAGAAAAGGAACCAAGGGAGACTGAAAGAGAGTGTCTGTTCAGTTGAGTATATGGAAGTAGATTCATTCTAGTGTCCTGTTGGTCTACTGTGCCTGCCTAGCAACACTGGCATAGGCAGTCATAGAAAGAAGACATGGGTGCAGCAGCCATGAAAGAAGTGAAGCATTGGAGAAATAGGCTGGTTAGAGCCAACAGATCTTGTCTCTTTTCTTTTGCCACTGCAGTGTGACCCTAGATAAAGTACAACCATAGTTTAATGTACCAGTAGGATCCTGGGCCTCAAACAGGGGAGGGAAAAGCTCAGCCTGCTGATGGCATGAGATCTCTGGACCTCACTTTATGTCTACCTGAGCTCCTCTCCAGTTCCCCAAAGATCCAAGAACTCCCCAGTTAAAAAATGACATAATTATTTGCACTAAAGCCCCCCAAATGTGTGAAAACTTCTAATCATTTCTAGTTACCATTTTGGCAGGAATACAAAGATGAAACAGGTGTTTTTACTGTACTCCTGAGGAATGTGTGAGCAACTAGTGCGTGGGACTTTCTTGTGGGGGGAGCAGTGAAAGTGGGGAATTGGACTCAGCCTCTCTGCACTTGATCACTTGCTCTGATGTGACATTATCATACACTTTTGTCTACTTGTTGAGTCTGAAGTGCAACTTGGGAAGGAACCTCCCCACCCCCATGAAAGTAATTGATTTCAGCTGCAGCCTGATCTTGTCCATGTTTAAGCCGAACTGCTTTCAACTGGACTCGCTCCCAAATAAATTGTGCCTAGGATTGCAGCCCCAAATGCAGGAAAGGGTTCTTGTTCAGACAAAAGTTGTCACCAACTTCTTGTGGAAAGTTCTTGATGGTCTCCTGTGGGTGTTGAGAGCATGATTTTAAAAAAACTTACCTTCCTCTCTCTGTTATAGGTCAATGGAGTGGACTTAACTGGGAAAACCCAAGAAGAAGTTGTTTCCCTGCTGAGAAGCACCAAGATGGGAGGGACAGTAAACCTCCTCATTTTACGCCAAGAAGAAGCATTCCATCCAAGGGAACTGGTGTGTCTTTTATTTTACTTTTCAATGTGACAATGGCATTTTAGATGGATATGAGCAATGAGACCTGCTGTTAACACATGTGTGGCCAGAATTGGAACACAGGAAAATAAGCTACTATTATATTTCTCATAGATATTTATTTTTAGCAGCAGTCTTTGAATTGGATTTCCACGTTATGTGTGAACTAATGCTTTCAAATCACAGATAGCAGCAAATACATATTATAAGCTATTGCATGGACCTTGCTTCAGTGCTTGCAGACAGCTGGATTATTCTATGTCTTTTGCATTTGTGTACCCCTATTGGAAAGCTTGCTGTTTGTCATTCCCTCTTTCTCTCTCTCTCTCTCTCTTCTCTCTCTCTCTCAGACCATTTTAAATTAATCCAAAGCAGGATGTAAAAATACTGTGTTTCAGAAAAGAGGAACTTGCATGGGCAGAAAACCCAACAACATGTTGTTTTTAATACAACTGCTATCCCCAGGTGGCAGAGATACCCCACTGTTATTAATTTAGCAAGGTGATTCAGATAATGCCTTTTGTGTAATTTAACTGAAATGAAAACTATCACTGTATTTAGACTGTTCCACAGAATGGGCACCAGTGGTTCCACAGTAATTGTCTAAGGTAAAGCATGGGCTTTTTTCCCCCTTTTACTAAGATCAGTGTTGTAGATGCAGCTGTTGTTGAACACACAAAGCTGCTGGTTCAAATCATTATCCCAGATCTGTGTACTCCAAAGCTTTGAACAATGATGTAACTAAAGTTCATATTCACTGGCCAGGGATTTCAACTTGTTCATCTCCTAATGCTCTTCTGTATAACAAATCACATAGTATTTCCCCTCAGAAATTCTTCTTAATACCAGAACAGAAAACATCTACTTTCATTTCTCACTGGTGCCTTGAATGTCAGGGGCAGCTGGCAGATCCACTGCCATGGGGGTAGAAAATCTATATTTGATTTTATACCACTTTCTTTTAGCTGCACATGAATTCTCCCTGTGTTTGAACTATCCCCTTTGAGATTCATTACCTATTTGTGGGAGGAGCTGCAAGGATATCAAGGGCAGCTTTGCAGCCCAGTTGGCAGTGGATCTGCTGGCTGTCCCCATTCACTGTTGGAACTAGAGCTGTAAATCCTTGCTTGGTATGGTTGGGTCTAAATTTCAGAGTTGGAATGTGAAGTGGGGAAAGTGTATTTTGTTTTAGTGTTTGTTGAGAAGATGGGAAATCCTCAGTTTGTTAACCACAGTTCTCAGTCTTGCTACTTGAGATGTTTTAGCCTTGCAATTGGACAAGATTAAATCAGAGACATTTGGGCTGCCGAACATTTTCATTACCGCTGTGATCTGATGTCAAGTGAAGTGCTGCAGGTGTTTTCAGAAATGGAATACAAAGGAGGAAGGGAGGAGGAAAAAAAAAAGGAATGTGGCAGCACCTTTAAAACCAACTGGTTTTTATTTTAGAATGAGCGTTTGTGAATATAGCTCCACTTCTTCAGGTGCAGTACTGAGTGATATTAAAGCCTCAGGTTATAAAACATATCTATACAATTGTGGGAGAGGGACAGAATGTAATAGGATCCAGAAAGATGCAAGTAATGTCTCTTCCCCTAAATTTTCAAAGAACAGGGTGTGGTGATATAAAATTTTCAAATCTTGACAGTGCTGTTGATATGTACAAGCAATAAATCTGTTTATTGTGCCATAGAAACTGCTATTGAGAATACTGTTGGTGTAAACAATATTAGGTACACAGTACAACTACCATAATGGATGCTCCTCAAATAGAAGGAATTGTCTTGCAGCCCTAACAAGTCCCTGGTATTTTCAACATAAGTTGTTTTGTATTTTAAAAAGCAAGCATGTAAAATGGGAAGAACCATGTCTTGTTGAATGGACCAGTCCCTTGATAGCCAGCTCATTTACGTTATTTTTTGGTCACAAAAGGATCTTATTTAAATTTATGTCAGTTAATTGACTGTAATTGTTACGGTATTCTGCATAGAAGTGAACATTGACTAATTTTTAATTATGATTTTATCCATAAAAGCTAGTTAATTAACCTGGATGATAACTTCTCCTGAGCAAACCTTAACTTCCCAGGTTTATCAGTGATAAAACTTGATCTGTTACAATAGAAGATTTTTGCATTAAAAATTAACAACATAACAGCCACATTTAATGTAAATAGGTATAGCTAATAAGGAATAAAAGAGTGAAGTGGCTGTTTTCATGGCCTAGGATTTTCACATCATCCACAAGCAGTTTTCTTTTTTCTGCTAGCATAAAGGAACCAATAAAATAACGATTCCTTCTCTTGCTTAAATTATCTGATCAGTCATTCATAGAAAAATTTTTACCCTGGAGTATCTCCTCAAATAAATCTCTAAAATCTGTTTTCAGTTTAAGGATTGGACTCTGAATGTAAATGCCTGTTTCTTTCTGTCCCACCTTTTCCTTCTCTCCATGTGAATTTTTCTACATCTAGCCAGAACAGTTACGCATTTGGGAGGCTGAAACTGTAGACAACGGAGATGTCAACATGCTAATTAATTTCATTGCAGTTTATTTTGAAACATGGTTTCATGTCTTTGAAGCAAATGCTTTAAGTACTTTGCACTCTAAAATAATATAACATGCTTTTATTTTTAAAAAAGCAAAAATAGTTAAAAACTACAGTTGCTAGCAAAAAGAAGCCATTGTAACATAACTGAAGTACAGGTCAAAAGCAGATATTGGCAGTTTTCTTAAAATATGCAGCAATAGTTCTAAATACTTGCTCTTAGGCAAGGTCATTCTATAATATGGAATAATCCTAGATCATGTTATTCTCCAAGCTCTCCTACTGATCTGTCCTTTTATGGGATGGAAACACAGAGCAGGGCTTGATCCAGGACTGCTTCAAGAAATTTTGCTGTCTAATGCAAGGAAGAAAATGGCAGTCCCCTCCATTTCATGTACAGGAGCCAATTGGACCTGTAGATGAATCTTACTGCAGTGTTTGCCAATAGACTAGTGATGTCTGCCAGTCCTGAGGGATGTTCAGGTTACATTGAATACTGAAATTCCAGGGGCTCAGGAAGAAGAGGTGGAGGGCTGCCATTGCTCTGCCTATTAGCAGGGCTAGGCCTAATTCCATCTAATGACTTTCATGAGTAGAAAGGCTCGTATATGTTGCATGACACAGTGTGATGTTCCATTTCAATCAAAATTTTGTTGTACGTAGCCAACGTTTTTGGTGTTCTGTTCAGTAATAGTTGAAAGATGTTATACACACTTAAACTCCATTCTCCTCAGAAACAGTGGACTCAAATGGACCCAAATTGACTGACTGATGACTCCAGTGTGGTTTGAGTTAATAAACTCAGGCAAATTTCCAGGACCAGTTTTTGATTGCTGCTGTTGTCTAAAGTCTTCCTTTTCCCCATAATCATTTTGCCAACATGCAGCTGTATTCATTTCAACCCAAGTGGCCAATATTTTAGAAGAGGTCATGAGAAAGCAGCACAATTTTGCTTAAGATTGAGGATTAGGAGATGAGTGACGAGTTTCACTGTATATGTTTTGTTGTGCCAAAAATGAAATCTCTTCCCCCTTTTTATTTAAGGGAATAAAGATTTCTTGGCCCTGTTTTCTGCCTGTGTCAACTGCAGTGGTTCTAGCAAGTTATTCCCCCCTGACAAGCGTTAGTTGCCTTTGTCTGCCTGTAGGAGATTAATTAAAACTGCCCGTCTCAAAGGAGAGTTGTTGTGTTTGGTCTGAGGAACGTTAACATCTCTTGGTTGGCAAGAAATGTAAAAACGTATAGTGTTGTGAATATGCCCATGGAAGTCAGGGACAAAACAATTATGGGAAGATGGCTCCTGGTTGCTTTAACTTTTTGTTCAGTGGTCATCCAGCACGTACACACCTACCACACACACACACACACACACACAAACAAACACATACTTTAAAAATAGATTAACTCACCCTAAACCCTAAAAGAAGACTTGATACAAAAATAAAGAATTACATCAAGGCTGCATCTTTAGTGAACCAACTAATAATGCAGCTAGCACAGAAAATGTAATTCCAAATAACAAATTGGAAACTAGGGAATAAAATTAGTGTCTCCAAAGCAAAAGGGGTGATACAATAGCTCATAAAGGAAGCCAGTCTCTCCATCATCCCAACACAATCCCCTCAAAAGAAGTGTCATCAGAAGATGTACCAGGGTCATCCATGTTATTCTGTGCTCTCCACACTTCTGCCAGATGTGACAAAAAGCAAATAAATTCTAATTGCATGAAAGTTAAACTTTCTTCACCTCTTGAACAATATGAAGGAGGTGAAAAACAGATTTGAGAAGCCAATCTAGGATCCTCCCAAATATTCCTACTTCAGTGGGTGACTAGGTATCATAGAATCATAGAAATGTAGAGTTGGAAGAGACCACAGGGGTCATCCAATACAGCCCCCTGCCATGCAGGAACACTCTCAAATCACTCCCGACAGATGGCCATCAAGCCTCTGCTTAAAAACCTCCAAGGAAGGAGCCTCCACTACACTCTGAGGCAGCACATTCCACTGCCGGGCAGCCCTGACTGTCAGGAAGTTCTTCCTGAGATTCAGGTGGAATCTCCTTTCCTCCAGCTTGAATCCATTGCTCCTTGTCCTGGTCTCTGGAGCAGCAGAAAACAAACCCTCTCCCTCCTCCACATGGCATCCCCTCAAATATTTAAACATGGCTATTCCATATTATTTTGAGGAAAGAGAAGTGAGTGCTGAGAAGCCCAGAAAGCAGCATACATAATGTATGGTTGTTTCATATAAACCTTCCCCCAGGCACATGAGATCTGATGCCTTACGAAAGCAAACCCTTTTGACAATCTTTACTCCTCTTAAATTCAGGGCATTACTACTTACAATCATGTTGTTTTGGGAAAACAGCACCACAATACCTAAGATGTCAGACTAATCATCCTGGTTTGGGCTGGATGGAAAAAGGAAGGCAGGGGCTAGAGAGATGGGCTGAAAAGTAGGTAAACCAATAAACTAGCTAGTTTACTGTGAAGAAAACCTATGTGAATGCAGCCTGAGACAATTGCTTGGTCCTTATTAGTGATAGGTGGGTTCCTGCAATTTCAGTTTCAGTTTGGATCAGCAATTCATATGAAGGTGGGGAGAATAAGATACATTTGACATACATAATCACAACTGTTAGACATGCTTCCCAAACATTCCAGTTCTCCCTTCCATGAACAACTACATTTTTGAGGAAGGAACTTCTCTATCAGAATGATCTTTGGGGTGAATTACACTACCACTATCCCTTCTCAACACTCTTCCTCCAGGTTTTCATGCATTCCTCTCCAATTGAAAAGGAAACTTTCCCAAAGCCTAGTAATGAGGGATCAAACAAGATAATTGGTCCCTTTTGCTCACTATCGTCAAATCTTTTTTATTAATGGTGCAGCGTGCTGGCTGTAGGCCCTGGGAAATAAAGATGGTAGATGTCTCTCTTTCTCTTTCTTTGTGTATGTGTGTGTGTGGGCAGGAGTTATGGGAAGTTATGGAAAAACAGTTGTAATAATTTGTTGCAATCTGAGGGCAACTGGGGATTCCTCTGGACTCCAGTCCTAGCAGACAGTATTGTTCATGGCCCATCAGCCCCTTACCTGCAATTGACAGGATTACTCAACCTTCTGTTTCCTTGGTGTGATAACTGTCTGCAAGTTTCTTGGCAGCATTCTTATCAACAGATTCTGTCCATTAGAGTTGTAGTTCTACACAACATTCTTCTTCTTCCAGCAACAGAGAAAGAGAAAGGTCCTTCTTTCTTCTCCTGACCCCTCTCTGGTGCTTGTGTATCATGGTAGTGGTCAAAGTGGGGGAAGATTGACTCTTCTGCAGCTGTGTCTGTTGTTGCAGCCATGTGTGTGGAAATTTGGTGGAGTTCTTTGCAGTTTGGATTAAAGCTTCAAGGAAAAGAAGACTCAGGGGAAATAATGCTTCACATCACACTAAAAACAAGTGTTATAAGTTGCCAAAATGTCTAATCTAAACAAAGTCATTAGTCTTTATTCAGAGATTATTTGCTTAGACTGAGGAGAAGGCCCACTTTCAAGTCAGGGCCCATAAATGGACTCTTCTTCCCAGTTGGTCATGGGTTGTACTACTTAATGACATAGTTATAGTTAAGTAGTTAAGGACCAAGCTACAAGTTATACTTAAGATGTAGTGTGCAGCATTGTCTTCTGATTTTCTTTAAACAAGCCTTAGATAATTTGATTGAAGGATGGTATTTGCTTTTATGAACCCAATAGATCTTCAGGGAAGACCTTTTTCTCTGTTCTGTCACCTTCTCCAGCTCATTTGGTGTGGGGACCAGCAAGAGAGCCTTCTTGCTGGCTGCCACCAGACTTTGAAACTCCCTCTCAGGGAAGACTAGGATGGTCCCCTCCTTGCTCTCATTTTGGTGGCAAGTCAAAACATTTTTATGCCTTCAGGCTTTCAGAAACTGACTGGGATGGACTTTTAATGGTGTGACATACTGTTTTTTTTCAATAATCTTTTAATTAATTTTAATAGTAAACTTTATAAATTGTTTGATTATCTTTTAAGTAATGTTTATAATTTTGTTGGTGTTTTTGTTGATGTTCTTGTTTTTAGTTTGTATTGTTTTTGTCATATTATAAGCTGCTTTGAGTTCTGTTATTGCGAAAAATGTGATATGGAAATGAAATGAGTAAATGTGGAGAGAGAGTGAGAGAACAGCTTGCATTGCACAGGGAAGGGAGGTATATTTCTTTCTGCCCCTGCCATACAGCTCTCTCTCCCCGCCACCATATGGCTAGGCATATAACCCATACAAATTTCAGTTGCTATCAATCTGTATGCCTGGCTGTGTAAGGTGAGAAAGTCTCAATCTCCTTCTTTCAGCTTTCTGGAAAATCATTCATGCACCTATAATCAGTGAAAGCAAATAGATAGAGCTGCACAATTAAGTGTAATGTGTAGCCTGACCTCAAAAGAAGTGAAATGCAGTTGTTGTCTTTCTTAAATGAATTGTCAAAATGGCACCAAGAATGAAGTCCTGGGACTGCCCAGTAGAATTCCTGGTGCCTTACCCTGGGTAGATGTGAGATTAAGTACACTTTGCTTCACTTGAAATTAGGGGTGGAAAGAAATTTTGTTGGATTCAACAGTCTCAATGAAAGTAGCATTTTCTCATTTCATATGATTTGTTGAAATGGCTCAAGCATTCACATTCATTTGTGAAGCTTACAGGGCATTTCTTGAAAAAGAAGGTGTACACAAAGTGTGCATATTTTAAAGTGTGAATGTCTAAAATATCCAGAATTGAGAAAAATATGCAGAAACATGCCTTAATGAAAGGGAGAACATTCTATAAATCCAGTAAATTGTACAAATAAAAAGGAAAAATGTGTGAAATAAATCTGTGCAAATTTTGGCACAGGAAGAAAACTCAAAGTCTCACAAGCCAATATGAAATGAGAACAGAAGTAAAATGCAGGTGGGAAGTAGATAACTCAGCAAAATGGATGATGGGAGACTTTCACATCCCTAATTAAAGCCTATTGTTGGCCTTAGGATAACTAGCAAGTGTTTTAGAGTTTATCTTGAGACACAAGCTTAAGAAGTAAAGGAGTGTTAGAATGCTGTTATTCTAATCTTTTAGAATTTGTTCCTGCTCCTGCATTAATTTGGTTACTCAGAGTGTTGTCTGTGGGTCTTGGAACTTTTCATTATGGATTTTGTGGAGCATTCCTAGCAGAAGATTTCTCATTAGGAGTACAGCTTCTGCCATTCTTGGTCCCTACACTCCATTTGAGTGTCAAATCACTTGCTTGTCCTCCTCTTTTTTTTTTTTTAAGAGTTATCAAATGTCCTTTTTACCCTTATTCTTATCTTCATTTTTTTCCCACTTCTTTTAGAATACTGAACAAAGCCAGTCACAAATTCCAAAGGAAACGGTAAGAGTTTTGACTTTGACATGTCAAGAAGAGTGATAGTGATTTTTGAATGTTGCACTGCTCCATCAAAGGAGGTTTTTAATATCTACTTCCATTCACAGTAGATGCTGTAGGGGGCTCTCTCCAGCCTGAAATTACATCTTAAGTTATTTCTTACACTTATTTCACCTTTGTGTGTGTATATGTGCCTTCAAGTTGTCTGGCATACTTTATGATCTAGGAGGAGTGATAATTTGTGCCTGGAACTGGAGCATGCACGCATACAGATGAAGACACTCACAGACAAATTGGTTTTGAGAAAAATAAAGGTGTCCCCAGAAACTGAATTAGCTTAAGATAGAGCATTCAGACAACAGCAAAATGATCTGCCATCACTTTTCTCCAGAATTTTAGCTGTCCTCTTTTATTGTAACCTGTTTTAAAAACAACTTTAGTGTAACTTAAGAAGAAATATCAGATTTACTTCAGAGCAGCAGGTTCTACATTGAAATACAGTGATGAGTTCTTCAGAACATACGTCTGATTGAAAGACTTCATAAATTGTATATTATACGAGCAACTTAAAGCATGAAGGCTTTTTGATTGTTTATTTGGTGTTTACTTTATGGTTCTCTACAATGTCTCCTCTTGACTTTGCATTGTATTTTTCTTAATGCCTTCATGTAATATAAAAATCAGGTCTATCAATGTGAAAGTTTTGTGTCCATGTTTAAAAGCAGTATCCCAAAGAATCTCCTAATAAGGACTTATTTCATACAGTGGCAGTTGTTCAAGGGATTTTAAAGCAAACCTATCTGATCATAAACCTGTGCATTTGCTGATTTCCTTTCAAGGCATCTTCAAGGAAGATTAAAGAAAGAGGCACTGTAGAGGTGCATCTTTCTCCTTCTTACCAGTAAAGGCAGAACAATAATGAATGAAATATCTAATAATTTTATGACCTTCCATGACAACCCAAATCAGTTAGTTGCCTGTGGCAGCCACCTCACTCTTGACTAATGGTAGGGCCAAATGGGCCACCCAATCTGATTTTTATCTCAGTAAATGTAAGTTCCTATATCTTGTTCTTTTGAGTAATTAATGTACTTGCATAACAAAATGAGAAGGTATAATTTTTGTGGCAAGGGGGAATTAATGGTAACAATTATGCTCAAGAGAATTTGACCAAGCCAAACTGAAACCCATTTGACATGGATCAGATATTCTAGGTTCCCAAGGTAATCTTGGTTGTTTTGCCCTTATAAACCAGGCTTTTCTTAAATTACTCAGCTTGAGTTTCATTGCTTGTTCTCTTACCATCACTTGACAGGGAAATAGGAGATATTTCCTATACTTTGCAGAAGTACCGTACTAAATACTAGCAATCTGCCCTGCAATCTCAAAAAATAAAAAAATAAATAAATAAAACATGAATATGTTGTCCCAAACTGGATCCCATATTCTTCGGTGTAGTGCTTGGGGATTGCAAAATTTTCTCTGGGGATCTGCATGGGACTTTTGTATGGCATGAATATAAGTGGCAGAGAGCATGGGTTGTATTTCTTTTACTTTTGGTTGCTTCTTAACAGTTTTTGCATATCTTTTTTCTTTCAGTAGAAAATCAGTAGAATTCGCTTGGTTTGAGCGTTTCACAGGTTGACTTGGCTGCCCTTCTCCCCTCTGCTTGGTTCTGCATCATTCCCCTTCTAGCTCTCCTGTCTCTTTTTGTCAGAGCCTTCAGTTTCTTACTCTTCATACTTTTGTGTTTTATTTTCGTTGTTGTTGTTGTTGTTGTTAGCAGCAGGCTTTCTGGTCTCTCTTGTGCTGTTAGTGGTGAATTCAGTGAGTGTTGCTGTCATAGGTTTGACAGCAGAAGAAAGCTAAGTGAAGATAGTAGCAATAAGGATGCGAATCGCTAAAACAAAATTAGGTTCTTCCAGCTTTGAAGTACAGGCTTTCACAAATATTTGCAGGATGAGATAAAAGTGCCTGTTGTTGGGAACTCCAAATGGCTAGCTAGAAGATAGAACCATTCCCCTTGCAATTTTACTCTGAACTTTTTTTCAGGCAATAAGCTATCTGCCATGTAATAAATACAGAATTGCTATTTGCTGTATTGGGTTTAGAGGCATTTTCTTCTGTGAAGAGTTTGCATTGCAAGAAGATTGGGCCAGGACTCCATCAGCATTTCACTTAGGTTACTGAGGCCATTTCCGCACTACACAGTTCTAGTGCTATTATTCCACTTTCAACATCCTATAGATTCCTGGGGTTTGCAGTTTAGAGAGGGGCATTTAGAATTCCCAGCCAGAGAACTCTTTGGCCTCAGTAAACTACAAAGCCCAGAAGTCCACAGGATGTTGAAAGTGGAATAATAGCACTAGAATGGTACAGTACGGAAATGGCCTGAGTCTTTGTAGAGCATTGATAGCATGGCAATTCAGGATAGACATTAGTGCCATAATGACTGTAATGGCAAGCAACTCCTTAGCATTCCCTCCGACCTGACTTTCTGAACATTCAAAAAATTTTATTTTTCTCTCTATCTCTCTCTCCCCCTCTCCCCCATATTTCCCTTCCTGTATGGTTCATCCACCAACCTTGCACACAGTGATGTTGTTAATACTTGATGGATCTTAGAAATGAATCAATAGTGCATGGTTTCATCTTCTGCAGCAAGGCTGCAGCCATTCTACTGCAGGGTGGAAGTACCAAGAGCTCTTATTTCTTATTCACTGGGATGTGTGTGTATTGTTTTGGGGAAAATTCCTGGGACACAAAGCAGAATGCTTCTAGTATTTAGACTCAGGTGGTCATAGACTGTCAGCAGTTTTCCATTCTTGTATATGATTAACCCACTGTCTGAACAGCTGATAATAGAAACATCCGATGTCAGCTGCTGGCTTCAGTATCAATGAAGCAGTGAATCTGCTCTGGATTTGGATTAGAATGTAGAAGGAGCTATTGAAAGTACTGAATTCTGTTCCTAAATAGGGCTCAGGACCTTGGCTAGCTTCATACTAAAATTTGCAGTGGATTCATCATGCTGCTGAATGGAAGCTGCTAGCCACTACAGGAAAAGCCACTAGTCTGTCATGCTACATTTGGGCTATTCACTTGCTTGGCTTTTTGCCTACTACCTAAATGGTCTGGGTTCTTGTAGTCTCCCAAACTATGAAAAGACATACACCTGTCTGCCTGATATTTGCCATTATAGAATCAAGAATAAGAAGCCTATAGGAAGCCTTGGATCTCTATCTTACATCTAAGCCATGTATCGGTATTCCCCAAGTCACCTGGTACATGGAAGTTCTTCATATTTCCATGCCTAAATTATACCAGTCTACATAAGAAGTTGTTCTCTTGATGGACATGTTCTGTACTGTCCCAGCTGAGATTCAATTGTCTACCAAAGTGCTCCCGATCAGTGTAGCCAGAAATTTCCTGTTATTGTATCACAGCTTGGCTTCATGGACTTCCCATATGGGAGTTCAGAATCTCTGTTTTGTGCTCTCCTATCCAAAATGCAACAGATGCACCTTCTGGTAAACCATGGTGATTATTTTGATATGAAAGGGGGAGACCACAATATGAGGACTGGTAATTTGTCATTACATTTATATTTCTGAGGGTAATTATTTTAATCTTGTTACACTGCATAGAAATAAATTGGTAATTATGATAGAAGGAACATCTGCCAATTAACCTTTGTCCTTCTGAAAAGTCAATAGAGCTGGACTGATATTGTGCATTTTGAGTTTTTTCATCTCTCTGTGTGTTTTCTTTCTCTTTCTGACTTATCTCTTACCTTCACCTGTGGGGACTTGGATTTTTTTCCAGTGTCTTGGATGATGCACCTTTGAGGATATGTGCCAGTAGAAGAGAGAGAGGCACAATTATTGTAGGAATAGGCATGTGTTTGTATGATTCTATCGAAAAAGACAAAGATTCACTTACTGCAAATGATGCCCTAACAGTCCCCTCATGGCTGTTTTTATTCTCAAGCTCTCCCCACAGATCTCAGGTTGCACATAGTGTAGACCTTCCTTTTCTGGTTGTTTGATTCCCCCCATCTTCTGGCTACCAGGTGCTATTTAAGGCCTATGGAGGGATACAGGATAGGTCATTCAGTTACTGGGGCCCTTTTAAATATACAATTAAAGCAGTATGATTCCAGTTCAGTTGGTTCTGTCCTATGGAATCCTGGTGACGCAGTTGAACTCTCTGGCTGAGAATTCTTAATATCTCTCCCAAAACTGCAAATCCAATGATGCCGGACAGTTAAAGTGGAATCATAGTACTGTAATTATGCAATGTGAAAGGGTCCTGGGAAGGCCTTTCATTATCTGGCTGTTGTGAAATCTTTGAACTTCCTTTCTCTCTTCTTCTCTGGGCTGTGGAAGGAGGAATTGTGATAGGACCCCACATAGATATGACTTTTTTGGATCCTGTGTGACACGCAGTGGCTAATAATTCATAAGATTTCTCTCTGAGCATGTCTAGGCTTTGTCCCATCTGGTGTCCTAAAAGCATAAGAAGAGTGTGCTGGATAGAGAACTTACAACTTTACCAGAAATGGTTGGATTTCATCTTCTATTTTCTGTAGGATCAGAGGCTTAATACAACTAGCTGTTCATTCCACCATATCTTTTCCATAATGACAAATGTGGGAAATTCAGAAGGAGTACAAATTCTACTCCGGTTAACAGGGAAGTCACAGAAGCATGTGAAGGCAACAGATTTGCTGTCTTCTGTAGTCTTTTCTCTCTCACTCACCACAGTTATAGGTATACAGAGAAATACTACCTCTGAATCTATAGTTTCCATTAAGCTATCAAAAACTGTCACCCGTTATTAAGCATGTCCTCCACGAATCCCATTTTAAAGTCTCAAGCCTGTAGACATTGTTACTTCATGAATGTAGAATGGCCCGTTAGTGTTGAATATAATGACACTTAAACAAGTTATTTCAAAAATGTGACCTGTGCGGACTGGACATTACTAGGAAGCTTGTTTGGAGTTGTTCAATGGGAAAACCAGCAATGGAAGAAAAAAATGCCTTAATAATAATGTATCTATCATTACTAATCTTTTCTACAGCTAGAGATAACTTTAAAAATGTGTAGATGTGCTATCCATTCACATGGTCAGTGGTGAGCCCCTAAATTTCTGGCCAATATGTCATGTGAGTTAAACATGACCCAGAATCCTTTGCAATTCTTGTGGCAGTTAGAATAGTTCCGAGGACAGAAATGTTGGAATTCTTGATTGGATATGCAGACGTGTGCCTGAATTACTTTACTTTTGGAACATATATTTAAAATTCTGAAATAATTTATAATGCTTGACTAATCCATGGTTTTCTGAAAGACTCAGTAAAGAGTTTGGTAACCTCCTTGAAGAGCCACTTGCAAGTACTGTATATGCAATTTTTCGGACTCCGATAAATGTTCCTCCTAATATATCATGCTATTTAGAGTTGAATTGTTATTGCCAGATGGGGAGAGTTTTGTTTCTGATGAGGTTGACAGTATTATTCTCTGTGTTGATTGGGTTATTGTGAATGTTGCTTATTATTTCTTATGACTTTTAGTGAGATAAAGCAAAATGCAGCCTTTTTGTTTGTCAGTTGTATGAGACTGGTCACGTAAAAGAGAAGGGTGATTGCCTTTGGTTTCATATCCATTTGGGGGCAATTTTGAAAGATTTCAGATTACATTTTTAATAAAGATGCAATCTGAAAAAAATCCAGTAGCCTTTAAAAAGAGAGAAATAAAAAGAATATGCAGTTTTCTCCAAAAATCTGCTGTGATGTATTTCTTTTACCAAACTGAGCTAGCAGTTTCTGAATACCCGATTGGGAATAAAAATGCCCAGAGTAACAATTCCTAGGGAATAGTTTTATCTAACACACATAATCTCTTTCTCTGCCTAATCTGAATCTTTCTGGATGTTCAAAATTAATCGGTTGAGCGTTGGTGAACAATCCTGTACTTGTGGTTAATTCAGAAGAAGCTCATTGAATACTTAATATATCTTAATATGTAAAGTCAAGCTCTTTCAGATATTTAGTTATATATGTCTGTAGTTAATCCCTTGTGGTTGAGTTTATGTTCTAGCATTAGAAATTAAGTTTTAAGACTTAAAAATGTGACAGCAGCACTTTTGAAATTCAGGTGATTGTTTAACATCTGCCATTTCTTACAGACAAATCTATTTCTAAGTTTTATCTTTGTTGCATGCAAAACAGATTAAAAGCACAATCTTATACAAGTTTACTTAAATCCAAGTCCCATTGTTTTCAATGTTTCTTACTCCCAGGCAAGTAGATACAATATTGCAGTCTCATCAAGTCCTTTGTTTATAAATGAGAATGCAGTTGCAAAGAACAAGGAACTTTTGCACCTATAAGGCAATGTGTGTGTGCGCGCGCGCGCGCGCACACACACACACACATGAGCACGCTAGTCAAAATACAGGCAGCAGTGCTTCTTCATGTTCAGCAGCTCCATCCCTCTCACTTCCACCAGCAATTACAATAACCATGCAAGGTGAATGGTGGCGGAGCACCAGTGCAGGGAACATCTCTGCCTTAATCTTTAAGAAGAACAATGGCAGCAGTGATGCTTCACCTTTGGCTACTGCTCTCTTCCCTGTGCTGGCTACTACAAAGGGTGTGCAGGCATGGGGGCAGAGCAGCCAAGCAAGGATTGACTCTGCCTACATTCTGATATTGGCAAGGATAGTGGCAATCCGTGAACCTAAGTTAAGAAGGTAAAGGCTGCTGCCTATGAAAGAAGTAGTGGTAGTGATCTTCCTTGTTTTGCTGTTTCCATCTCCACTCCCACTGGCCACAAAAATAATTGTGCTGAAGGGTTATGGACAACCAAGAGAACATTTTTGCCATGTAAGAAGCACTTTCTTCACCCTGCAGGGACATCTTTGGATATGGTAGGGAATTCAAACTTTTGTAAGTCCCCCCAGTCCTTCTCCAAAACACACATTTAAAATATCTTGTATCTGAGATAGGTTCTGTATTTAGAACAAAGGGATCTCAGTGCAGAAGCAACTTTTGCATTAGTGTCTACACATCACAACTACACTCTCCATTGCCTTGGGAAGTGGAATAGCAGTATTCCTGGGAAGGCTATGTTCCAGGTTCAGATTGGTGACCTTTTGACTTTCCTAAATATTCAACTACAAAATGGGGAGGTGGGTGCTTCCTATTTTCTGAACTGTTCCTGCTCCTCTGCCTTGCCTCTGTTCCTGATATTTGAATTCCTTTTTCCTTAAGGCCAATAATGCTAATTTGACAAAGCCAGGCCCATTGGCATTTGAACATCACCTCTGGAGATGTTCATGCAGCAGAGAGAAAATTAAATTGCTTTTTCTCTCCTGCAGGATTCAACAATGAAAAGAAGTACATCCCTATTCAGAAGTAATGCCTTCTTACACCTGAGGTGGTGACTCACCGTTCCTAAGATGGGGGTTGGTTCACCCCCGGGGGGGTCACATCACTGGCAAAGAGCATATGATGTCATGTCACTTCCAGTTCCTTTTCAGACTGATTTTCAGTGATTATGGGTTCGGGGTTTGGGGAGTGTTAGATAAGCAAACCACTGGGCATTTGAGTGTCTAGAGGCTGTTTGGGTGGCTTTTAGGCAAATCACTTAAAATCATCAACAGCTGAAATATGTAGATTTGAAGTGGTGTAGCTTTATTCCTGGAAGCTTGCAGGAAGGCTGCAAAACTGAGATGAGGTAGTGTTTGCATACAGCCTGTGGGCTACAATTTTCCTACCTCCTGGTCTAATGATAGGGCTAGCCCTGTGAAGATGTAACAGAGAAAGGCTTCAGATTTGAATGCTGAGCTAGCTTATAAATCATGTCTCAGTGGTAAGATTAAAACTAAAGCAGAGCCCTGTCTACCATGGCATATCAAACAAAGCTCTGCACAGAGCTGCTGATATTTAGCAGCTACTGTTAGATTTGTGCTAAAGTGCAGTCTTTGCCAGATGTGACATATTAACTTAGCTAATAAGAATAATGAGCCTCAGTATATATGTGCAAATAAGATTAATTAATGTTTACCCTAACATGTGGCAGAAATTAAAATATTTAGCTCGGGAGGAGCTGAAGGAAGAAGAATGAGATTCTGTGTGTGTGTCTGAAGGATCAGCTGCGCAGGATTTTTATAGTTAAGCATTGGGCACTTGTAGAATCACCAAGAAAATCAAAGCTATGATCACATTTTGCCTGTGAGGCTCTTCAGGTAGGCCTAAATAAAGCAAGCAGAATTGGAATCAGTGAGAAGGTGCATCACATTAGTGGTCTGGTGCCCAAGTTTAAATGAATAATATATGTTCATCTGCAGTGGAGATCTACCAGTGGAACCCAGCAACTTTCAATTACATAAAATCTCAAAGGAATGTATTTGGTTGCTTAAGTGCTTTTCTTCTGTGTTCACGGAACAGCCATATAACTATGAAAGATTTTCATGGATATGTAAACTGTGTCACAACTCAATATTAATTTGTAGATAATTGAGGTACAAAGTCTGACACAAACAGGATGCCACAGGACTCTGTTTTGGTTAAGTTTTTTTTTTTCTTGAAGCAGACTAGCACAGATATCCCTTTATTAGTAGAACTTGTAGAATTTTAGGAACAAAGATAAAACTGTTAGAAGCCAACACCAATCTTTGGCCCTTTCCGCACGGCATTTGCCATGCAAAAGAGGGCCTGGAGCATCACACGATTGCGAGGAGCAATCTGCACAATGCACTCACAATCGCGCGATGCTCCAGGGGTCGATCACGCACGTTTTCATTTTCAGCTTGAAGCTGAAAATGGTGCACAATTGCGCATTGCTCCTGGGCCCTGCGTGCACTTATCTGGCGTGTGGAACCTCTGGAGCCAGGCCAGTCACGCTTCCGGTCCCAGGCTGCACTGCGGAAGGAAGAGGCGGGGCTCTCGTGTGAGCAGGCAGCTTGTGCAGAGCTGAAGCAGCAGGGAAGGGAGAGCCTTTCGGCAGAGGCTGCTCGCGTGATCCCCACACCTCAGCACTGGAACAAGGTAAGGTGTGGAAAGGGCCTTTAACACATCCTGATAACAGCATGTTTGGATCATAATAACCTTGGCATGCAGCTGATACGATGGAGAAACTTCACCTACCTTGAAAGTAGTCTGAATATTATACTGTTCTACTGCTGGTCCAGCTTTGAACAAACCCTGAAAGGAACAAGGTGAAAGAAGCAATGTAAAATATAAAAGATAAGTAGAGTCACACCAGACCAATTACAAAACAGGCAAAGTAGAAATTATAAACTGTTCATTCTCATTGACTATCCAATGCAGAGTTTTGACTGTAGATCTCAGGAGAGAGAGTTCCAAATCTGAATATCCCCAGATGATACCCTAAACATCTAGTTATTCATCACATTTGTATCGCTGTCTTTCCAAGACAGGAAGACATGAGGCTGACATTTTATCTTCTCAACACACTGGTGAACTAAATTAGGCTCAGGTAGTTGTTAGTGAGGAATGTCACGCTGAGAGAAGAGTTCTCCCTGGAAAGGCAGACTGTAAGCTTATAATAAATAAAATATAGATTGAGTTCCACATGACTTCTAAGGAGAATTGTGGAAGAAGGAAAGATGAACTTGTCAGGTTCAGAATATTTCAGGTGTCTCCAGAACTCCTTGAAGACTCAGTCATCCCCCAACTCCACAGGAAAGGTTAATCAAGATTTGTACTGATCTTAGGCAGCACTCAATTATTCAACATTAGCCCAGAAGCACCTGATATTTAGTCATCACCAGATCGGCACCACCAGAATTATGCTGGAGAAAAAATTATTCATTAGGACTATGCATTTGTATATTAGAATGTACATAAAGTCATTTTAAATTATCAAATTTCAACCCAATATTTTTAAAGCTTTGTGCATTATGTCCCTCTGTTTTGTGACATCTACCTCACTTTTTTAATGAGAAATTCAGTACAGCATACTTTTCATTTAAAGAGCACCTCCCCTTTTACTTTTCTAAGGCCATCTTAGAATATTCATTCTTGCTGTTTCAAACAGTTTTTATTCTGTGAAAATTTGTTTTAAAATAAATGCATGAGGACACTCTTAATTTATAAATAGCTTCCATCTGGAGCAGTTGTTTCTGACTTTGAATCCCCTGATGGTGTTGCCTTACAATTCCTAGAAGCCGTAACATCAGCTTAGCTGATGGTCAAGGGTTCTAGAAGTTTACTCCATGAACATCGGAGAGCTCAAGTTTGGGAACCACTGAGCCCAATTCTACTTGTCCCCATCTGTATTAGAATATATTTGTATAGTTTAGTATGTGTAGTCAGCAGGCCCTTTTACACTACTCAATTATAATGCCATGATTCCACTTTCACTGCCATGGCTGCATCTTGTGGAATCCTGGGGTATGTAGTTTGTTCAGAGATAGCAGAGCTTTCTAAATGTTCCTTCCAAAAATACCAATCCCTGCATTCCATAGGAGATTTCTATGTTGAAGTGGAGTTATGGTGCTATAGCTGTGCAGTATAAAAGGGCCTGGTGTTCCTGATTATTTTGTTCTTTCCTCCTCCCCCCATATACAGTGGGGTTTCCCAAATCTGCTCCAGATAGTTACCTCAACCTTCTAGAGCAGGTTTTGGGGTGGGAAATCAGGGCTGCGTGAGATAGGAAATTTATTCTGTACTGGTGTTTGATACACTGGGGGAAGGAGATCATTGGATTTAACCTATGTTTTTTTTTCTATTTTGAACTACGAAGTTTTCTTAAGTTACCTTAAGCTGAACATTATTTTTTTAAAAAACTTACTGCTAGCTTTATTCCTGCTTTTTAGTTTTGTTTCACCTACTACTTCTTGCTTTTCTATTTTATTCATCCCCAATCTTCTACTGTTTTCAGACAATTATTACTTTATTTCACTTCATCCTATAGCTGCCCTTTAGTAAAACATAGGCAGCCTGTGTTATTTCCTGACTTGTGGGTGCATGGGGGGGGATCACATTCTTGTCTTTCATTTCTCCTTAATGTAAGTTCCTTCAATTTATTTTCTGACTATTATTAATTGCTGCTGTCCAAGCTTGAACAGCTTATCTGTGGTTTTCTAAGTGCCACTGCATTTTCCCTTCCTTTCCCCCTTCTTACTTTCATTTTAAATTTTGTTCTCTCTTATTCTCCTTGTTTTTCATAAATTCATATGGCTTGTTGCTTGTTTTTATTTTTGTTGTTGTGTGCCTTCAAGTTGTTTCTAATTTATGGTGACCCTAAGGGGAACATATCACACGTTTGTTTGGTTTTCTTTGCAATATTTGTTCAGTGTGGGGGGGGGGTTACTATTGCCTTCCTTTGAGGCTGAGAGAATATGGCTTGTTTAAGGTCACCTAGTGGGTTTCCATGGCCAAATAGAAATTTGAATCCCAGTCTTCAGAGGCCTAGTCTGAGGCTTAAGCTGCTACACCATACTGGCTCTTTTTTCTGTTATATATCAAATGGTTATGTTCCCTTACCTTTTGGATCATCCCCACTTGCAGAAAGTGATCTCTAGTTCAGTCTGGATTCATCTTTGCACTTTCAAGAGCTGTAGTGGTTGGGAATAATTTCCTGCAAGTTGTTTTTTCAAGCTTTTACTCCTGTTAGACCAAATGTTACTTTTACTCAGTGCCTTAATTTTTCCTCTACTTCTCCCTCCTCCAAACATTTCTTTTGTGCACATTCTCAAGTTGCCTAGTTTTTATTGCTGGTATTGTCAACTTTTTATATTCACTTATGTGCAGCTAAACTGTAGATTTTCAGACAATGTTACCTGGTTTCCTTTTCTTTGAGCCCACAAACCTTTCAGGTAACATCAAAATAATACCCTAACTTTTCTTTATTCTCTTCTCTTTACTCAGCTGAATGGAACCCACTTTTCCTTTGCCTTTTGCTTAACCATCCCTTTCTGTTTCTAGCCTGTATTATTTTGGGGATAATGTTTCCTTTTCTCAAAGTCTGGGTTCCTTTTCATCATGCTTGCACACTTCCCTCTACTTTTTTGGCTGGTCCCTTAGAATTATCCATTTGCACATGAGTAATCAAAGGTTTTCCCCTTTTGTTCTTATGCTGGAATTATTTTTAAAGCAACAGCAACAGTCAAATTATCTCCATAGTACCAACTGGAGTGTTATTAAAGAAATACAACTCTTTTCAGTCTTTGAAACACAAGACCTTGGTCCACTACAAGGTGACTTTGCAATCATTTTATGGTAGAGATTTGTATTGAAACTACTGTGTGTATGTGTGTGTGTTTTTAAAGTGGTTCTGTACACATTGAATTTCTTTATCACCAAGCATCAAGCAATAGAAATGATCTCGCTTTGCTGCATGTATTTAAGCTGCACAATTTATATATGCACAGACATTCACCCTAGTCTCTGTACACCTCAGTGAGATGACCTTGCAGTAGAAAAAACATTGATGTGCCTCTGTCATGTGCCTCATGCATTTTGTCAGGTTATGTGCCTCATGCCTTGCAATCTACAAACAACAAAATTTAAATTTGGCTGTACATATTTTGTGCTGTAGTATTCTTGCATTTGGAAGCACTGGTTGCTAAATACCATTTTGAGGGACAGGGCTGCCCCAAGACTTTGTGTTGCCTAAGTACAAAGCAGATAGCACCACACCCTGTCCAGTCAAGTTTCATAGTATCAAAGATTGGGTGTGTTATTTGAGCATCTATGGCTTAAAATGAGTGTGGCTCCTCTTCCTTAATAGTAAAAATCCAGTAACAATAAATTTAAAAAAGCACAATTTTCTGACCTTCTATGACCATCCCAAATCAGCTGCCTGAGGTGTTTGCCTCATTCTGCCAAGTGGTAGGGCTGGCCCAGGTGAGGGTGATATGCATGGGAGAAGAGGAGGGGGAGGGTTGTAGTTTTCTCTCACACACTTATTTTCCTCTAAAGTTGAAACATTTACTAGTCACTTTCCAAATGATTAATCCCAATCACATTCCTGTGCAAGTTTCAATTTTGTTAAATTGAAAGGATTATCTTTGGCTTTTATTGTCTCTTTCTGTGGCCCTTTCCGCGGCCTACCTTTGTGGTGTCTGGTGATGATAGTGGCAGCGGCTCTCCTGGGAGGGCAGCGTGATGGAGTGCTCCCTTCCTCACAGGCTGCCTCTGGGATCTGGAAAGCCTGATGGCCACGCCTCTTCCTGCCGCAGCACAGCCAGGTACTGTCCTAGGCTGCAGTGGGGCAGGAAGTAAAGTCATTGTGCTTCTAGGACCTCCGCAAGCAAGGTAAGTGTGGATGCACAGCAGGAGGGCAGCGTGATTGTTGGTTGTTGACAGGGAAAACTATGATTTGCAGTTTGATTATGCCATCTGGAGACAGGAGAAGGACAGGACCGAGACGATGCTGTGCATAAGTATTGTTCTAGCCCTGTCCTTCTCCCATCCTCATGGCAGGGTGGGTGCATCGACCAGAAAAAGCCTTCGTTTTTGTTAGTATATAAGTAAATGAAGAATGCATTGTGCAAGCACAGATATATGTTTCTGTTTGCTACTGTTTCAGTGCTTGAATTATATGTACAACTCCTTAATTTTTCAATTACCCATCTCTCATTTTTGGGTACTACGAGGGGTATGAATGGGCTCAAAATGGAGGGAATTTAAGGTTAGGACTTACAGAATTCATTGAGGGCTCCTATACTATTTCCCCCCTCTCATTTTGTTTCGACTTAAGATAGAGAATTCCCATATATTAATTTGGGGAAAGTTAGAGGCAAATATGTAAGATGTTGAGGGTTTGTTCCCTTAAAGAAATCTCTGTGCCTTTCCTTATGTATGTTTCCCAAATTTTGGGTACTACAGAGGAAATATTCTGTACATTTGGGGATACATTTTCTATTGAGAGAGAGAAACAGAGTAAGAAATTCATCACTAGCAGACATCTAGTAATATTTGTGAGGCTTCATATTTGTCAAATTTCTCTCTCATTGAATAGTTGGAAATGCCATAAACTGTTTATGGCACACTGTGAGTTCTCCATTTAGAAAGAGTAGTGGACAACTGTGGTCCTAGTAATTGGTGTGCATTGCCCCACATATATATCTAATTTCAGGAGTGTATGAGTCATTTAATTATGGAGTGAGAATATCTCTGAGGCATGATATATAGTTACTGCCTAGCTCTTTGGCTTTTCTGGTATTCAGTGAGTTTTAGACTATACATTTACCAAATTTTAGGTCTCCATCTCAGTGCATCCCTGAATCTCAGAGGGCCAAGCGTCTTTGTACTTGTAATATTCAGTTTGTAAAACAACATCCATTAGTGTTGCTCATTGCACACAGTTTCATGGGACCAAATGAGAGATCTCTGCCTCAAGGAATTTACAGTCAATATTTCAACAGTTGGGAAGAGGACAGAGGGAGGAGAAAGAACAGAGCAAGGAGAGTAATAAAATGGAGAGAGTCGGCATGTAAGAGACAAAGCTGAACAACGAACGCATGTAAAAATGTACTTGGACGTCATGTGAAGTGAACTGGTGTGGGGCAATTGTAATAAGAGTCTCCCCACCACTACAAGATTTGATGTCACTTCTACCACCCTGATGCTAGGTTGGAATTTGAGGGAAATAAGTCACCTACGCAGTTTATCACCCATCGAATTTTTATTGCAAATTACATACTTGAGCAGCTTCATTCATTCAGTTGAAGTCATTTCAGGTGACCTTTTCTTCAGAACAGCAGCTCTGAACAGGGTATTGTGAAGTTGCTAATTGTTTTGGACATGGTATGCAAGAACTCTTGAGGAAGTTGAGTCTTGTTGTTCAGCCATCACCGCACATAAATTGACTTGGGTATTTTTATTTCTGGTGGTGCCAGGGTATATGAAGCAATAAATTCCTTCTGCCGGATCATCTAATCATGAAAATAATGTTGAGGTATTTTGATTGACACACTGAAGTTGTTAATTTGGAGCATATCAAGATCAAATGGAAGTTATTGCAATTAGTCAGTGATTGTGTTATCTTTTTCATTTTCATTTTTTAAATGCCACACTTTGCATATCCTCCCTTGTGTTTTAAATCTATGATTCATTATGATATGGGGATTTTCGTGGTACTTAATTGGTGTGTGTGTGTGTGTTAAATATGTGGGAAGAGTGCTTTGCCCCATCAATTTTCCCTTCTGTTAAAAAGAGTTTGATCCATATTTCTGTACAATTCATTCACAGTTCTTTATACTGTCAGAAGGAAATTCTTAGTCAGAGATTGTTAGTTACTTTTTGGGACTATAAGTCCCAGAATCCCCTAGCATCTTGGGTGGGATTCTAGGAGTCATAATCTAAGAATTAACATTCCCAGGCATATTTTCTTTTCTTTTTAGAACTCATGAAACTGTCTTCTCCAATACCTGTAACTTTTCCCCATATTTCCCAATGCAATCTGTATTCAGAGTTGTTAACATACAGAGGTTGCGTTCCTGAGAGAATACACTGTCCTCCTTTTCGCTGCTAGGGCTCATCTCCATAGCAACTAGCCTATTCCAGTACCTGTAACTTATCCCCATATTCCCCAATCCAATCTGTATTCAGAGTTGTTAATGTAACAGACATTTGGTTTCTGAGAGAGTATACTGCCCTTCTTCTTGCTAGTAGGCCTTGTCTCCATAGCAACCAGCTTGAGGCCCAAGAGATCTCTGCCTGAGAATTCTAAAGGTCCCTCCCTAAACTGCCAACCCCAGGATTCCATAGAATCTTCACAGCCAGCCAATCATATGAGTTCTACTCATCTCACACAGCCAATCGTATGAGATCTGCGCCTACCTGATGAAGACGGACAAACTTTGACTTTTACATAGCAGATAAAATCTATGCTATTTGAAATCTGCCCTCAAAATAACGTCACAACAACATCACAACAACATGTGTACCAATAATATGGAGGTCTGCTTTTAAAGCTTTCTGTAATGTTTTTATTACTAAGAAGAAGATATAGTGTATATTGAGATTTTCTGAGTAGTAAAATGGTGGACTTTGTAAAAAAAAAAAAAGTTGCATAAAAATACTGTATTTTTTTTAAAAGGAGGGTTTCAACCTCTCTGAGCCAATGTAGTTACCTGCTTTGTTGCTTAGTGGTGTCGCTGCATTCGTTGTTGTTAACTGCTGTCATGTTGACTTTATGTATATGTTTATCTATGAATGAGAGGCCTGTCATTGACAGCCCTATCCAGGTCTTCCAAACTCAAGACTGTGGTTCTCTTGATTGTGTCTATTCACTTGTAGTGTGGTCTTCATCTTTTCCTACTTCCTTTCATTTTTCCAAGCATTTTTATAATCTTTTCAAATGAATCTTGTCCTCTCATGATATGTCCTATGTGCAATAACCTTAGTTTGGTCATTTTGGCTTTTTAGGGGAAATTGCAGCTTGATTTGCTCTAGGGCCCATTTATTGGTCATTTTGGTAATCCATGGTATCTTGCACCAGATTTCACAACCATACATAGAAATCAATGCAGCATTGCTACCAGTATGGTAGTATGGTTTCTTTCTTCACTGTCCAGCTTTCACAACTAGAAATCAGTGCAGCATTGCTATCAAGGTTGACTCAGCCTTCCATCCGTAGGTTGATAAATGAGTACCCAGCTTGTTGGGGACATGTATAGAAATATGTATAGAAATACATGCTATTTGTAAGTTGTTCGCCACCTCGATCCATATGGAGAGGCGGGATACAAATAAATAAATAAAAAATAAATCAGTATGGTAGTATGGTTGCATGTTTAAATTATAACCCAAGATTGAAGTGATATTGCTGAATACTGGAATTTATTAGTTTGGAAAAGGATTTTGCTAACCCTATAATGTATGCATGAATTATGAATCAAACACATTTTCCCTGAGAAATAGATAGATTGTTAAGGCAGTGTGATCAGGTGCAACCATTATAAGCCGACTGAATACACCTGAGAAAAGTGGATATTTTTTAATAGGTTCCCCAACTGCATTCTTTAATGTTGATCCAATTCTGGATCGAGAAGGAGTGGACTTGCCTGTCACATCTGTGTTCTGAAGTTGCTTACTGCTGGTAAAGAGTGTACTGTAAGCACAGCTGGTTGTTCAGTGGATCCCAGTAAGATCCATTAAGCACAGATCAAAAAAACTGGTCATTAACACTCCCTCTTCACGATGGGAGAGAACTTACAGTAGATGTGAGGATGTGCCTAAAGCAAATTGTAACCAAAGATGACCCTCATCTCAGTCTTAGTTGTAAGATGATATTAATTTTATTGTGTAGGAAAAAACACACACCTTAAATTCATTTCTGGTTTCTAACCTGCTTGCACATTTCTCTTTGTTAATGGGGGTTGTGGTGATGGTTTACTCTTGCACACTTCTATTTTCTTTGTTTCCTTCTGCACTGAATAACCCTTAGGAACCCATCTTCCATCAGTCTTACCCGATAGCTGTGCACCCCAGCCAAGGGCCCCATTTACCCAGCTATGGGGAATTTGATCACAAGTCAGGGACAGTCAGAGTATAGTTTGTTTGGGGACCCAGTTCTACCATCAGTTGTGAGGGGATGTTGGACCCTATCAACAAAAGGTCTGGAATGGTTCTCTGCTATATACCATGTGCTGCATCATTTACTATAAATAAAACTTATGCTATAGTAGTAATACATATCAGTGTTTGGCACTGAAAGAACTCTTGCAGAGACCTGGAACTATACTCAGTTCTATCACAAGATTCAGTGATTCCCAAACTTAAGTCTCCAGTAGGGATGTAAAGAATAATCATACTTTTCTCATTCTCAGTGGAATAAAATGTCTTGATGCATTGAGATATCCCATTAAGCAAATGGTCAGGTGATTTGGGACACTCTTTTAGAAAAAAAAATTGCACACAAGAGCAAGGACTTTTATTTGGACAAAGACTGGGCTTTCCACAAACAAAACAAAACAAAAACACTGTTTCTGGGGGGGGGGATTCTGTACATTTTCTCACAAAAAGTCATGAGGTGAAAAAAGTGAAATACACAAAACATTTTCTTGTATGCAAGAATGAAATAAGCAAAGATTTCTATCCCTAGTAGCCAGAGATTTGCTTTGGGGCCTAATTGATTGCCCCCTCCCCCATGTACTTATACATGTTTAAAAGTGTTTTTTTTTTTATGTACCTTGTTCAGTTGCTTAATATGCTTTTTGTTAGCTTAAATTATTTTGATTGTTTCAAATTTTAAGCTATTTAATTAAACTATTAAAGTGATTTTGCTTGTACACCCTCTTGATCCCATGATATAAGATGCGGCATAGCTATTTTAATAATGATGGTGATGATATTGGACCGCAACTCCCACAATACCCAACATGCTGGCTGGACCTTCTGAGTGCTGATGCCCAACACTATCTGAGCACTCAAGTTTAGGCACCACCTTAATAGACTGTAATAGATCACCAGATAATTTGGAGAAGATTTGTGGAGTTTTCTTCTTTCTGGTTGTTTCAGCAGACTGAACAGTAAAGAGTTTCATTTTCCGTATATGAGGCTGTACCAGATTCAATATACTGTACCAGATTCAATATAGGTTTGTAACTCTGTGCAGAAATCCTCTCAGTTTACGGCTGATGGGGTACAGAAGGTCTTTAGCTCACCCTCTGAGCCACCCTTTTCCATTTGGCCTTATCCCAGCCACTGTTTCGCTTGTGTCTTTGGATAGTGGGGCTCAGTAAAAAATAAAATAAAAGAAAGATCCCACAAGCTTGGTATCTGATGGTTTCATTGTTGGGAGGGTGTGTTGAATACATTCAGGGTTTTAATCCAAACTTTACGGGGACCATCAAAGATCCTGAACCAATTTTGGAGATAGATTGTGACACGTTAAGTTTACTTAAACTGAGAGTGCATTCACTATCCTACTGGCATTGAAGCCATTGGCTGCCCCTGCCCTACCTTGAAGTCTGAAATCTGCTAGGCCTGTGCTGGGCAATGTGTTTGTGTGTATGTGCCCTCATGTCACCAATCAGCATAGGGAAACCCCAAGGATTTCATTGTTTTTCTTAGGCAAGGAACAGTCAGAGGTGATTTGCCATTGCCCTCCTCTTAAATATAGCCTACAGCACTTGGCATTCCTTGGTGGTCCCCCTTCCAAGTGCTAACCAGGCCTGACCCTGTTTAGCTTCCAAGATCAGACAGGACCTGTGAAATAAAGGTGGAGATCAGAAAAAGAGGAGAGATCTAAAAGTGAGAGACAAAAGGAACAAATGAGAGAAGAAAGGAAAGTGAAAAAAAGAAGGTATGCACAGCTGCATCCCATATGATTTTTCTGGCACCCAAGAGCAAAGAGGTTTCCTATTACCTGATCTCATCTGAATTGTTTTACATGTCATTTCTTTGAACTGTACTAATACCCTCAACTGTAAAAGAAAAACAGGACAGAAATGACTAATGGGTATTTATGCATTTGCCTGCTGTTTATATCCTCCTTGCTGCTCAGAATACATAAATATTCAAATGACATTATTTGAAAAGGGCAAATGAACTTACTCGAGAAAATGCATTGGTCTTAACGCATCTGATAATTGCTTCCTGTTTGGAAAAATTGAGTTGTTGTAGTTAGTATTAATTTGGAAAGTGCCACACTTTATATACATACATATTCTCTCTCTCTCTTTCTCTCTCTCACACAAACACACACACACACACATGAGGGGAGAGGGGGGTCACATCTGGTTCTATGAATTATTCGAAGGTGATGCCAGATGCACTATTATCACAGATTTCCCGACAGAATTTCAATTGGAATTATTATGGCATTGTACTTTCAGTGTGGCTTTTTAAAAAAAATCCTTAATAGCTCTAGTTAGAAGATAATTGCAAACAACAAATCCTTTTAAATAATACCATAGTTAATCTCTTCCTGACAGAAAGCAGAAGAAGAAGATCTCGTCCTTACTCCTGATGGCACCAGGGAATTCCTGACTTTTGAAGTTCCCCTTAATGATTCAGGATCAGCTGGGCTTGGTGTCAGTGTGAAAGGAAACCGGTCGAAAGAGAACCACGCAGACCTTGGTATCTTTGTCAAGTCAATTATAAATGGCGGAGCTGCTTCTAAAGTAAGTGGAAGAACAGCTTGGATTTTTAAAGCTCTAACAACTTTCCCCAAGCAGTTTGTTTTGGGCAACCCACTACTGATGGCATGATTTCTTCCTTTCTCAGCTGTCCCTTTGAACAATTAACATCTTTATATCTTTTAAAATGTCTGTCTCCAAATATCTATTGTTCTTGTGTGCCTTCAAGTTGTTTCCAGCTTATGGCAACCCTAAGGGGAATATTGAGGAGTTTTCTGAGGCTGTGTATGACATGCCCAGGGTCATCCAGTGGATTTCCATGACTGAGCGAGGAATCAAACCCTGATCTCTAGAGTTACAGTCCCAACACTCAAACCACTACATGACATTGGCTCTCATCCAGCTATTATAGATGTATAAACAAATGATCATTTGTAATTCTTCAACTTTATCACCAATTAGTGAGCCAGGACACTTTTAAATAATACCTTATTTAGTTTGTGGCTAGCATTCAAGACGTCAGAAAACTTCTGAAACGGCCAACAGAATGGTGTTGTGGTCAGTAGCAGTAAGCTTTATTGCATTATACATCAGTCAGGCAACTAATCGAGTCCCTTGGCAAGATCTCGAGGTATCCTGTGGATCCAGAAGGAGGGGTCACACACAGACCTGGTGCTGATATTTTTGGAAGTCTTCTCACCAGGTGTACAAACTTAGGAATGCAACCTAAACAAGCCATAGAGTGACCACTGATGAAAGCAGCCAACAAGCTACACAATTACCCTTGCTCACTGTCCTGCAAGACATTAACAGTAGGACACATAGAAATAAGTGAGCTCCTTGTCCAAATTCTCAAGTTTTGAGGGACCAACAAAAGAAAGCGAACTGCTGAACAAACTCCTTATGCTCACCAGGTTTATGTTTTTCCCAAAACCATGGGACCATGGTAGTCAGGGCAGATCTGAGACATTTTGCTGAAGCAGAGTAGCAAATGTTACCCCCTCTCAAACTTCCAGTGCCAAGGTGCATAGTGTCTTAGCAAAGTTACATTATTTTTGCATCTTTCAGAAAATTTCACAGCTACCTCTCCCATTTCCTGCTGGGAAAGATACAATCTTAATAAATAATAGAATTTGCCAACTTTATGACAACCAGAAACATATTCTTGAGACAGCCACTTTGCCAGGTAAGCTCTTCACAGAAGACACTAGACTGAGAAAGGAATCCAGGTCAGGCAAAGGGGAAAGCTTTGTTCTGCCTTCTCTGTCCCCTGAGATACAGAAGTCCTGAATGACAAAGAACTCCTTGCACACTTAGTGTTTCAGAAGGAGATGCTCACAAGCCTATGCTTTATTTCCATCCATTCCATGAGTGTTTTGGATGTTGTGGGAGTAAAAAGCAGAATGTGACAGTTCTGCATTAAAATATTTTTCACTTGTGTGGCTCAAGGATTACTTCCACAGATTTGGGAAGGAAAGAAGGGATGAACTGTGGCTGTGCATGTCACTTGGTAAGCTGTTTACATAAACAGATTATGATAATTATGTCAAGCTTAAATATGCAAATGATTGGAAAAGATACATCTGCAAATGACTTCTTCAAAAGCCATTGTGTTTGTGTTCACTTTTCCATAAAGCCTGAGGATTAAGATTTTTTTCTCCCAAACCAAAGATGCCCAAAGCCCTTTCTTCTTTACATTTTCCCTTGCCAGGATGGAAGACTCCGAGTGAATGATCAACTAATAGCAGTAAATGGGGAATCGTTATTGGGCAAGACGAACCAAGATGCCATGGAAACCCTGCGTAGGTCCATGTCCACAGAGGGGAACAAACGTGGAATGATTCAGCTCATTGTGGCAAGGCGAATAAGCAAATGCAATGAGGTAACAGCATGGAAGGTTTTTTTTAACGGTTCTCAGAAGCTTTCATTTCATATGCAAAAATATGGGCCGAGAAGACAGGTCCACCCAAGTTTAGAAGTGTGCATGATATTCTTTGCTGTACCCTTCCTTTCCCTACCATCCCCACAATCACTGGAATTGTCTGGTATAGTCATGGTAAAAAAAATGACAAAAGAAAACGAGCAATGTTTCATTATGAAAATATTTTCTTCACATCTGACCCTCCCAAAAAAAAAAATTAGTGGAGAAATACTGATCTAAATACTGAAGGTGATTTCAGACACAATATTGTATCTGACTGCTGTGGACATTGGTGGTTTATTTTTATATTTAAGAGAAACCAGTGCTTGAATTGCCAGAAGGGAAGTTTAAGCAGGCTGTCACTCTCACCTACTGTGACAGAAAGTTGGTAGAGGTGGTTACTTGTAATTTGTCTGCATCTGGGTGAAGTCAGAAAACTGGACTTGTGGATTTCATTCAGTCTGTCCTGCCCTTTCTTCAACAATTCAAGCATTAAGGAAAACTTGTCAGTTCACTACTGTCCCCCAACCAGCCTGAATTCGGGATCAATTCTCTGTATTTTAACAAATTTGGGGGGGAAATCAACATATGTCCTAAATCCAGTTGCTAGTTCCACTTAGATAGACCTACTGAACAAATGTGTGTTGGCTAGTGTTTACATTCAGTAATTCATTTAATGGGTCTTCCCTAGAGATGTGAAGAATACATTAAAAGTTTGCCTTGACTGTATTTGAGGCTTCCTGAGAAAAGGAAAGAAAGAAAAGCTGTGAGATTCTTTTTACTTTTTGGGACTTTCTTAAGAAAACTCCTTTGCACAAAAGAACACATGGTCTTCCCGCACAAACTATCTGTTTGAGGGAAGAAAACATGTATTTTGAACAAAATATACTTCCAAGTGAAAATACTGGGAGGTTTTGTTATAGAAAATATATGTGGAATAATATCTATATTGATGTAAAGTCGAAGGCTTTCACTGCCAGAATCCATAGGTTGTTGTGTGTTTGTCGGGCTATGAGGCCATGTTCTAGTAGTATTTGCTCCTGACGTTTCGCCAATATATGTATTGTTTTTATGCACAGGAATCAGTGTATTTGTGCAAATTATTAATTATTTTAACTCTATTTTGTTTTAACTTGTATTGCAAACCAGTTTGTTCCAATATTGGGGCAATGGTAGGATATAAATAAAATAAATGAATAAATAAAATAGTGTAATTCGTAGAAAATATATGGAGTTTGCACAAATACAACAATTTTTGCATAGACCTGCATGTATTTAGTGCACAAAAACTAATGTATTTTTCCCGGGAATTGGTGTATTTTATGCAAAAGTCATATTTTCTCCTCCAAAACATGTTTTGTGCTGTATTTTTGCAGAAATGAATTTTCCCCAACAAAATCCTAACGTAAGAGCAATGCTTGAAAATTGTTCTCAATCCCTCCTATATTTTTGCACAGAAGGGAGTGGTGGTGAGAGGAGTGCGGGGAATTGGCAATTGCCCTCTCTGGACCTTCCTGCCATCAACACGGGCATGTCCATCCCTGGGGCAGTGGCAGGGGCAGTGGGAGGAGTGCAGGAAAATAGTGATTGCCCTCTCCGGACCTTCCTACCCCTCACATGGGCGCAGGGAGAGGAGTGTGGGGAACTGATGATCCCCCTCCCTGGACCTTCCTGCCATCGGTGCAGAGTGTTCCTGCACTGGGAGCAGGGAGAATAGGAGGAGCAAGCGGGGTGGGAATAGGGTGGGAGGGAGAGAATGAGGGAGCAAGTGGCCGCCTCGCAAATAAATTAGCGAAAGTGAAACTCGCAAATGTGGAGGGAGAATTGTAATCAAATTCATGAAGATCAAACCCAGAATGTGGAGGGAGGACTGTACACGTATGTGTATTTGTGTATGTATATAGAGACAGAGGCATATACACCCACACATCTCACGTACTCTGAGAGACAAAGTTTCACTTATTCTTGCCTTGTCCAAGATATTCAATTGTCCAACTGTATTTATGTTTTCATACAACATAGGGCCCTAAACACTGTCTGATCCTGTCCGATCTTGGAAGCTAAGCAGATTCAGCCCTTTTTAGTGCTTGTGTAGGAGGCCACCAATGAATGCCAAGTGCTGTAGGCTATATTTCAGAGGAAGGAACGGACAAAACCACCTCTGAGTATTCCTTGCCATAGAAAACCCTATAAAATTCATAGGGTTGCCATAATTCAACAAGCTACTTGTAGGCACAAATTCATACAACCCCAAATCAAAAGTGCATCATTAGCAAGACCCACCAATATATATGGCTATCTGAGGCAGAAACTCTCATAGACACTTCTCCTTGGGAATAAAAACATAATAATAGTAAATGAAATTAACAGTTTGCTTCCCTTTCATGACAGCCGACATCTGCTAAGGCCTGAGATGGCTGCCTTATTCAGGCTAATGATAGAGCTGCCCCTTCATTGATTCAGTAAACTGTATTTTGAACATGTGTGCTGAGATCAATGAGATGCCAAGCACTCCCTGGGCACATTAATAAAGGGTGTAGCAGATTCAGGGACATCAAGAGATGTATAGAAATGTTTCGAAATACATGCTATTTGTAGGTTGTTCGCCGCCTCGATCCATATGGAGAGGCGAGATACAAATAAATAAATAAAAAAAATAAATAAATGTCTTTGCATTTGACTGCTCAAGTTGCCTTTGGGTCGAGTTTAATGTTTGGGGATAGACAGTTATCTGCCTTACTTTTTTCCCTTTGAGCTGTGTCTCTGAGAAAATTAGAATACATTCCTGTTCTCAGAAGTGGTTATAGAAATCCCACAGACCTCTGTTATTTTGCTGTTCAAGCTGTCACTAGTTTAGGTTGGTTGTGGGAAACAGTATTGCTTTTGAATCTTATCAAGGTAGCACAGCTATAACAGAGTGTGAAAGGTTACGTTCAGCTTGTTCACCTTCATAATTGTTTTCTACATCCGATTCTAAAGATTTATAACTTTGTAAGTCTAGATCTGAATCATGGGGGATACTTACAGAAGCGTTGCTAGAGGTGGAATTTTGATTGGAGAAATCATTGTAGCCGATAATAGGCTGAAAATTCCCTCTTCTGCTTTTTTAACCCAGAGGGTACTTCTTCTTTGTCTTGGCTGTTAAAATAATGACACTACTTCAGACTAATGCATTTTGGGATTCAAATTGAAGGGTTTTTTTTCTTCAGTCTTGTAATAAAAAGAAGAAAATATAGATAACTTTAAGTCAGTTGGGCTGCAGAGAGAATTTTATGTGTCTGATTTAGATAATCCT
Source organism: Ctenosaura bakeri (assembly GCA_948474755.1). Lineage (NCBI taxonomy): Eukaryota > Metazoa > Chordata > Lepidosauria > Squamata > Iguanidae > Ctenosaura > Ctenosaura bakeri. The sequence goes on from CAOLHI010002591.1 coordinate 86,959, forward strand.
AACATGCCAGATTTTTTTTGTTTTGTTTTTTTTAAGAAAAGCTTTAAAGTCATAAGGAGAGGGCAGTGCAAGGCATCTCTCATTGTTTTACTGCTATCCTACTTTAAATTCAAATAGTTTTTGAAAGGTAAGATTCCAGTTCAGTTGACTTAAATTCATTGTCAACTAGTTATTTCAACAAAGCAGTACAGTAACTATCACCAATGGTGGTTGGTTTAGATATTTTTGGATTTGGGTTGGGTTTGTGGGCTTTTAGTCACATATCTTCTGCCAAATTCCAGTATACAAGTGGAGGGAACCTTTGACCAAAGATTCAAAGGTTACTTTTAAAAGATAATTGGTAACAATTATGGTTCCAACTCCCCCCGCAACAGTTAGTTGCTGCTATATTTTTCTTAAACAAAGTAATGCTCTTGTTTTCCACTGCTAAAGAAATAACAAGTTACTATTAGTTACTTTTCAGAATCTGAATGCTGCAAACTGCTAGCCTGTGATCAAAAAATAATCCACTCATCACCATCTGTCCTGTTGTCATCTTAACACCTACAATAGGGCACAAGGCAACAACACAAGACAGAGCAAAAGCCAATGCTTGAAACATGAGATAATACTGGCTGTACTGTATAGTAAGGCTACATCTCTGTAATTAGAAAATAAATTTTAAAAACTATAGTTATACCAGAAAAGAAGTCATCGCTTTTTAAATTATAGTTGTCATGTATTGCAACTGTGTCTGTGTCACTGGGGAAGGACCTACACCGAAGTGCTGGGGTAGGACCCACACTGAACTAGCTAGATAATTGCATCTAGCTCCTTCCAAGCTTATCCCACAATCCCTTGCCATTAGTCAGCTGAGGCTTGTGTAAACTGAATTCCACAGCACCTGAAGAGCCAAAGATACCCCACCCATGTTCTAATCTTAGTGTTTGAGTTTTATGCATCCAACATGTTCTAGCTCCATGGTGGATGCTATGACAGTGTTATAGAAATCTGGTAGGTTGCTATTGTGTGCCTTGAAGTCGCTTCTGACTTATGGTGACACTAAGGCAAACATGTCACAGGGTTTTCTGGGGCTGAGCGTGTGATGTACCCAAGGCCACCCAGTGGGTTTCTGTCGCCAAGCAAGGAATCAAACCCTGGTCTCCAGGGTTGTAGTCCAGTGCCCAGCCGCTACCCATGCTGGTATATACAGAAATAATATTGTAGAGGATAACATGAAAGCAAGCAAACTAATTTTATTCCATTATGTGTGATACTGAATTCAGACTTGCTTGGGAATAAGTCCCATTGAACTCATCAGGACTTAAACAGGCACACAGATACAGTGTACATGAGAAGGAGTCATAGAATCATAGAGTTAGAAGAGACCACAGGGGCCATCCAGTCCAACCCCCTGCAGTGCAGGAACACACATCAAAGCACTCCTGGCAGATGGCCATCCAGCCTCTGCTTACAAACCTCCAAAGAAGGAGACTCCACCACACTCTGAGGCAGCATATTCCATTGCTGGACAGCTCTGACCATCAGGAAGTTCTTCCTGAGGTTCAGGTGGAATCTCTGTTCCTGCAGCTTGAATCCATTGTCCTAGTCTCTGGAGCAGCAGAAAACAAGCCTGCTCCCTCCTCGATATGACATCCCTTCAAATATTTAAACATGTCTGTCATGTCTCCTCTTAACCTTCTCTTCTGCAGACAGAACATCCCCAGCTCCCTAAGCCACTTTTCATATGGCATGGCTTCCAGACCCTTCACCAGTTTGGTTGCCCAAAGTGTGTAAAAGTCTTCCAGGGTGAAAAAGTGCTATATAGGGATCAAAAGAATATTTGCCACTACTTATTTCATATGAAAGTAAGTTTTCCCAAAATTCAGGAAACCTCATCAGGGAGAATAGTGTAGAAGAAAGAATTTTGTGTCAACCAGCATTCCCACATTCCAAATTGTTTCAGGCAAATAATGTGGGTTTTTGTTCACAAAACATGTTCTTTTTGTGCAGAAAACACTGTTTCCAAAGATGTATGAGTTTCTTTGTGCAAAAATCATATTTTTGTACAAAAAATCCTGTGTGTTTCTAGAAAGTGTTTTTCTGTCGAGGAAAAAGTATTTTTGCTTAAAAAACAAAACAAAACAAAACAAACTCTTTCCAGGAGCAAAATAATAGTTTTTGCCCCAAACCCACAAATTTTGCACAAAAAGATGTTTCTGGAAACTGTTCTTTTTGCAAAAGCAGATTTTTTTCCAGGCAACCCCATTCCCCATGTGTATTTTTTTGCAGAAGTATTTTGCGCAACCGTTTTGGATTGTGTGAATACTGTGAAAATATTATGCAGGAAAATGTATTTTCTACAATAGTAGGGAGAAAACTCCAGACATAGTGCAAGTTTGAAACAAGCAAATGTTTATGTCTCTGTTAGTTTACAGGTCTCAGTGCTTTGCGCCCTTTTCTTTTCTCCTGAATTGTGGTTTGTAATAGATTACAAGTTCTCTTAAAAATCACAAGGTTCCTGCTTTGTCAGTGTACATAACCTTCATTCTGAGAGTCCCAGTTAGATGATAAAACAAGGCTGATAGAGAAATTTAACCACTTGCTCCTTTGGTGTTGTTTTTCCAGATGCACATTTCCCCATACTTTATTAATACATCACCTGGCATAATGATATTGTAGAAATGCCAATGACCATTTAACTGTCCTTTATCATTTGTTCAGATAAGAGCCAAGCCAGTTCTAGTTAGAGCAGGTAGTATTTATCAAGTACACAGTTTCTATTGAACAACTTCCTCTTATCGGGATGATAAAGGACCATGCTGCAAACTCCCTTTCCTTCTTTAAAACATGACATTGTCTGCATAAGGACAAAAATGTCCCATAGTATGGACCACATTCCTCTTTCTGTCTGATTTGTGCAATAAACAGTACAGCTTTGTACAAGTGGATAAGGATGAAACTTTATGACCAGTTTGCATTTTTTGCTAGCTGTCATTACTTCATAGAGGAGACATTACCACCCTCTTTGCTTGTTCGCGTTTTGTTTCAGAAAATCCCCATCCCCTTTGGCTGTAGACTCATGAATGACTTCAAGGAAATTATTGCTGAATGAGATAAGGACTGTAAGGAAGGAGTGCGTACTTAGAAATGCCATAAACACTTTCAAAATGCTATAAAATGGAATTATATCTCACATGTACACACAAATAGAGAAAGAAAGACAGAGGGGGGGGAAGGTTAAAGCCACAAACTGCTTCCTTGGTTTTTAAGGTGTCCTGCCTTATATCAGAAGTGGGCAATATGATGTCCTCCAGATGCTGTTGGACTGCAACTGCCATAATCCATCACCGTTGGATATGCTGGCTAAAGCAGATAGGAATTGCAGTCTAGCAACATAGAGAGGGGCACATGTTACCCTCTCCAGATTATGATGTGTAGTTTGATTGTGCTTGGTCCTCTCAAGATTATCCCAAGATTCTTACGTTTTTAGGTTTAGTTTTTCAAAGTAAGCTTCTTCTACTTTTATTTCCTGTAGGTTCTAAAAGAGCAATCATCCCCCTTATTTTTCCAGTGTTTTAATCTATGAGTACAGAGACAGTAAGATGAGTGAGATAAGAAATTTTGATAATTGAAATAAAACATTAAAGCTTATTTGTCAGTAAGTAACTTTGAACATTTGTAAATTTGTAAGTTGTCCTATATCTGCCTATAAAAATGGTGCTTAATTTATCTCCAAGCCTTTTTTTTTCTTGCTGCCTGAAACACTTTTTTGTGATGAGTAACATGTGTTCCCTGGAAATCTCTCAGGAGTGGCAATTCATGTTTTAAATAGGCAGCAGGCTTCCCCATTTCTGGTTTTGTTTGTTGTTCTTCATTTTATTTTATTTTGGCATTTGGGCCAGTCTGTGCAGCCCTAGGAGGGTCTCAAGGGCACAGACGAGCTTCTGAAACCACTACACTTGCCCACTTCTGCCCTACACCAGCATTTTGGCCTGTTTTGTTTGAAATACAAGGTTTTGGTGAATGTAATATTTTTTAAATTTATCCACTCTAAAACCCAATACAAAGCACATCCGTGATGGGGTATCTTTAAGTTCAGAAGACCTCCTCTCTCTTTAGTATCTAACAGAGAGCTCTGTTTAATCCTAGGTCTTTTTCTTTGCCATATGAATTTTTTTATTTTCTTATACCATCTCCTAAAAGCCACTGTTCTCACTGCTGCGCTCAACCAAGCCATAATACAAGAATCACTTGTTTGTGTCCTCTTTCTTCCTGCCATCCCAGTCCACGCTATCCTGAAGTGGTTTGTATTTACGCCCCCCCCCCCACACTCATCAGAGTCCCCTGACAGGGTGCTATTGGAGGTTTCTGCAGCTATTCCAGCTGCTGCACATGATTGTGCCTTGAGAGAATATTTACTTGGGGGTTGATGGTATTTGGTATTTGTAGAGCCTCTGGCCTTCCTTTAGTGGTTCCTGGCTTTCCCATCGTGCGCTGCACATGCTGGAAAGCAGGTAGCAAAATAGGAAGTCAATAATTATACTACTTTCTAATTGACATACTTCTTCAAAGTTCCTTCAAGTTGTTTCCAACTTAAGATGAACCTGTTATGGAGTTTCCTGGTGCCGAGAGTGGGTCATGTATCCAGGATTACCCAGTGGGTTTTCATGGCCAAGTGGGAAACTGAACCTTGGAACTGAACCCTCATCATTTACATTATCTCAGTAATTACCTTACCTAATCACATTACCTGTTCTGATAATATGTTTAAGGCTAGTTGTATACATTATTTTCCTGCCATGTAGGGGGTGGGTGAGGAGGAAGTGGGGAACTGTATACCCATGACCACACTGTGAGTTTTTTGGTATGCTAAATTTTGAGCATCCTGCTGAGAGTGCCTGCCGGTAAACACCATGCAAGATATACCACTGATAGCTTATGCCAGTAAGCACTGAGGTATGCCACCTAGAAGGGAAGTCTGACAATGTTAAACTGAGTAATAAAGTTACCAGAGTAGGTAAAGTCACAGTGGCCCTTGATTGGGTTCTACCCCTACTTACTATTTCTCTTTCTGTCAACAGATCTTGCCCTCACTTTGACACGTTTACTTTATGCAAACTTTACTTACAAAAGAACAAAAAAAATAGTGTTTTTAAAAGGCTTCTGTGCCGTCTTCTCAAAACTTTCAGGGTTTTTTGTTAGTATATAAAAGGCATTATATCCTCAGTTAAATATTTGTGTGGCTGGCTGTTGATGTCTTGATTTAAATCTGGTTTTTGATATGCTAATTAGACACTGAATAAAGCCTTTTCCCATGAAAGTAGTAAGACATTCCAGTCCTCCTTTCAAAGGATAGCCATCTAAACAATGGGGCCTTTGTTTATTGCCTCTGTATATTGAGGCTTACCAGTTTACCTGGGGTGAATGCTTATGCCTCTCTCTAGGATCCTAAGCTGCTTCTTTCTCCTTGTCTCTTTTTTTTAAAAAAAGAAAAATCTGCTGGGAGCTTAATAGCATTTTTTAGTTATTCATTATCTCTTGAGCAATGGCTACATTATCTTGCTTAATAAAGAAGTAGACATTTGTTATATAAACTTGAAGCTATAGCCCTATCTCCTTGGGAAAATAAGTCATGTTCGTCATTTAGGCTAATTTTCACCCATTGTTTGAAGAAAGTTAAAACAAAGTAGAGTTCATCTACTTGGCATACAACTTCTGTCCCTGGATAGTCTCTCACTCTTTCTCTTTTTTAATAGCATTTCAAAATTTTAACATTTTTCTTCTTAAATTTGCCTTTGATTCCTTTACATCAGAGCCTTTGAATATTGTTTAATTTACTTTTCAGTAGAGCTGTCAGTTGTAATCTGCAATTTAGGTCAGAAAAAAACCTGAATAAAACAAATCCTCATTTCACAATTTAAACCTTATTGCGTCTAATTCACTTGCATGGCAAGTTTATTATTCTCCTGCAGCCTGACGTGCCTTCAATTGTAATTGTGTTGACCCTTCAATGCAGTAAATCTCCCCAGCGCTGATCAAACTGGAGAAAGATAAGACCACAATTCAGAACTTCATTAAATATCTCATTTATATTAAAAAGACGATAGCTTTGAACAGAAACAATGCTTTCCTACAGTGTCCTCTGATTATACTTAACCCACTTTGAAGTGTTGCAAGTTTTGCAAATCCCCTGCAGTATCCATCATTCTAGTATGGTGCAATCACCTAAATGTAGCATGGTTCTAGGCCTTAGAACAGATTAATGAGTTCCCCACCCACCATAAATCTCCATACCCAGGTTGCATTCCTTAGAAATAGGGCTCCTTAGATCTGTTTTTAGTCTCTTAAGTCTGCCGCATTTTGAGATTGCTATTTGCCTTTTGACTTTCACTTATGGCAACCCTATTAAGGAGACATCTCCAAGAGCCTTAGACATCAACTGCCGTTTTCACTCTTGCAAACTCAGGACTGTGGGATCCTTGATGGAACAGATCTACTTGTAGTGTAGTCTCCCTGTTTTTCATACTGCTTTCCACTTAACCAAGCATTATCATCTTTTCTAATGAGTCTTGTTGTGTAAGACCATTTCCACACCACACTGTTATAGTGCATTATTCCACTTTCAACATTCTGTGGAATTCTGGGGTTTGTAGTTTACTGAAGCCAAAGAGCTCTCTGGCTGAGAATTCTAAATACCCTTCCCTAAACTACAAACCCCAGAATTCCATAGGATGTTGAAAGTGGAATAATGCACTATAACAGTGTGGTGTGGAAATGGCCTATATGTCCAAAGTATGACAGCCTCAGTTTAGTCATCGTAACTTCTAGTGAAGGTTAAGGGTTGATTTGCTGTAGGACCATTTATTTGTCTTTTGAGCAGTTCATGATATCTGTAGAACTGTGAGTGAGTTTGCAAGAGTTTGTTGTGAGTTTGCAAGATCTGAATAGAGCTGTTAATGATAGGGAGAATTTAAGGTTTGTTATTCAAAGGGTTGCCATAAGTGGAAATTCATGTGACTGCTGTTAACAATAAAGGCAGTACTAATCTAAGTCTTAAACATGCTTTGGGCTTTCCAAGGAGCTTCATAGGAGAGGGAAAGGCTGTGAAGAAGGTAATCCTGAGCCCCTAGACTAGGATGGTGTAGTGATTTGAGCACTGGAGTTCGACTCTGAAAATCGGGGTTCAAAACCCACTCAGCCATGGAAACCCATTAGATGACCATGGGAAAGGCACACTCTTTGAGCCTCAGAGGAAGGCAAGGAGATTTGAACAAATCTTGCCAAGAAAACCCTGCAATAGGTTCACCTTAGGGTCAACATAAGTCAGAAACAACTTGAAGGCTCACAACACTCCATCATGAGTGTTACCTCTGTACTACCCCTTTGTTGTGGCATGTAGGCAGCTGGAGAAGCAAAACAGTGGAAGAGACCATATTTTTAGCATCTTTTTTTTTTAAATGCATCCAAGCATAAATGTCTCTCTATTTCTTATCCACCCCTGACTCTTCATGGCATTCTGATTAGAGGCACCCTGCTGGGCAAGGGCCTTTGAAAGCTACTACCTAGCCTGAAGGAGTTTGGAGAAAGTGGGACAAAATGCAATTTGTGTGTGTGAGAGACAGAGAGAGGGACAAAGCCAGCAAAGAGATTGTCCAGACTCCAGTGAAAAGATCAAGTTCTTTCCCCTTAGAATCAGAAACACTAAATGGTTGTATATCCTCTGCTTCCCCCACTACCATCAAGAGCAAACTACTGACCTTATTAGATCCAATTTAAAAAGCCAAACTAATTCTAAACTCTAGTATAATTTGAAAAAAGATGGATATTTATTGATACCTCTATGTCCAATGTGGCATTTTAAGAGGGGAATCTGGTGATCCTTACGAAAGCAAATTGCTCCATTTGGAAAAGAGTTAGAAATCATATTCCCAAATGACATTACTCTTTGTTTTGTTTCATTCATTTTTCCCCCTTTCTTCCTCCACATACATACTTCCCTCCTCCCAAAACAAAACAAACCCCTGTTCTGAAGGATCCTGTCCTGACAAGCTGTCAGTCTGTGAAGGAGATCCAAGCCATCTGCCAGCTGATTTCAAAACATAAGAGAATGCTGGTTTTCTCAAGGAGATGTGCAATACAGAGAAACTAAAATGTGGGTGGTTGTTTTTGTTTTTGTGTGTGTTTTCCTATGAAGAGGGATGGAGTCCGACAAGGCTCGGTGGGAGATGCAGGGTAAAGTGGCACAGAAAGTTGGTCATTAAGCAGTGCTGTCACTGCAAATTATTGTGGTCCAGGGTGAAAAGTTCTAGCTCATTTGGTGCCCAGCTAGGTCCAGGCCTCTGGCAAGTTGTTATTGTGCCCCCATGCTGTTAAATGGACCTTCAGCACTGATTTTTCCCTCACTTCCTTTCCATGCAGTTGGAGTCACCTGGGAGTCCCCCGGGGCCAGAGCTGCCTATTGAGACAATGCTGGATGACAGGGAACGTAGGATTTCCCATTCACTGTACAGTGGAATTGAGGGCCTCAGTGATTCGCCCACCAGGAATGCTGCCTTGAGCAGGATAATGGGTAAGTCAAGCAAACTCGGCTAATCGGGTGCTGTTTATCATCTATTTTTGTGGGTTTTGTAGATGGACATTTGATGCATTATGTATGTGGTCAGCATGGTACATGAAAATTATAGCAACCATAAAGCTTACTCCTCTTTTCTTCTCCGCAAGTTCAGCATACAGGCTTCTTAATGTGAATCAATACATTGATAAAATTAAGTCTTGGATGGCGGAGCAGGTGATAACCACAGGAACATTTTAAAATGTTTTACTGTGTGTGTGTCTGAGGTGGAAGTGAGTGCTTTATACTGGTCAATGAGGGCCTGCCTGGTGCAGCTTCATTAAATGTAAAGTCAATGAATGTTATGATTAAGGATGTATCACTTATGTTTCAGCATTGATTTCGCCTCCCCATCTGAAAAAGAAAAAGGGGAGGTGGGAAGATCAGCTCATTTTAACTTTATCCAATTTGTGCTTAGTATGGCGTACGTTTGGGGTATCTCTTTTGTTTTTGTTTTTTCAGCTTTAAATGCCTTGTGGACCCCTAGGTTTAAATTCATGTAGCTAATTTTATGCATCCTTTGTTTGGATGCAGCGCTGTGCTGTCTGCATGGCCCCCAGTGGATAATGAGGTTATTAGTACTTGCTCTGTAGCAGTTCAGACTTGTTGGGTTTTTTTCTCCTCTGCTAATGGTTCTAGTTCATAAAGACTTGCTTTGTCACAGAAGCAGCTGGCTTTATCAAATAACTTGTAATGGGATTTAGTTCATGCAGACTTAACAAATTTTAAAACATGGAATGCTTTCTGATTGCTCTGATATTGAGCATAACAAATTGCATGTATTTCTAGATTCATCTGCAGTTCTGAAACTCAAAATGTAGTTCCTAAAATGCTGTCTTTCCAGGCATTGACTTAGACTTTGTGGACGGAGATATCCATAGATTGATTTTGGAAATCTTTTTCTGAGTTTGCACAAAGCAGGGCTATATTTATTTCTAATGTCCTTGTTTAACTTGAGAAAATTAATTCCCTCCCTCTCTTCAAATTCTTTCCCCTCTCTTCAAATTGGAATCCCACTGGTGTGGAGGTTAGATAGATCAAATGCATAATATGTGCAAGAAACACAAGGGAGCTCTAGTGTGGTTCTCACTTAGCCATTTGCAACTTTCATGGATGCACTCCATATTTCAGGGATGTTGCTTTGAGCTTTAATAGATGCCTGGTGCTTTGAATAAATGAATAAGATCCCTAGCGTGTAAGTTTCTTTTTGGGACTTGAATGCCATCCTGCTTCCCTTCATCTTTGCTTTTTTCATGGGCAAAAGGCAGTAGGAGTATGGGCTAACCCAACTTTCTGTACAATTTAATAGCACATGAAACATTCCATTAGTTTTCAGGGGGTGAATTCTCCATGCCTTTTATAACATTTTGCAAAGAAAAAAACTTGAGTAGTTGTAATGGAATAAGGACAAAATGTGACCTAATGACACTGCTTCCACATATACCAACCTTCTCAAACCTGATGTACTTCAGAAGTCCTGGACTGCAGCTCCCATTACCCCGGGTCAGCTATACAGAGGAAGCCTGAAGATCACAGTGGTTTCAATCCAGAGTTGTGTATTCTTATTACAGACTCATCAAGAGGGTAACCTTACTGTCCAAATACAGTAACCTTACTGTTACTGTATTTGGATCCAATCCTTTTATTTTTATGCAGTCTTTTAACACAAGGTTGAAAGTATCAGGCTAGGTTAAAAGTGAGCTCTTACAGAAGTTCTTGGAGTCCAAGCTCCATCAGCTGTATCAAGGTGGAAAGCAGTGGTTCATCAATGTGAGAATTCATGGAAGTAGTAATGTTACCCTCTTTACTGGGGGTCCCGGGAGGGACACCTAAATAACCAAACAACAACACAACGTTGGGGAAAATTAGCTGGAGCACTCACTAAAGCTAGCGAGAGGCAGGGTAACTTAGCAGGATCTTGTAACCCAGCGTCTGCGAGGTCAGGTCAGTCAAGCAGCCAGACAGGTTAAAATAATAAAATTAATGTTTATTAAGTACAGACAAATATTAAAGACACCACAGTCACACAGATAACTAAGGAATCAGAGATTGACTTGGAATAGGGATTTTTAGAGGGAAATGGGTGATATGACACCTGTCTCATAGTCCTGGACCTTGAGAGCGAAGTGATCCAGAGTTGAGCAGTCTCAGTTGCTGGAACTGAGGGGAAGGCTCACCAAGCAGAGCGGCGGCAAGGCTGGATGGAACTCAGGAGCGATCCGAGGAAGGTCTCAGAATCAGGGGTTTTTATAGGGTGAATTGTGACTGCAGGCCATACCTTTCTCGGCGAGAACAATGCGTTTTAGGCATGGGACAAAGCTTTGGAAAGGTCAGAATTTAGCATGATTGAATCAGAACTGAATTAACAGTAGTGTAGCCAGTATGCAAATGGGGAACGCTTAGTACAGCTTTGTCAGGTTGCCTGCTCAGGGCAGGGAGCCTTTGTTAGTATCACGCATATGCAATGAGGTGTTTGCCGGAGAGGTCCCTGAAGCAACAAACCGGCTGTATCTGGTCTGCCTGGGTAGAGAATGGAATGTCCAGCAATTATCAGCTGTGCCTGTTTGTGTGCTTGTCCGGTGGCCTCACAAACACGTGGAGCGGGGTGGGAGAGGAAAGCCAAATTGTTTGATATCAAAGTGATATCGAGTGCTACCTCCGGGTAGGCCTAGACCGCAGTAACAGTAACTCAATAATATTTGGAGGGCCATGCGTTCCCAGCTGTAATATATTCTCTTAAGTCACCAACTAGATATGTGTTGACTGCATTTCTATCCTGCCTATTATCTATATCTGAGATGAGCAATTTGTGACCCTCTGGATGTTGCTGGACTGACATAACCCCTCGCCACCATGATGAGAGTTGAAGACCAGGAATACATGGAAAGCCATAAATCCTTCCCCTACTTCCATATAGAACTAAAAGTAGCATGTGCCTGGTCAGAGAAGACTAGGTCGGCTTCCATCCAGAGACTGAGCCCAATTTCAGTCCGGCTTAACTTCAGCAAGACTTTTGTTTGTTATGTGTATTCAGACTCTGAGACCATAGAATCAAATCCTGATACACTCCGTGTAATGTATTCTACTAACTATCATTATATGGGCCTTGTTCTTTTGTGAGGAGGATGGGAGATACTATTGGTTTTGAAGGAAACATAACAACATTGCTTTTTGATCTCCTTTCACAGTAAATAACACATTTTAGTACATACTTATTCCACCGGGGCCAGGGGATGTTTACTTCATGTTTGGAGATGCAACCTTTGTCACAGGAACAGCTGGCTGCTCAGCAGGTACATCAGATGTTTGATGTCTCCATGTTGTCCTGCGTGGCTGCACTAAGTTGCTGGAAGGGATTCAGATGATGAGTGTCTGATATCTTGGAGATGAAGTAAGAGTATTTAGGTAGCAAAATAAGAAGTGTCTGGAAAGCTTTTCGCAGCTTTTCCAAGAAATAGCCTGCTTTGCCCGTCTACAGAGTCTGAGCAGTAGTAACCAATATGAGAGAGCTTCAATGATGTAACAAAACAGCATGGTGCTCTGTTGGTCTAACAGACACTGATACTCACACAGTATTTACTTGTAGATTGATGAAGGAATAATACCTTAAGTTGTAGCTTTAGACTGATTTCAATCCTATAGAGGTCTACCTCATGTTCTCAGGAGGTAAAAATTTCCCTGTAATTATTTCCTAGCTGGAACTGTATTTTTCTTACTTAGCTGTATATAAGTTGAAAAAAGATGCCTCAAAACATTTATTGTTGCCACTTGTCCAGACTAGCAGGAAAAGATGTGTACAGCTTTACCATCTAAATCTCAGCAGCCTAAAATCTGCTGGTTCTTTTCCTCTCTGCAGAGTAATTGAGCTTATAATGAGAAGTGAGAGATAAATGTCTAGTGAAGAATTTTTGTCTTTTTAAAAAGTGGAATGTTTTTCTCAACTAATTTGAATTTTAGGGTGAGGCTAATTCAGAATTTAATATTGCAGTGTGTTTGTGTGTTTGTTTGCTCAAGCTACCTGGAGTAATTTGATTTCAGGGTTAATCAGTATATAGCAATTGTATACCCAGCTTCCTGAAAGAAGTCACTCTAGATTTTTTAAGGGTAGCATTACAAGACACTTCTGCATTAATGCATAGTTCTACATTAATAGACCCTCCAGTTTTGCAAAACCTTTCTTTCTTCTGTTTAAAGGTTCTATATCACATTAATTTATAGAATTTATTTTATATGAATTATATAGTTTACTACACACTCCTCTCTGTCAGGCTTCCCTATTTGGCGTTTTCAATATATGTTTTACAACCCCCACCATATTCTACCAGCACTGGACTGGCCCTGCAGGCTGAGGTTGGTAGAAAATGTAGTCCAACACAACTGTAAAGCACCAGATTGGGGGAAGGTGCGCTATATCTTTCTTCTGCATTTATCGTTTTCATCTTGCCATTTGCATCCTCCCTTTTCTCCTAGGAGTTTACAGCAACTTCATGGAGCTAGGCTAGGGTAAGGAAGTAGTCTCAGTCTCAAGACTATCTTAATGGCTGAGTATTGGGATTTTGGCCCTGCATCCATTTGGTTCAAATCTGGCATTTTATACTTCAGCATAACAGTCCTCCCTCCCATTCATGGGTTTGACCGTCACAAACTTTATTGTTTGCGAGGTACCTGATTGCCTCCCTCCCATTCTCCTGCCTTTTATCTAGGCCAGTGGTTCTCAACCTGTGGGTCCCCAGATGTTTTTGGACTTCAGCTCCCAGAAGCCCTGAGCATTGACCATAGTGGCTGGGGCTTCTGGGAGCTGAAGTCCAAAAACATCTGGGGACCCACAGGTTGAGAACCACTGATCTAGGCAGAGAGAGAGAGAGAGAGAGAGACCTGAGCAAAAGGCAAGTGAATGACAGAAGGTAACCCCATGTGTGTGGAAGGTGCGCACATAATTTCCCCATTTCATTGCTACCTCCCTTCCATTTGCTTGCCTATTGCTGGGGCACCTGGAAAGCAGCGTCCCCGGGCGAAATGCAAGTGAATTGTGGGGGAGGCACGTGGCTGCCTAAGTGAATGCATGTGCGTGAGGGAGGCACACGCCTTCTCCAGGCTGCCCCTCCTAGTCTTTTGTCTATTGCCTGGGCAGTGTGCCTGGGCAAAACGCAAGCAAATGGGAGGGGAGGAACTGGAAGGAAAGGGGAGGGGGAGCACTCACTTGGGTGGGGAGTTATTTGCAATTTTTTGACTTCCACAATATTCTGTGCCTCAAACTTTTGCAAAAGTTGAGGGGCCACTGTAATTTTGAGTAGTATGCTGCAGCTGTTTGTATTGCTGTTTTAGATGTTTGTATCTTGTTCCTTTTCATATTTGTAATTTGTGGTTGTTGAATTATACACGCACATATATCTCAAAACCACAAATTGCAAGTGTGTAAAAATGTGTGTGTGTGTGAGTGAAAGAGATCCTAGAGCGGGAAGAAGTAGTGTAAAGTTTGGCCAGGTGGAACTATGCCATATCCTCTCTCTCATGCCCCTAACCACACCTTTTAGCTGCTGCATCCTCTACCCTCACGAGAGAATGATTTACTTGTCAGTGGAGAGCAGGGAGATGGCAGAGAAGTATCATGCTAGGTTCCTATAGCTGGACTTTTCTGTCGCCTGTCTGTTCTTCACCAGCCAGTAAATGGCTGTGGTGTGTGTATGTGGGTTACAGTAGTTAAAAGGTGGATTGAGAGAATGAGGAGGAAGATGTATGCACTATGTCTTGTGACTCCAAGATCAATTAATGATTAAAGATATAGAAACCCTGTTCTATATTTAACCCGAAAACACTAGCAGGGTATAAATCAATTAAATAAGTACTGAACCTTGAACGTTGTGCTGCATTTTTAAATTTACAGGCATTAGCTCGCACAGGTCTATTTTCTTTCTTTGTAATAACCATTTGTTTATCCTCAGGGTAGAAAAATACAAGTTAATTGTGGCCAGAATGTTGTATTGAAGGTTTATGTGGTCATTTCCTTCTGGGTATTTTGTGTTCTTACTTATTTCAGCAACCACATTCTCTACTGTTGCCAGCATCAATGTGAAACTTTATATTTCAAGAAGGTCTAACAAGAGGCTAATCAACTTTAGCCTCGTTTTGAATTCTTCATGTGATTTAATGCTGCATAAATCCTCATTGTCAGGAGAAAAGCTTTGACATATGGAAACTCTTTTCTTAATTTCAACACTGACATGAAGGAACACATAGTGCTAAACCATGGTTTAGCATGAAAAAGGTGAACCTTGGGGCCTTTCTGCACTAGGCTGTTCTATTTCTGCAGCCCCTCCTGAAACTGCAAACCCCAGGATCCCATAGGAGGTTGAAAGTGGAATAATAGCATTATAACAGTCTAGTGTGGAAATGGCCTTAGACTCATATATTTTCTTCTTCTTCTCTGGAATAGTGTTGAGAAGTTGATCAGAAGCTTCCATTGTAGCTTAACCACTGTTTAGTATTATGTCCAAACCATCATTTATGACTGCTCTCAAGTAGTTTTTCTTACAGTTTCTTAACTTATGGTTTGAAGTTAGCTTACTTTAAATTTGTTGTAGTTGAGATTAGCCATTTTGTCATGTTTGGATGGTACAGTAAACTGTGTTTAATCTAAAGTGAAAACAAAATCTGCTTTACTCATGTCTGAACCAGCCACAAGAAGTTTGCCTGAACATTGAATTTACTATTCTCATTATAGTGCCTGCTTAAATCAACACTAATTTTGTTTTTCTTGAATCAAGGAGAGTTACTATATTACTATGTGATGCTGTTTCGTACAGTGGGTTTGCTGGTTCAATGCATCTCAAGCTATGTGATGGTGGAGACTGGCAATTTGACTTGGCAGCCAACATCAGCACCAGTCGGACCTCCAATGGGAGGACATTTTCAAGCCCGTAACAACAGCAGGCCCTCTCCTGTGCCCCTGTGTAATGCATTGGACTCATCAGTGAGACACACAGAGAGAAACATGTTTTCTACCGAATTATTTTTCTTCTCCATGATCTTCTCCACTGGGGAAGAGTTTGTTAAAGCTAAAACACATTAACTTAGTTTCTATATGGATGGGATGCTAGTAGGAGGGTCTAGTACTGATTCTTCCTCCTTGGTCCATTGTATCCACTATGGACCTGAAGGTTGTTCTCTTTCCCACCCCCCTTCCAATCTTCAGTAAAAGAAATGCATTTTCTTTTACATTTCAGTGCAGCTACTAAAATGTCATCATTCATTCTTGTTGAAATATTAAGAAGTGCAGAAAAAAGCTAGACATGCCACTGAATTACTTTTGCCTCTCAACCTTGGAGGCTTCATCTGTAAAATGCCATAAGGTTATACTGTTTCACATTCAGCTCTTTGGAGACATTATTTAGCCACAGAGTTAACAATCTTGTAGGCATTATGCTTGGAAAGGAGTGTATTGCTAGGCTCAACATTAACCTGTCCATCAAAGAAGCTTTTGCTGTGCGAAGAATTAGCTGCTATGCAAACTTGAACACATTCATTTCAGGTTGACAGAGATGGGCCTACGTGCCATGGAACACTTTTTCTTCTAATCTGTTTTTCCAACTTTTTAGAAAAACCAACCTCTTTTTCACTGCTTTTAAGTTGTCCAAACTGTTTCTCTACTGATATGACTGGGGCCTAGCAATTTTACTATCTGATTCTCAGTTAATGGAGCAAATATATAGCTGAAGATCGCTTGAGGATCTTTTCCTTTATCCTGTCTTCTATGGACACAATACTTTGCATAGATGTATCTCTAGAATATATAACAGGATTATATCCCTGCCTATCCAAAATGCTATGTATAGTCCTGAAAACACAGTGCTGTTAAGGAGAATGGTCTGTACCTACTTCAATGTTAAATTCTTCAATTTACTACAATGTTTTGTTGACCTCTGAGCTGACATTGAAAGCTGGTGTTCTGTAGACTAAGAGACATCATTGCAAACAAGAAAGGCTCTGGTTTCGATCTTGCCCCTACCCTGAAGAAGTAGCTTTAGGCAAATTACACATACTTTTACATCCTCAGCTCTCTTATCTGCCTTATTGGAGATAGTAATGCTATCACATTTTATAGAATTCTTATAAGGATGAAAATTAGATAGTACATGTGAAACAGAGTGAACACTTGAAAGCAAATGTTTATTTTCATTGCTACCACATGCAGAACATGGTGGAGACAGGAGAGACACACAGAGACCTCCCATTCTCCATATATGTCTGTGTATTATTTAGGCATTTGGGCCAAGGGAAAAGAGTTTGGAAAATGGGTGTCTCTTAAATGGATGTCTCTTATTCATACTATACCTGTGCAGCTAAAGTTTAGATCTCTGCTATGTAGTGGATACATTTTGTTCTTAAAGACGAAGTGAATTAACATTGATGCAGTATAACAGTAGCCAGTTGTACTTGCCAAACACCATGTTATATCTGATGAATTGCACTGTAACATATGAAGGTTAGGGTAGGAAGGTGTCTTGGCACTGAGAAGAACTTGTGAGCAATATATAGTTCAAGAGGGCATGAAATGGTACCAAAGAAGCACAGATATGGTCAAGATGCTTCTTAATTGAGAATCAAAGCCTCCCTTACCTTAGCTTGCCTTTTAATAGACAGAAGAATGTTCTGAGGACTATGAATTGTCTGTGATATAGATATTTTAACATGACCTTTTAGGAAAATAGGCAGACATAACCCCCTGTATAAATGCCCCTGCTTATGTTAGCGTTTCCACATTTCTCAGAGATTAGGCTGGAGATTGCTCTCTCTTGCTAGATAGTTGAGGCTTTTGGTCACATTGAGGAGGGGATACTATGGGAAAAATAATGACATTTCCATTCTTATTATGTAATCTTTCCTATTAGCTCCTTAGTGCATGAGCACAGGTATATAAACCTGGGACAAAGTCAGATTCTTGGGGCCCTGCTCTATGAGGAGGATAAGGTATATGAAAATCTAGGTTAACCATGGGGTATAGTAAAGTTCTGTCTGGTGACTCAGACCTCAAACAAATTTTGGCTCCCCCTATCAATGAAACGATAGTGATCTTTCTCTGCTGTAAACATATATTGCATGCTATAATTGTCAATGCAGTCTTCTTTTGTACTAGTGGTTTATTCCAGTCTAAATATTATCAAAAAAGCCCAGCTCAAAATGAAGGTTTGCACTGAAATCACTGTGTTTGGAAACTGTGGTGGCACAGTGTTTATAATGAGTGTTCAATGTGTAGAGTTTTATCTTTTCGACATCACGTTTTGTGCAGGTAAATACCACCTTTCTCCAACTGTCAACATGCCCCAAGATGACATGGTCATTATTGAAGATGATAGACTGCCAGTACTACCTCCACATCTTTCAGACCAGTCATCTTCTAGTTCTCATGATGATGTGGGTTTTGCAACAGTGGATGCAGGAGCCTGGAGTAAACCGACCATTAACGAATCCACAGAATGGTAAGACCTGTGTCCATACGTTTTATTTTTTCTTTTGTTTATTATATTCTTAATGTGCCCATAAGTTCTGTATTTTTCACCACTGAGAAAGAAGGCAAACAATCTTTCTTCCTGAGCATCTTGTTCTTGTCTAGGGAAAACAGAGTAGAAGAGAATTCCAGCCCATGTTGAAATAACAACTTTGGTGGATCTAGGCTGCCAAAGATTCTTTTTTCTTTTTTCTAAATTTTTTTTGAGCAACAATCTCTCCATGGGGCATGGGAAAAGATTTTTGAAAGTGAGGGTACTTGTAAAAGCAGTTTGTGACATGATATTGGGGAGGTTTGTTGTACTTCCCCCCCCAAAAAAATATGTATGATTACTGGAAGAAAGTGGGTTTGTTCCTCCCACTTTGAACTATCCACCAGTTGAGATCTCCTTTGGTGGACCTTCTTTTTTCCAGTTATCCTTATTAGTGGAGTGGGTGGTTATTGAAGAAAAATTTGGTTCTGTTATGGTATTCTGATTTTGACCCCCTGTGCTTAGTTATATATGTTTATCATGCTTCACTACCTTCTAGGTGCTAGGCAAAATGTGTTTTAAGACTGTATCTTTTGTGTTTGACTGCTATTTCTTTTTCTGTTGTTAGTTTTTGATGTTTTATGTGGCTTTTTACTGACTAGTTTTCGGTTTTATCTGCTGCATTTATGTGGGCTCTTTAAACTGTTGCTTTTTATTTTATTGTTTGCTACATCTTAAAGGGCCTTGATCTCTACTACAGCAGCTGTGCTATGGACTGGCAGAACAGTCTCTTCAAAGTATGAAACAGAGCTACTCAAGAGTCCCAGCTACTTCTTCTCCCTTCTGTTTATTCTCCCTGAGTTCTTTAAAAAAGCCATTTATCCAACACCTCTATAGTTGTTAAAAACACTGGGCAGTGGAGAGCAGTCTGTAGAATGATTCTCAGTGTACTTCTTCCTTTGAGGCCATAACCCCTTCCTCCATTTTGCAAGTCTCTCATTTATGTGTAGCATAAGGGCTGCAAAGAATTTTGGTTGTTGTTAACTTTGAATGGGAGACCTGTCATCCTGTTATCAACATCCCTGCAGGTCTTGCAAACCTCAGGGCCATGGCTTCCTTGACTGTTCAATTGTAACAGGGCCTTCTTCTTTTTCCACTGCCTTCTGTCTTAGCAATTATTATTGTCTTTTCTAATGAGTTATGTCTTCTCATGATATGTTCAAAGTACAACAGTTTCAAGCTTCTAGGGAGAATTGATTTGCTCTTGAACCCATTTATTTGTCTTTTTAGCAGTCCATGATATATTCAGAACTCACTTCCAAGCACCACATTTCAAACCAGTTTGATTCTCTTCCTATCAGCTTTCTTCACTATCCAGTTTTCGGAACCATATATAGAAATCAGATAGACGATGGCATAGACAATCCTGACTTTGGTATTCAGTGTTATACTGTATATTTACACTTGATCTTTCGTACCATGATAGCTGCCCTCCCAAGTCCCAGTCTTGGAAGGACAGAAGAGAATTCCATATCTGTAAGTTCTGAACTTTGATTGCGACCTGTGCAAATAATATATGCACACAACCTGCCCTTCTGCAAAGTCTCTTCTTTGTGGATAGGACTTGTGGGGACAGCGGTTCTAAAGAACTGAATGGAAAAGCAATCGCTCACTACCTCTGAAAGCATGCAGAGGAGCAAGGAACCTTCTCATCAGGAGAAGGAGTATAAATGTCAACTTATGAGCAGTGAGCTCTTGGAAGTTTCTGATATATGCTGTGAGCAAATGCAGAATCCTGCTTTGATGAAGAATGTCACCTTGAAGAAAGTTGCTTGCAGATAAGCGCCTTTTAAAAATATGGCATAGAATTTGGTTTGTTTATCGTCTTCTCCACGATAAATCTTTCCTAATTTTTAGGTAAGGCTATGTGTACTAATCCAAGAGAAATGACATTAATTTGTAAGCTTTGTAATTATGTTCAGCAATAGGCAATATAGAAGACCTCTCTGTGGAACCCCCTGCTAGGGCTGTGGTGATAATTAACACAAGCAGGTTGAAGTATGAGCATTTTCCAAGCCCCATGTTCTCCTGGGTCTGATAGAACTGCATCAGCAATATCTTAAGAAGAATTAGCACCAGCAAGTCTCTCTTTGTTTGGATTTGCATGAGTCAGGTCTTCTATATCCATAGTGTGAGTTAGTGTTCAGTGACATTGCTCTTAACCTGTCTTAAAAATCCTTTTAATTGTTATCTTAAAAGCAGTTTCTTTCTCCATCTGCTTTTCCGTTTCTTTTGCATGCTAAGCCTGTCCATTTCAAAGAAGCAAAACTGCAATTTCAGCCCTTCATACACCCATCATTGTCTTTATATGGAAGACACTTTAAAGCTAAAAATCTGAGATGCAGGGGTAAAAATATTGAACAGCTCTCAAAATTCTATGTAACAACTTATGTCAATGTGGATCTTTCTTGTGAGTGTGGTAAGAGATCCATAGCAGAATGTAAAAATCCATTTGTTAATGCTTTTACATGTACAAATGAAGATTATTTTTTTACTTGCACATTTTACTAGCATGAGTGGAAAGAGTGAAGAGCTATTAAGAGTCACGAAATTTCTTCTGCAGCCACCTTCATGCCTGTCCTCTCAAAGGCAGCAATGTAAATTACTGAAAAAAGGAGGGAGAGGGACAGATCAGTATGGAGCCTTACTTGTGTTGACTGCGTTCTATTTGTTAAAAAATAAACCCAGTAAAATAAAATAAACAGCTCTTGGGAGTAGATTTTTGTATTAATTTCCTGCTGCTAATGGACAAAGGAAAGCTTGTAACGTGAAGGTGTATTCATTGAGTTTGCTGCAAGGCACCAAGGGGTGAAGTTAAGAATATGGAGGAAGGGTTATCCAAACAAGAATGGCAGCTGTTCTAAATCACAGCCTAAAATGTAAGCTTTTTCCAGCCTGACAATATCTCCCTAATCCTTGATGAAAATGTTATGAAAACAAAGGGACAATGAGACAGGATTAATAAGTGGAATTTTAATAACATGGAGGGTCACAATACGGTTACATTCTTTAAAGAGCCAACTGTCGTTCCAGGAGCCTTAGTTGTTATAATACATTTTGCTGCTTGTTGGTTTTACGAATTACAATAATAATAGAGAGGAAGTGACTTTAACATTGGTTTGAAACATTAAAAACAGCTATTTGGGAATTGTACTGAGCTATACTTAATGATTTTTTTTCAAAGTGTAAGCATTTTGAATTTTGTAACATTCGGGGTGCAGTCTACCAAATAAAATGCAGTTGGTTGTATAGTACATTTTCATTAAATCCTGGAAACAAAATTCAACAGGTATCTCTTAAGAGTAGGACATTTCTAAAAGCATCCTCTCTTTAGGGAGGCCAGCCTTGTATCAGATTAAATTATTAAAAAAAAAAAAAACCCTCACTATTGAGGAACGCTTTTGGGATGAGCTGATCTGGGTATCCTAGGAGATAGCCTATGAAATTCCATCAGCAGGGTTGCTCATACTAGGACCCAAATGGTGAAGATGGTGCATTAGAAAGTAAACATGAGAGAGCCTGGGTGCCTTCAGATGTCAGGGTCCCAGGTCTGAACCTCAACAACAACAACAAAAGCAGTGTGTCCCAGATGAGCAATATGAGAATAAAGTATTCCATTTAGTTGCTCCCTGAGTAACCTAACAGTGTCATTTTGCATCAGTTGAAGTTTCTGGATATATTTTTTTTATGACGGTCCCATACTGAGCATGTTACAGTAGCCAAGTGAGGGTGCAGCATGAATGATTTTCTATTAAATAAAAAGATATAATGCAGTTCTGTAGCACTTTTGAGATTAATTGAGAAAAGCAGTAATTAGCACAAGATACCATAGACTCCTGTGGACTGGAGTCAACAAAAGTTTGCGTTAGAAGTTTCTTTTTCTCAATTTGTCTCAAAGGCTCTCCCAGATTACTTTATATCTTTTGATGCTGAAACAGACTATCAGGGCTATGTCTTTCAATAGCCTCCATAAAATGTCACTGCTGGTGATACCACCCAAAACTGGTAAAAGTTGTTCCTGGCCATCCGTGCTGCCTAAGTGTCCCCTTAATTGCAGGGTTCCAGTTTTATGTAGTCTAAAGTTCTGTAAGCAAAATTATATTAAAACTTCAGAGGAATAGGAGATCATGGGAATGGGGGGTAATATCTTTGAGTCTTGTTTTGCTTATGGCACTGAAACAGGTATCAGTGCATCACCTTATAAAAAATGCTCTTTCACACATTGTCTCCTTTTGAACTTCTGCAAGGACAGCTAGAAGGACCTCCAAAAGATCTCAGTTTAAAATGTTGTATGTCAGAAGGCAAAACGTATGGATTGACCTTGATTTAAACGATTGTCCACTTCCCATTGAGATGTCTTTCCAAGTCTGTTTTCATCTGTCTGGAGTATTTGTGTTTGTCAGTTAATGCTCACTACTTTTCTTCCATCTGTGTACTGTCATTTGTATGACAAGTGGCTGAAGTGCTAGAATTATGACCAAGAGGATTGAGATTCAGATCCCCACTCAGTCATGAAACTTGTGGGATAACTTTTGTGACTTTCTCTAAGCCTAAACCTCATAGGATTGTTAGGATAAAAATACAGACTGCCGTTTGGGGTAAAAACTCCCAAAGCGGCTTATTGGGCATAGACTATAATAAGACATCACTTTAAAAGAATAAAAGTGTCATAAAATAATTAAACCCACAGTCATTTGATAGTGGATAAAAACGATCAACATAGTTTGACTAATATTTGGGAGGAATAATTTTACAACCAGCAGTAGCATAAAACCAGCAAGGACAAGCATGGTGGAGAATTTTTTTTTTTTAAAGGTTTCTTTAAAAATCGGGCACAAATAAGCCATTCCTTGATAGATAAAGATCTTTCTGGTCATAGAGGCTCCCTGAAAGTGATCTGAAAGGTGTTACTGGCTGGTATGTGAGGAGGACTTCCAAGCTTAATCTCAACACCTCATACTAAAGTATACCTTACACTAATTATATACTTAGAAACTGACTGGAAAAAAATAGAGTTGAGCATTGCAAATTACTGGTTTTTAATTGGTGGAGAGAGTGATATTTTATGCAAATATTTTATGGCATGACTATGATAGATATGCGCTTTGGGGACCTTGTTTTATTTCTTTTCCCTCCATACAGCACTCTGAGTCCAGATGTTGATCCAGTGCTTGCCTTCCAGCGAGAGGGGTTTGGACGCCAGAGCATGTCAGAAAAGCGCACAAAGCAGTTTTCTGATGCCAGCCAGTTGGACTTTGTTAAGACACGGAAATCCAAAAGCATGGACTTAGGTATTGAGTTTAGACTTTTATTTTGTTTCTCTGGTATTTTTGTTTTGTTTGTTTGTTTCTATATATTTCTTCAGGTTGTAATTACATTGTTTGTTGTTTGACTTTTCAGTTTATATTTGTTATGCCAAACAGTTGATTTGCCCATGCAGCTGGATTCAGTAAGGCATGAGAAATACTTAATACAGTCTGACCGGAGTCCATCATATGGGTCTATACAATTTTAATATTTGAAGCATTATGGTTGTGAAGACCTATGATATAGACCTATGCATGTACACACTATTTAATACTTTTCATACAATGGGAAAATCAAATAAATCAAGTTTGTATTTTAAAATAGTTCTTTAATGACTAACGTCAGGACATTTTTGTTATTAATAAGGTCTTATACTTACTGAGTGATTACAACATAACCCTAACAATCTAAGAATATTTCACTTTGCTTCAACTTACACTCTGTCCCGTTATTTCCAGTCCTGTTTAAAGCCAATCCCATTATTTTCAGTGTAACAAACTGTTGAGGGCTCCAGGAAATGTAACCCTATGCCTTTATGGATGAAAGCTGAGACTTAGCTGAGTGAATGACACAGTATTGTGGGAGCACACACCATGGAGCTCTTTTTTGAGGTGAAGAAGAAAATGAAAGTATATAATAGACAGGCAGCATAAAACCTCTGGATCTGTAGGTCTACTACAAATTCAAGGAATCTGGTCAGCTTCTAATTTTTATGTATTTTGGGTTACAGCTTGTCACCTAGGCCAATCTCTGGCTTCAGA
The DNA here is from genome assembly GCA_948474755.1 of Ctenosaura bakeri. Taxonomy (NCBI): domain Eukaryota; kingdom Metazoa; phylum Chordata; class Lepidosauria; order Squamata; family Iguanidae; genus Ctenosaura; species Ctenosaura bakeri. Next base: position 111,156 of record CAOLHI010002591.1, read on the forward strand.
TCTAGCTTCAGTTCTTGTTCCTGCTCAGGTCCTAGCAACAAACATCAGAATACTGAGCTGGGGCAGTGTCTCAGCTTAGCCCCAATATATACCTGTGTGCAAGATGTACCTCATTTAATGAAATTAGATACATTCCTAGGCATTACTTCTATAACAGAAGGAGACAGAAGTAACATTGAAAGGATACGGACAGATTCCTACTTTACCAAAAAGAAGAGCAGTTCAACATGTTTCAGTAGATGTTTAATCGAGAACTAATGATATGCACATGTGAAAGCAGATCACTGAATCTTACATAAGAAACAAAAACATATTGAATCTTCTATAAATACTTGAAAGTTTCTTCCAAAACGCATCCAGGGATGACTTTTTCTTTCCCCTGCCTCCACTTTCCTTAAGATTTCCATTATAGATTTATGGCTTTATAACATGTTGGGGGTAACTAGTGAAGCAAACTTATCTGCTTTTTCCTTTTTTCCCCCACTATTTGCACATGCTGAGTGAGGGATTCTGGATTCTGGAGACAGCTGCTGTAATCCTTGCCCATTGTAGGCAGCACACAGTTACAGTGAGCTCAGCGAGAGTAGAATCCGATGTTTTCCCAATTCAAACATTCTTGCAGTGTTTACTGCAAATAATGCTGCTGCTAGCTGACACTGAAAGCCTGTGTTTTTCTAGCCCTCCTTCATCATCTGCCTAATGCTGATGCTTAAAAAATTCCAGCTAGGCAGAGGGCAAGGAGAAAAAAAAGGACTTGGTGAACATAGACTTTGTAAAAAGAAAAAAAAAAAGCTTCTTTGTCATATATTTTGTTAACTGAGGTATGAGTGTGCTTTTTTTTTCTTTTAACCAAAGAGGCACTCACATGCAACTTCCTCATCTGGAAATTTGTCTCATACGAGAAAAACAGTAAAGTGTCTTGTAGTCCAAGAGATTTAGTGTGGCACATGGCCCAAAATGGGCTCTAGCCATTTTTAAGTACCACAGGACCCTGCATTTTAGGAAATGTGTTATGTACAGTGAGTTTTGAAAGGACTGACATGGAGTATCCCTCACTAAAATGCTGATTTAATAGAAAGCACCATTCCTTTATTTTCCCTATTATAATGCAAGATTTTTCAGAAGGAAGTTGCAGTAAACAGTTTTTTAAAAAAGCTTCAGTTCACCACCAAAAGCGTGGTAGCAACATGCCTTGGCTAGTTGTGATTGTTAGCATGTCAATAACATATTGTACTTGCCTGTGATATGGAAATGACTGACCCAATGCATGATAGTTCCTAGGGTTTTTTTTTTACTGGGAGTTTATTTTGCCCCCTTAAAATGTCTGCCTAATATTGCATATTTGCATGAAGAATGATGTTTCCAGTATCCTCTAACTTTTAAAAAAATATAAACATGGATGCATGTGGGATGTGGGCACTAACAGGGCTAACCATTATACATTTACCTTTTAACAGTAGCTGACGAGACTAAGCTCAGTACAATGGATGACCAGAAAACAGGTAAGAATTGACTATAGGGTGGTTGCCATAGAAACCTTGGTCAAAGCAGCTTACCACAATTACGGAACTGCCAATCTCAGTGCATGGGAAAATAATATTTCAGTAGTTGCATGAGTCTCTCTCTCTCTCTCTGTGTGTCTCTCTGTCTCTCTCTTTTTGTTTAGATACCTCAGATATCCCCATTAATTTTACAATTATCTTAGAAATAACCAGGATGAGTAAATTATATGTAACATACCAATTACATTGTATGTAACATGTTAATCAAGGAACTCGGTTCTCTAACAATGATTCTTAGAATGCAATATCATTCCCTAAAGCTTTTATGTAACATGTTCTTTAGGGTACAGTTTTGACTTAATGCAAAAGGGCCTTAAGAAATCCTGAGTATTTATCTAAAGGTACTGTTAATGTGCACTTTAAACACAAATGTTTGTCATCCTTAGATAGACACCTAGATAGAGCTTACATATTTGCACTAACCAGCTAATCAGATGATATGAGGCTGCTATTTAAACTGTTCTCCTAGTATTTCCTTTTCCCTGTGAAGAGTTAGAAGAAAAGGATCCAATAAATAGAATGTGTGCCCCAAGCCATGCATTGTAGACATTTTGCTTTCTATGTAATGCTTATGATGCCAGCTTTGAAAGCATGAATTTATGAGCAATTAAAATAATGCACCAGCTGCAATTAGGGACCTTTATAATTTATTAATGCAAGTTAGCTTTTGACCTTTGGAATGTTGTTTTAATTAGGGTAGATCTAGAGGACACAGTAACATTCCATACACAGAAGCAGAAACATTACTTAGCTCTAATTAGGGACAATTCACCTTTGAATCCTGAAAATATTACTTATTTCCAGCATGAGTCATTGACTAGGGTATCCCATGCACACTGATTATTAATGTTTTTTATCATTGTCTTTCTGTTTAATCACACTGTGAAGCATAAACAGACAGCTGAAAAGCTGTGCTTAAAAAGAACTGGTGGGATTTAAGTAGTTATAAAGCAACTAGAGTCTCTCAGAGATCCTGCTAAGCGAGATGTCACTGTCTTCCAGTGACTTGCATAAATACGTTATGCACTGAGGTTAGTCTCATTAAGTGACATTTATTAAAGTGTGCAAAGTTCAGATGTGCATTGCTTTATAGGATTGGCTGAGTGTGCACAACCAGATTTCTGTTATTCAGTCTTATAATTGTCACCTGGGCTGACAGGCATGAATCCAAGTGATATGATGAAATTGTAAATTAAAAAAACTGAATTTCAGTTTTCTTGCTTCTTAGTCCTATAAATTTCAGGTGCATTTTTGCCCACAAGGCTATTCTAGCCCTATTAATAGCATAATATGCTAGTTCTGCAACATAATATGCGAGTTCTGGTTGTTTGTACATCCACACCATACACTTAAGAGGCTTACACAAAGAGGTCTTACTGTAGTTCATATCTTATAACAGATTTTGTTTCTTTTTATATATGTCTCTCTCTCTCAAAAAACAAAACAAAACAAATCCGTTTAGTGTCTCCCCTATATTCTCATTAACCCTTTCTTGTTTTTGGCCTGGATCTACATTTTCATAGTCTTCTGGTTAATTCTGTTTCTTAAGATATCCAGAGAAACAGATGGATCAAACATTTCATCAGATCCTTCTTGATTTCCCTTGGTTTTGTACATGTTTCTTTTACTTGCAGCAAGTATAGTCATGTCTATAGCCCTACGGTTCAGGACTTGTTGAATAAGCCTTTGGTACAGTCTGTGCGTATGGTAAGGGAATTGACCACTTGTATTTATAAGGAACATAGTTTCTGGTGTTATTTGTGAGAATGCAAACCATTCCATGTGAGAGCCTCTGTTAACAGCCATGAAGACGCACTTGAATTACAGGGCAGTGACCCCTAAGCCACAAACCACCTGGGCCAAGCAAGATAAATATTTGGTGATTCTTTAAATAACACATTTTAACTCGATCCACCACCACCACCTTTGCTTGATGCATAGCAGATTTTTCATATAATCTGTAAAGTTTTCTTTTCACTGTAGCTGGAATGCCAAATGAACCTGTGTTACAAATTCATTTTTAAAAAGAGCACTGTAGGTGATATAAGATATTTAATGTGTGTCATAAAAGAATTACAAAGCATTATATAAACTGCAAAGCAGTAGAACATATTTACATTAGTGGAGTAAACGTGAACCTGTTTAAAACTGCAGTTGGGTTTAATTGTATTGACCCCAGATGGAAAGTAAGGTTCTTACCAGGACAAAATCTGTTCTAATAGATTTTAAAATTATTTTTCTTTCTTCAGTTCATTTGAATTGCGTAATCCTTGTCAGTGTTTACAGTTCATTCCAAAGGTCAGAAGTATATTCAGTTGCAATTGAGTATGGCTCATTTATTCAGCCATAAGCATACAGTAACTATGATGGGTTATTTCCATATTCACCTTGTCGTAATGCTAACAGTTGGTCTTGGAGAGCAAAAAGGCTTATTAAAATGACACGATGTTCATGATAACCATTCAACAGTGGTGGTTTGGGGGGAATTAATTATTTTGTTCAGTAATGGATGCAGTTGCAGTTGTTAGGGGATCTCCCACATCAAAATGCTATTCTTCTATGTTGCAGACTAAAGAATCAGAAAAAAACATCTTATATAGGATTATTCAGCCATCAGCACTAATGATCTGGTTTCACCAGGATCACTAAGTATACCGTAGTAATAATAAAAAAAATCTTCCTGAGCTTCAGGATCTGAAATATTTGTTCCAGGCTGTTTTTATTCCAATAGGAGGAAATGCCCTTTCAGTGTTAATCAGACACCGTGACTAGAAATCTGTGATCCATGATTTAATAAATGTATTCCAACATATATGCTTTGGCATCACAAATGTGAAACAATGACCGTGATCACTGTCTTGATGTCTGCTGAGGAAGGGGTCAAACATTACCACAGCAGACTCCTGGGCATGGAGTCTCAAGGAAGCAGTTGCTACATTTGGTGGCCATTTTCTACAAAGCTATTGCTTGCTTTTACTATCTCCCTGTCTTCTTCTGGTTCCTGATGGTTGTAGCCTCAGGTACAGTCAAAGGATAATCTTAAACTTAATTTTGAAATCTGTATTTTATTCCAAAATTTATTACATGCTATTTTAATTCTGAAATAGTGTTTAGGGGCAACCGCAACCTAATTTAACCAATTTATGTAGACAATTAAAAAAAAACAATAAAGGAAAACTAATAAACAAACAGACATCCTGAATGAGCAAGCCCATTTATTAATTTATCGCAATATACAGTCCGAGTCCACTGGGGAGTAATTCTGTTAACTTTCTAGCTTGGCCACTCATTTGCTGTCATTCTCCTGGCCCAACCCTGAGTCCAATCCTCTCAGCAAATTACTGCCTTATGCTCTACAGTTGTGTAGGGTATGCCTTGACCATTACTTGTCAAATCCTGTTTAGATAGAGCCTTCACCCTTTAATAAAATATAGACCCTTGCTCTGCTGCTTCGCCTTCTAAGGAGCTTCTCTGTTGGTAGTCAACCTGCAGGTCCGTTCCAATTAGAGATTAGTAAACCTGTCAGCCAACTCAGCCTGCTTTGACCTGACATGTACCACCTGAGTGGAAAGTGAAAATGTACTAGACCAAAACCAGTGAGGTTAGTTATGGGGAAAGGAAAAAAAATCCTCTCCAGACCTAAAAATGGAGACTGTGTTGGAACGCTCAAATTCTACCCAGTCCTGACTGGGTGGGTAAGCGAATTAAGTATGGTTGGGATTTGTATTTGGAAGTCTGGTCATGCTGGAAAGCAGAATCATCATATAATCTTACCCTGAACCAGCTGGATCTATAGGGGCCCCGAAGGTGGCTGCTTCTCCTTTACTGCAGCAATCTTCTGTTCTAGAGGAAAGAGATGCTAACCATTGCCATATGTAATCAGGGACCTGAGTGGATCCATTTGTCCATTCCCAAAGCAGGTGTCATCTCACCCGTAGGAACATGATGTAAAGTAAATATTGTGAATTACAGTCATAGCATTTTATCATCTGCTTATATTATCAACACTCATTATACATTGTTTTATGTTAATATTATTAGTGGCATGATCAGTATTAAGCATCCTCTAATTCAAGAGCATCTTGCAAAGGGGAAGAAATAAGCCTGTGTTAAATCATTCAGATGAGAACATTTCATTAAAACAGGACCTGTGTAATCAGGGAATCTGTGTATCTACAGGCAAAACAGAAAGGCTTTCTGGAGGTTTGAAGCATTTCCTGTTCCTTCTCTTCCCTGACCAACACTACTGCCAGTTCCTGAAATAGTTGGATGATATTAGCAACTCAGCTATAGAGTTTTTGTTTGTTGGTTTGTCTGTTTTTTTTAAATCCCTAAACTGAAGTGTTTCTGTGTTTGTTTGCTAGATTTCTCCTTCAAATTTTGTAATCTATTAGAGAGAGAACTTTTTGTTCATTAGCTTTCAGGGATGACCTTTGGTCAGAAGTTGATTTCACTATGTCATTTTTTTTAAAGAAATGTGAGTAAGGTGGAATTTGTGAAGAAGTTGCTCAATCTGATCACCAAGGACTTTAGTTGACATATGTGGTTGAGGGCCACATCAGTGGTATGATTTGACAATATACCAAAACCGCTAGAGTAGCCAGAGACACTGAGAGAGAACAGTTTGGTCACAAATTTGCTTACAGAGCACATAGTTTCCTGAAAAGGCTATAAGGGAGCTAAGACACTGCAGGGCGTGACCAAAAATAATCCAGGGCTGGTAGTTAATCTGACCAAAGGAATAACTCAAAACCTGTGATTGGTCAAAATGCCCCCTGCAAAACCTGTATAATAATGAAGAAGATTTATTTGAATGAAACTTCATGCTACTTGGCCTTCTGTTGATAGCCCTAAATTTCTTTGGCAATTCTTTGGCAATTCTTTATGTGATCTTTGGCTGTAGTAGAAGCATCAGAATACAAATTGTAAGATAACCTCTAGCAGGCTAATCTTGTTAGTTGTGGGGGGAAAAATAACACAGAGAATTGTGGCATTGTAAGGACTGATAAATTTATTGTCATACATGATTGTATAGGCAGGAGCCTGCTTCATTAGATTCATTTCACAGAATATAGTAATAGACTCCTGCCCAGGAAGACTCAGGCTATGATAAATTTCTTAGAGTTTAATGGCTCGTGAGATCCTCTCTCATTTTTGTAAGATATGCCAGTTCCATTTTTCTGATTTCATGAAGACAGTAAGTTTTCTTAGTCCAGTAACTGTACCAGTGAGGCTACTCCTGACTCAGAGCTTTGTTCTGATTTTCCTCTTAACTTTTTTTTTTTTACTGAAATACATATCACGCATAATATACAAGAGGGGTAGCAGCTAACTATACATTGTGAGGGCATGGTTTGAGCTTGTAAAAGTAACAGTGGCAGTGTAACTCCCAGAATTCCCTTGCCAGCATGGCCACTGGTTTATAGGAGGCAGGCCAGTTAATTGTTGGTAGTCAGTTACTTCAGTAATGATTATAAAACTATTCAGAGATATTAGAATCAAATTATAACTATTTCTCCTTCAATCATTCATGGAAAGCTTGACTTTGTGGGTATAAAATGATGGATTCCCTTCAGAAATCTGAAAGTAATTAATTAATTAGTTACTTCTAGCATTTTTAAATCTCAAAATTAGTCACTGAAAAGCAATTACACTTGGCCCTCCTCATTTGCTAGGATTAGGAACACAGGACCCTCACCAAAGTGAAAAATTTGCAAATAACAAAATTTGTGTGTCTGTGGGAAAGGGGGATGAGGCACGAGTGGGGAAAGTGGGTATCCAGGGTCTAAAACAGGTCAGGGAAGGGAGATGGTTGGCAAGGTGGTCCTGTACTTCCTCTCTCTTGCCAATCTCCTTCCTTGGGTGTGTGTGGGGCATGGGTACCGGGTTTGTGGTGCTGAGAATTTGGGCAGAGAGCCATCCTTAGCTGGCCAGGCAGAGACTGGTAGAGGAAGAGGAAGACCAGAGGTGGGTTTTCAAGGACTGTGTGGCCTGATTGGAACCACCAAGAGGGAAGGTTCCTCCCAAAAAGAAGCACCTGATGTGGACGGGCAGGGCTTGGAGAAACTCACAAATAATAAAATCTGTGAATGTCAAACCCACAAATGTGGAGGGCTGACTGTACTGGATTTTGTTTGTTTTCCAGTTAGCATGCTAGGGAAAATCATGACTTCATAATCCATAATTTCTGAAAAGAAATGGTAAAAAGAGAGGGCCTGACATTACTTATCTGAGTACTGTGGGGCATCCTCCTCATTATAAATCTCATATTCAGTTCAGTGGAATCTAAGCTAGAATATTCTCTCTTCTCTTCTCTTCTCTTCTCTTCTCTTCTCTTCTCTTCTCTCCATACTCTTTTCAATTTAATTCAGTTTAAAAAGACAGTTATTCTCTGCCTCTGCAAGATAGGCTACTGAACTCAATATGGCTTAGTTTTAAGTAGAGAAATGTAATATTACACTGTAAAGGATTCATGTCCCATTCATTAATCATCATTGAACCTCATTAAAATAGATATAGCTTTATTTGATCTCCTCTGTATAAGGATCTTAAACCAAACTGTAGGCTTGGAAAATAAGTTCCTTGCTGTGAAGCAAGATGTTTTGGACTTTAATTGCCATCATTCCAAACCACCATAGCCAGTGGTCAAAAATTCTGAGAATTCTAGCTCAAAACATCTGGAGGGCACCAGGTTGGAGAAGGCTGTTGTGAAGTAAGCAGCAGAACTAAACTGTTAGCACAGAAATGGCTTTTATCACCACCATACACATTCTGCTTATGTAGGGTTATTTCCTTCTTCCAGTGTCTGCAGACTGTCCACATTGATGTTTATGACCACCCAAGTTCAATAAATACTGTTACCATTCCTGCAATCCATTATTAATTTTACTGTACTCTGGGAACATTAGGTCATATCCCATCTCGCTTTTCCTTTGGGATAGTGCAACTTACATAAATATTGTTCTCACAGTGATCCATACTGGGAAGGAGAAAAGAAGCTTTTTCTTCAGTGTCCCTTATGAATATAAACGGGTACATAATGTAGCTACTGTTTACAAAGGGGATACGGAGCCCCTTGGTAATTAGAAAAATATAGATGCACATCTCATTTAAAATAGAGATTCAGATTCAAATTCCAAGGAAGTTTATAGCTGTCCTTATAGTAGGATAACCTTTTCCCCTCCTACTGATAATAAGGAATAAATGTATTCAACAGCTGCTTTATTCATGGCTGCCTTGTCCCTTGCTCTTTTAAAATTTCACCTACAAGTTTTTGGGTTTTAGGGCTTTCTCCTTCCCAGCGTTTGGAATAAATCTAGAAAAATGAATCACTCAGCAGATTTGGGTTAAATGGTTATAAAGGCACTGTAAAATGTAGGATAAGTTCTCCACAGTGAAGATTCCTTTTACATGTCAAGATCAGAAATATTTCTCTGGAAAGTGGCTGGTGGGAGGAGAGACTCATGTGCAATACTCACACCAGATATTATTCTAAATATTTTACAAGCACAGGGCTGGAATTGTTTACACAGCTGGAAAGAGCCTAACCTTCCTTTTCCTTTCTTGTTCATCTTGTCAACTGGCTCTGGCCTCCATTTATCTCCAGGTCCTTTTCTCTCTCAAACTGTTGGGGAGCTGTCAGCTGGGAGGTAGTTTCGGGTGTGAATTCATTGCATTTATAGTGACCTGCAAGTTTACAGACGTGTAGATTTTGCTGTTTCGATATTTCCACTGCAGTTGCTTCCCAAACCACTTTATCCTCTCAGTGTAGCAAACAGCACAACTCAAGAAATAGATGGGATCCCTATAGGAATTGGGAGAGCGAGCATAGTGTAGTGGTTTGATCCTAGAGACCAGAATTCAATTTCCCACTCAACCCGGGAAACCTTCTGTCTGACCTTGGGCACATCACGCATTCTCAACCCCCCGAAAACCCCATGATAGGGTTGCCTAAGTCAGAGACAACCTGAAGGCACACAAACACAGCAGCAGCAGCAGCAACAACAACAACATAGGCATTGAACTCTATTGCAGCTGCTACAAAGGCCCAAGCTTTTGGGAAAACATGCCATCCCCTGTTTGAGCTATCACTGGAGTCTTGCTTTATTTTAACAAGGGGAAGATATTAACACAATACACTAAGAAAGTTTCTTTCTGTCTCCATCATAAGCATGGCTCATGGTTGTTCAGGATGTTGATACCATAGAAGTTTGGGAACAACTCTGGATCAGCATTGGTCATGGCAGCCAACACATGGGCAGAATGCTCTTTGTTCACCTTCAGCCATAAGCAGTTGACAGCAAGAGGCAAGATCAGCGGATAGGATTCTAAACAAAATTTCAAGGGATAGTTACATGAAACTTATTTCGGTTTCATGTTCCTCTTCGAATGCCTAATACTGTTGCCACGGTGGTTACTTTGCTTAGGAATAGGGATTACCATATCATGATAATTGCACTAATAATCTTTAGTAATATTGGAAATTAGGAAACAACTTATGAATAATAAGAAGAAATCAAAGTAAAACTCAATAAGATAAAGCAAGTATGTTTTGTGGGACCAGTTCGTGAACTTTCAAGTATAACAATTTGTACACTAAATATTCTGAAGATATCCGTATGCACATCATTCAAAAATTATTTTACACTGTACTAATTAATAGATTTATTTTCCTTTTTTCCATTATTAGTGTTATTTATTGGCTAATACTTCCTATGTAAATGTTTATTTGAGATGATTAGTGCTTTTATCATGCTGTGTTAATCTCTGTTTCTAATCAAGGTAGGAAAATTTACATTACTCACATTTAGTCCATAATAAGTGCCGACACAAGCTCTAATGTATAATAACCATATTAACTAATATGGGTTAATTAATCCTAGGGAAAAAATTCTATGTAGACAAGCCCTTGGGAACTGTGTAATATTTAAGTGCAGGTTATTAAAATTCACTTCATGAAAGTAGCTAGTGAAGCAGAATTTTCCCTAGATGTTATTCTGAGAATGTAGGCTAATTTTAGGTCAATAAAATCTCCTTAATGTTCATCATTCGCAGTGGTTACATAGGATTGTTTTCTCATTTTTTTAAAAAAAGAAATTAACTGCCTATGCCAATCAAATATATAGTGTTGACATCTTCAATATTTGGTCCTTGGTGAGGTTTTTTTTTTTTTAACAGCTTGGTAATTATTTTGTTCTCATTAAATTGTTGAAATAACAGTGATGACTTTACCTTCTCACCAGTTTGAGAAGTGAGACAATGCTAACCTTGTCAGATTCATAGAATACGATTTGACACACTCACTGCTCCATCCCACAGATCTGACTAGAATTCCCTACAGACTGTAGAGATAATGTGAATAACGCCGAGCATATTCCCAATAGACTGTCATTGTGAATGTGAATAAATCAAGCGTGAGGGTCCTCCTTGCTAATCCTAATATTTTTTCTTTGTTTTGAAAAAAAAAAAACCCTATTAAGGTTCCCCAACCAGAGATGTGGGCCCTTCATTAGGCCTGAAGAAATCCAGCTCTTTAGAAAGTTTGCAGACAGCAGTTGCTGAAGTGACTCTGAATGGTGACATTCCCTTCCATCGCCCACGGCCACGGATAATCCGAGGACGAGGGTGCAACGAAAGCTTCAGAGCTGCAATCGACAAGTCATATGATAAACCTGTGACAGATGAGGATGACGAGGGCATGGAAACCTGTAAGTAAACCGCTTGTGTCAGCGCCTTTCTTTAAATTTCTTTAAAAATGTTTTTGCTACTACAGTGATGGCCTTCTTACAATCCTGTGTAAACTTATCTGTGAAAAAGGCCCATTTTAAAAAACAGGGCATATTTTTGAGTCATCACATGTATAAGTTTACTGTTGGTATATTTCCAATAAACAGTGGTCTGTTTTGTTTTATTAACAAAATTTCTTCTTCAGATGATACTGGGCTTTGATAATGTGAGTGCTAGTATTGGCTGGCTCATTCAGAGCTGCTATTAATGCTAATATTTAAGCCCAGTGGTTCTTCAAACATCTTAGCTAAAATTTTGTATTAAAATTTCTATCATCCCTTTATGATCTACTAATCCCAGGCTCCTCTTGTATCAGCTTTTTATGCTTGTTTTCCACACTGTTCTCCATGCTTGGAATAGCCTTGCCCACTCTGTTTCCCTTGGTCCATCACAGAATCCTTGAGACTCACTTTTTTACTAAAGCTTTTTCCTTTTCTACCCACACTTTTAGCTTTCTCTTGCTAGTTTCTCCTTGGCCATCTTGTTCTTCATTCCAACTGTTCAGCATAAATTTCCTCTTGACACACATCTGACTTTTCTGCCAGGGTATGAGCCAGCATTGTATAGTGAATTGAGCTTTGGACTACAACACTGGAGATCAGAGTTTTATTCTCTGCTCAGCCATGAAAATCCACTGGGTGACCTTGGGTGCATCACTGACTCTCAACCCCAGAAAACCCTATGATATGTTCACCTTGGGGTCACTATAAGTTGGAAATGACTTGAAGGCACAGAACAACACAAACAAACAAACAAACAACCACCACAACCTGACAACTGTAAAGAAAGCCTCCTGAATATATTAAAAAAAGAAAAAAAGGGGGGAAGTCCTACATAGAAAACCTCTCAGAACCCTGCCAGTACCCCCAAATACCTGTATTTTAATTGGAGACCTTCTCAAAATGGCAACTAGAACTGCCACGACACCATTTTGGGAAGGACTTGTACAAAAAATAGAGGCATTTGTGAACCCTGTTGGTGGAGTTTGCAGCCCAAGGGTGGGCATGGAGTGGGTAGAAATTGGCCTTTGGCCCTTGCTCAGTTGCTTACCCCATTATATACTAAATGATGGCCTTAATCTCAGTGGATTTTTCTTAGTTCACTTAAAAGCTCTTTAAAGCTGGAAGCCTGTGGCAGTGAATTTAGCTCTTTAACTATGTGATCTTTAGATAAGTACATCTTTTTTAGGGATGGGCCAACCAAATCCTCAAATCCCTGAATCCTCAAATTCTTGGCAAAGATTCGAGATTCACAAATCTGAATCCCCATGTCAAAATAGATGAAACGAATCTTTCAAATCCACCAACCAAACAATATTTTTTTTTTAAAAAAAAGTTCTGTTAAAAAAAGTTTTAAAGTTTTTTAAAAAGTTGCTTTTGAAACACTTTTTAAAAAAATAATTCGAAAGATTCAAGATTTGTGAGATTCGTGGATTCCTTGAACCTTCCAAGGATTCTGATCTAGCGTCAGAAAATTCTGAATTCATCCCATCCCTAATCCTTTTCCATAGAGTCATTCGACTTTAGTGAATAACTCTGGGTCCTAGTATTAAGAGAGAAGGAGAAAAGCTTGTTGCTATCCACTTTCTCCACATGGTATGCAATTTTATATACCTGAAGGAGGTTTTTTTTTTAACCTTTTAAGGTTCATGAATGGAGTCTGATAGTAGACTGGACGATGCAGCATTGGGTGGACTCTGGCTTGGAGGCCCAGGTTTCCATCTGGAACAAGCAGTTAAACCAACTTTATATAGAATTTTTACAAAAACATGTATTGATGGCAAATGATCAGCAAAGGCTGTGACATGCACACAAATTTACCAAAAAGAGCAAGATAGATAGATAGATAGATAGATAGATAGATAGATAGATAGATATATATGTATGTCATATATTTTTGTATCTTATTTTGGTGCTCTATCTGTTACCATATCAATATGTTTTGAATATAGGTCAGAATGTTTTGTACATGTTAGCTTAACTTGCAGTTACTAGGAACTTATAACGTGTTCTGTGTCTAAGCAAACTGTTTTCATCAATGTGGCTCTACCTTATTTAGGCCTTATAGTCTCTTTCTGAATCTCACTCTTTATACCTCTGTTGTGTTGCCCTTTTCTCACTTTTTTTGTAAGTGAAGCAGCCCCAAATTTTGCAGCCTTTTATCATAGTGGAGTTCTTCCATGCTCCTGAACGTTTTGGTTGTCCCTTTCTAGCTTTTCTTATTGGTCCAATGTCATTTTGGATTCACATGAAGGTTGCCAGACATGTGCTTTCTACCATTCTGTGAAAGAAACCTATCTCCTCAAAGGTCAGACATTACTTGCATTGTATGACAAAGATGCTGTTAGAGGAATTATGCTGGTAGAAAACTTTATATAATATGCCTTATGTGGAGAATGGGGCATAGGATTAAATATTCTCCTCTCTTAGTCACACATTGGAACTGAATGGTTAGAGGGTCAGAACAGACAAAAAGAAGAGCTTATTTACACAGCATCTTATTGAAGCAAGGAATTGACTACCACAAGATGTAGTGATAGACTCCAACTCAGATGACATCCTTCTCCTTGGTAGCTTTTCAGGGTGAATAGAGTAGTTGGGGGGGTGATTGCTTCTAATTCCAAAAATTCAGACCCCGTTGTCCCTGCTGGATTCCAACCTTTATATTACCTTCAGTATCAGAAACAATATGTCTCTCCATATCTGTTGGACATTATGAGCAAGAAGATGTTATGATGATCATGTCCCATTTGTGGGCTTTCCAGATGCATTTGGATGGTCTCTACAGAACAAAGTATTGGACTAAAAAGCCCTTTGATCTGATATAGTTTGGATGTATCAGATTATGTTCTTATAGATTGTTACATGGGTAGATGGCAAGGAAAAGGATTTAATGGAAAACTAAGAGGAGGAAAGACTTTAAAGTTTAACAAAAAAGAAAAGAAATAAGTTGCAGTTAGAATGAAATATCTGAACCTTAGAAGTTCATCCATAATGTGAGGAAAAATTACCTCTGTTCTTTAATTAGAATACGTAAGTTTGGCAGATCTAATAAAGCATAAAGTTAATGATCAGCTATTACCCACCCTAATGGGTGTTAATTTACATTTTTAGTTCTTTAACCCTAAATATGACCCAACATGTGGAGGACATTATTAACATAAAAGAATCTCTTCAAATCCAACCATATTATTATTGAATTGCACATCAATGGGCTAGTAAAATGGCTGTCGATGTTAAAAAAAAAATAGACTATCACATTAACACACATGGGGCAAACTTACTTGGAAATTATTACATTTTTAATTTTAATGTTATAATATTTTCAGTGATTTCTGGTAGAATATGTTGTGTATGTCACATTTATACCTTAAATGTTTATGACTGAAAAAGAAAATGGATGATATGAAGAATTAATATGTTAGCTTATCTCCTGACAGAAGATGTTGAAAAATAAATGGATGCTGTTAGCTTTTCATGGATATTTTTACATTTTAAGAAATGGTTGTCATAATGAGTGAATTTGTTCCTTTAAGTTCATTTTTTTAAAATTGTCTACTAAAAATATCACATAATGGACTGTGAAACCACTTGAAATATTATTTTGTGTTTGATGGTAGCAGACTTAGGTTTACTTTGTTCCATACCTGCTAGTTCTTGCTGCTGGCTGATGTGATATAGTTAACTAGGGGCTATAAGAGGAATGCCACAATGGACTGGATCCCACATGCTTCCTGAGCATGGGAAGGATTGATTCCTTCCTCATCCTTCATTATACACCATTCTGAAGATTCCCCAACTTTCTGTAGAAGCTGTCTGAAAAGCACAGTGAATTGCAGCTAGAAAGGTGGAACAAGGCCTTGTTGTCTGGGTATACCCTGCACTGATGGTTGTTGTTGTTTCACTGTAAAACAGTTCTTCGCAGTTTAATACCGGCTTGGATACTAAAGTGGTTCAGCTATGTGGTTTTTCTATTGCTACTACCATAATTCTGTAATCAGTGTACACAAATCTCTATCCCCTGCACATCCAGGGTAGAGCTTTTCAAACTGTGTGTTATGACACATTAGTGTGTCGCTTGCAGTGTGTAGGTGTGTCACACAAATGTAACAAATGGAAAGGCTGCCTCTCCCACCACTGTGGCAGGCCATACCCAGGTGAAGAGGCTGCTGTGCTGCCACTTCAACTGCCCCAGGCTGAGGAAGACCCTGGCGAGGGTGGTGGTAGCAGACCAGGTCCAGGTGGACAGGCTGTCTCTCCTGCCGCTGCTGCCCCAGGCTGAGGAAGAACCTGGTGAGGGGAGCAGCTGCGGCAGGCCAGGCTGGGCTGGAGGGGCTGCCTTCACTTATTGAATTACTTACTGAATTACTGTGTTGCAAAATGATGCATGTCTAAAAAGTGTGGCACTAACATGAAAAGTTTGGAAAGCTCTGTGCTAGGGAGTTACTCCATGGTAACTCTCACAGAATGATTCAGCAGGGGGCTGGATGTCTCCTTTGAGCTGGATATGAGTCTCCTGGTTCAGGTTCTACTTCAACTGCCATAGTTCAGTCCCATGGAATCCAAAGGTTTGTATGCAATGTGAGGCATTTGAGCTCTCTGACTGAGAATTCTAAGTGCCTCTCTCTAAACTGTCAGTCTCTGGATTCCATAAAATAGAACCATAGCAGTTAAAGTAGAATAACAGTGCTATAATTTGTAGTGTGAATGGGTCCCATGTGTGTGCACTTTGGCATGGTACAAACCATCTAAGCTGGGCTGGCAACTAGGGATGTATCTACTCCATGTTTCTTTGTTAGATTTTTAAACTGCTTCTGCTGAATTGAGCTCAAAGTAGTATACATAGTTCTTATTCTCCTCACTTTCCCTTTACCACGAGCCTTATGAGAGATCAGGCTGAGAGAGAGAATGACTGACCTATAGTCACCTAGTGAGTACTGGGAACTTGAACTTGGACCTCTCAAGTACCAGTCCAACCCTCCAGCAGCTGCACCGCACTGACAAGATCGCGAGATGATGCTTAGCAATCAGTGTTTGTGCCCAAACTTTTTTTTTCATGTTGGTTTTAAAACTATTTTTAGTAGAATCTTGATAGCTGTTTTCATTATAAAAACCTGTGCTGAGACTTGCAGGAAAAATGTGTTGGAGAATGTTTCATCTTGCCAAACATTGACCTTTTGTTCATTCTTGAAAAAAGAATTACATTGAATTGTTTATAAATAAAACTTAATTATGACCTGTATGGAATTCTAAAAGTATAGGGATATACCATGTGATAGAAGACTGTGTGAGCTTATTTAAAAACATAGACTGTAGAGAACAATAGGCCATTCAGACTCTTCAACAGAGTATGAAAGACAGATGGGAAGGCCTTAAGTTGGAAGGAGAGTGTATGTATGTGTTTGTGTGTGTGTGTGTGTGTATCCATTAAGAGCTATAATCAGATAGCTGACTTCTTGGCATGTTTGGATCATCTGAATCTCAGTTCTTGTTTTCAAACCCTCGGGATGGCTGATAAGAAACAGACTTCCCTTTTTCTTTCTCTCTTGTGTTGTCTGAGAGCAAGCCATTTGAATCTGAACAAATTGGCAGGTCTCCCTGATCTCTCTTGCTTCTTAATTGTCTTCTGCTTGCAGTAAATAACACAATAAGCAGTCTAGTAGCTTCATTATAGTGCAACTTTGAGTTTAGCATTTATAGTTTCTCATGTGCATTCTGCTTGTTTTGTAGCATAATTAGGGGAGTAGTTTCATAACAACCCTGTTGGTTTTCTTCAGTAGAATATGTATCTTCTGCTTAGTCATGTGCAAAAAAAAAAAGTCTGATTTAATGTTTTGCCTTCAGGTGGGAAGAGTGATTCTTTTCAGTGACCTAATGTCACCTTTGAACAATCACACCAGCACATAAATCAGAAATGTAATTTGTTGCCTGGAGATGAATTTTAATAGGATAACAGTTTTGTGCCTTTGATGCAATAGGCTAGTGAATTGTTGGGTTTCTGACAGAGCTTTGAAACACTACTTTTTGAGGCTACAGAAAGTGACCATGGGGGATTTTGGGAACTGTGGTCCAAAAAACTTGTGAAAGCAACACATTCTGCAGCAAGGAATGTACTGTCAGTCCTTTATATTTGCAGGTTCGACTTTCGCAAATTTGATTATGCATGGGTTTGAATGTCCACTGCCTCTGCTTTGTCTGAGATTCTCAGACCAGGAAAACATCACTTGAGCTTAGAGATGCCACCAGCAGCCTTTCATCTTCCAGTGCCTCCCCCCACCTCCTCCTCCCCCACAACACCCACAACATTGGAAACCTCATATCTCTTCCAGATCCTCAGACCGGGAAAATTCAGCTAGTCTCTTTCTCTTCTTCAGCTCCTCAAGCCTCTCTCCAGTCCCAACAACAGCAACCTCTCACTTCTCTTTCTGCTCACAGGGAAAACTTCACACCTCTTCCAGATTCTCAGACGAGGAAAATTCAGCTAGGTGTTAATGAAATGACCGGCAACCTCCCATGTTCCAGTGCTTCCCCTCAGTTCTCTTCTCCACCTTCTAATGCCTCTCTCCAGTCCCAATAACAGCAACGGCTCACTCCTCTTCTTGAAAACATTAGAAACTTCACACTTCTTCCAGATTCTCAGATTAGGTTTTAATGAAATGACCAGCAGCCTCTCATCATCCAGAAGAGACTTGAAGTTTCCAGTTTGTGCAGGAGGAGAAGTGAGGGGTTGCTGTTGTTGGGATTGGAGATGGGGAAGAGAAGTGGGGGGAGACTCTGATAGTGGGAGGCTGCCAGGGACAGGGAGGAGTAGGGGGAGTAGGAGAAGGGTGGAGAGGAGCTTGATTGGCTACTGCTGTTGTTGCTCAATTTCAGCTTTTTCACAACCTTTTCACTTTTACAGGGGTCCTGTTCCCCTGACTCTCATGAAAATAGAGGGAATATTGTACTTTAAAATGTGTCCAAAGAAGCCCCAAATCATGACAATCTAGAGCAAATAGTCATTAGTTAATTGTTTAGAGTCAGGTTATTAGGAGAAACATAAGCCTGAGTTGTTCTGAGGGAAATTTTTGGTCTGTCGAACTCAGTGCTGTCTCTGCCTCTAAGCTGCATCTTTTCCTTCATGAAGCAAGAATTAAGCCATTTCTGCACTAGACTGCTATTAATCCACTTACAACATCCTATGGTTTGCAGTTTTGGGAGGGGCCAGGTGTCAGAAATGGCCTCAATTTAAAGAAGGATACATTATTGATTTTCTCTTCTTTTCTCCCGTTGCATTCCATGAGTGTAATAGACAGGGGAGAAAAAGCAGCATACAAGTGATCAATGAGAGGCTGAAATTCAGAGAACCATGTTGCTTGTATGCATGCCTGTTTGAATATATAACAGATCTCTTTGGATCATGACTTAACAAGTTAATGACAGATAAGGTTCCCAGTTGCTGTTATTGTACTGACACCTTAGAAACGAAGTTGTATTATTAGAGATAATAGAGTATGAACTGTGAAACAGTAGGGAAGTCTATATAGAGAACTTTCCAACAATGGAAAAAAATCAGGGCAACTTTTGTTCTGCTTGTGCATTGGAATCTTGCTGAACTTTGCAGAGCCTCAAGTATTATCCCTGTTCAGAGTCTGTTTTTACAAATAACTATAGTGCATTTTGCAGAAACATGAAACCTACTGAATGTGTGTGCTCAAGAGCTTGGAGAACTTTTTTCTTGAACTACAACACCCAGAATTCCCCAGTGTAATGACCAGTGGACATGCTGATGGTGGTTGTGGACTTTTTACTTCAAAAATAGTTTCCCCAGTTTCTGATCTTTAACTATGATCTGTTAAATATCATAATCACATTTTATGAAACTTTTAAGAAAACCTCTTAAGTTAGCCATCATTCAGCATTCAGGAACAGTGCTAAACTCAGTTACTTTAAATCAGATATGAAAGAGGTGAAGTAGCATTTAAGCCTTCACAGATTTATATTACATTAAGCCATGGTTTATCATGACATCCATATGATATGCGGGCAACAAAGCAAAATAATGAACAAGCAAACTAAACCAAAAAGCCTTTTTGAGCCAAAAAAGAGAAACACCACGAAGCCTATACACTGCAGAACCAAGTGGAAAGGATAATGTACCAGTGATAGTAGTGTACTTACTCACATAGTTGCTAGGAGCTGGCATGGAATAAATACTCAATGTGAGTGAAATACTAAGGATTACACAACACCAGTCATGTGGTTATTTAGTTATATGCATTTGTCTGAAACTGATGCAAAGAAGTTTTTCCCCCTTTTTTTCCTTCCAAATCCACTAAAATTGTAATGCCGGTTTCATTTTTCAGTGGAAGAAGACACTGAAGAAAGCTCACGATCAGGTAGAGAATCTGTCTCCACATCAAGTGACCAGCCATCCCATTCTCTGGAAAGACAGATGAATGGCAGCCAAGACAAAGGAGACCGGAAAAAAATGGGGAAGGACAAGAAAAAAGATCGTGATAAAGAGAAGGACAAGATTAAAGCCAAGAAAGGAATGCTTAAGGGCCTGGGAGACATGTTCAGGTAGGAGTTGTACATACAACAGCAGAAAAAATTGCAGTTTTTGCATCTCATTATATTGTGTTGTGTTGATGGTTACACTTAGGTGTTGGGATCCCTCCTTTTTTTTTTTTTAATTCTTAAGCACATCAAAATATCTCACATGAGATACTGTCCTGAACTGTGTCGAAGAATCCAGAATATAGAAATAACATGAACACCTAAATTCGGTGGACCCTTCATACAGGTGACTTCCAGATCTACAAATTTAATCACAGAGTGTCACATCCTGTACCTAAAATGGTGGTGACATACCTGCTGAAGCAGCCATGCACATGTTGTCACCATTTAATAATATGAGATGCAAGCATTAACATTTTTCTCCATTTATGGGGGGTCCTGGAATGGAGGGCTCACAGATATAGAGGGTTCACTGTACTCTTCTTAATTGAGAGGTGTTTGACACCCCGTCTTTATCAGTCTTCCTAACACCATGTTAAATGTGCATACATACCTAAGCCTTTCCATTTGCCTACTTTGCAATCTTAACTCACAAGTTGCTTCTTTTAATTTTAAACTCACTTCTCCTTGTACTGAATTTGTTGTTGTTTATATAGTTTTATTTAAGTTGATTTATTGAATATTGTAACTTTAGTGCCCTGTAGTGCTCCTTTAACAGGTAGGGAAATGAGTTTTTCCCCCAGTAAGAAAGTAATGTTGGCCAGATGTTTCTTGGGAAGGTTGGCAGAGAGATATGCTCTGCAACAGAGTCCTTTCAAGGCCACTAAAAAGAAGAACCAAGGGGAACACATCCAGGTACATAACACCGGTACATAGCACCTCCAATTCTGCGCAGTTAGGGCAAGTTTTCATGCATGTCTTATCTCAGTCTTTCTTTTTTATGTTTCTTTGTTACTGATAATGCTAATCACATCTGGATGAGAGAAACACCAATAATTTGTTACAGAAAGGAACAATATAGCTTAAATCAACACGACTCTAAATGGTATTCCATGAACTAATGCTGAAACATGAGCCATCAGCTACTGATTCCTGAAAAGTTTCCAAGAAAGAAAAAGAAAAAACAATTGTAACTGTTGGGCACACATATGCTGTCACTCCCTAGGCCATTGAAAATGAATGAATCAGATTACTTAAGAAGCACTGACTCAGACACTGATCTTAAAAGCAGAGAATCAGATCCAAAGATGTACTGCTTTCAGAAGGGGCTTCAATCTAGGAGAAGAATCTATATATAGAATGAAGTGGTGAGGGTTTTTTCTTTTTCTTTTTTTTTTGCCAGCTCCGGTTTTCCCATTCTATGTACTTTCCATGCTATGTTCACTGATTCACCAACTTTAGATTTTTAGGGTTTGGGAGGAAGGAGAAATCAGTAAAAATTGCTTCTCTACCTCCATTTGTGTGAGTGATAAGCTCATGGACAGGTATCTTGGCCCCAGTGGGAAGAGCGCTATATGTGCTTATCTTTCTGGCCCTCTTCCTTCCTTCCTTCCTTCCTTCCTTCCTTCCTTCCTTCCTTCCTTCCTTCCTTCCTTCCTTCCTTCCTTCCCTCCCTCCCTTCCTTCCTCCCTTCCTCCCTCCCTCCCTCCCTCCCTCTGTACAAAAAAGGTGACCAGAGTGAAGTGCTTTTGGAGTTTAACTTTGACCAGAGAATATCAGGTTCAGGTCCTTACATAGTGTAAAGTTTTTACACTGGCTGTTCTTGACCCTGTTACTGTCTCTCAATCTGAGCTGCTTCATAGGGTTATTGTGAGGACAATAGCTTATATACTACTTATATACTACTCCCAAAGTTATTGGGATGGGATAAAAATGTGATATCTGAAATTAGTAGATATCCAAGGGGAACTTCCTTTCTACTGGGGTTTTTTGGAGCAAAGAGAAAGACTGTTAAGTGTGTTGGGACAGCTCTCTCTGATTAAGTGGGCTTAAAACAATCTTTCTTTAAAGCAGCCTTTTCCAACATGGTGTCCTGAAGATAGAGTTGCCATGTCCCATAGTCCACAACCAGCATAAGCTATTGCTGTGATAGGAGCTGTAGTCCAATACATCTGTTTTTAAAAGATAGGGGGAAAAGTCACTAATTTTTAACTCTTAACAAATGGGAATGTAAAGAGTTGGTCTTAAAATTGCGACTAATTGATAACCAATTGCTGTTGTGGAACTATAATGGTAATTGATCACTGTTTTAAAAAATAACTTTCCCAACTCTTGTCCCAGTTTGGATCTTTCATGAGAACAGAATCCAATATAATCATTCTTCACGTATTATCTGAAAGTTTGTGACATTTATGTGGGTAGATCTTTTTGTACATAATGGTAGTTTTCAATCTATTCTTGCCTGCCTCCAAAACACTCTTTATGATTTCAAAATCTTTCAAAACCCTTTGAGCATATCCTCAGGCAGAGAGGAGCAAGAGACACAGGTCTGCTCGTCCTGGGAACTGTGATGCCTTCCTTTGTAAATATCATGCTTCTTTCTAAAGGGATAAGCAGTCAGATGTAAGTGCAGGAGAAACTCCCCAATGAACCAAGGTAGTGCACATTTTTAGTTATAGTCTGCTGCTACCTGGGAAAACCCCTATGTTCCCTTGTCCTTAGTTACTGTTTTATCATGTCACATAAAATATTGAAAATCTTGGGTTTTTTTCTGACGTGAAGTTCAGAGATGTCCTTTTTTCCCCTCCTTCCGTAGTTCATGCTGTTTCTGCTGTTATTTTTTCTCTCCCTTGCTGTCTTACAGTTACAGATGTCTGAAAGTCTGAATTGTCCTTTTGGGGAGAGTGGGGTGTGTGTTTTTAAGTGTGTGTAAATTTGCATGCTCTCTTCCATTGTCCTACCATTTATCCCCATTGCAGTTCCTGTCTGCACTAATGGAAGGTTCCACAAATCAGGATTTTATTTCTAATCACACCATTAGGAACCCTATTTCCATAAAGAAGCAGTCCCTGGTTTTCTTTAATCTTGTCCAGTAAAGACTTCATTTCTGAACTGTGGTTAAATACAGAAAAAGATTGGATGGAATTTACAGTTGAAAAGGCAGAACTTGGGAAAGGAGCACCCAATCATGTCATTGTTGTTGTTTGTCTTCAAGTCATTTCTGACTTAGGGTGACCCTAAGGTGAACCTATCATGGAGTTTTCTTGCCAACATTTGTTCAGAGTGGTGTTTGCGTTTGCCTCCCTCAGACTGAGAGGGTGATTGGCCCAAGGTAGCCCATTGGGTTTCCATGGCTAAGCAGGGATTCAAACCCTGGTCTCCAGAGTTGTAATCCAACCCTCAAACCACTACACAATGCTGGCTCTACCCAACAGTGTTGCTTTCTTGTAATTCTTTACCTGTTGTTTTTGGCATTTCTCCATCAAAGGAGAGTTGATGGGTATAATGCTTAGGGTATTATTGGACTGGAACTGGAGACATCCAGATTCAAGTCCTACCTCAGTCATCAGATTTGTTGCATGAACTTGAGCAATGCTATAAGGATAAAGTGGGGAGGAAGAAAGGCATGTATTCCACCTTGAGCTCACTGGAAGAAAGAACAAATGTTACCAATAAACAATGAGTATTCAACTTGAAACTCTTGTTGTTGTGTGCCTTCAGGTCGTTCCCAACTTATGGTGACCCTAAGATGAAGCTATTATGGGGTTTTCTGGGGCTGAGAGTGTGTGATATGCCCAAAGTCACCCAGTGGGTTTCCATAGCTGAGCAGGGAATTGAACTCTGATCTCCATTTTTGTTAGCGGGTTGTATGGCAAAGGTTTCTGGCCACCTGTGTGAGCTAATAGGATAGATCAGTTTATGCCATCTCCATAAAATCATAGAATCATAGAAATGTAGAGTTGGAAGAGACCACACAGGCCATCCAGTCCAACCCCCTGCCATGCAGGAACACCTTCAAAGCACTCCCAATAGATGGCCATCTAGCCTCTGCTTAAAAACCTCCAAGGAAGGAGCCTCCACTACACTCCGAGGCAGCACATTCCACTGCCGGACAGCCCTGACTGTCAGGAAGTTCTTCCTGAGGTTCAGGTGGAATCTCCTTTCCTGCAGCTTGAATCCATTGCTCCTTGTCCTGGTCTCTGGAGCAGCAGAAAACAAGCCCTCTCCTTCCTCTACATGGCATCCCTTCAAATATTTAAACATGGCTATCATGTCCCCTCTTAACCTTCTCTTCTGCAGACTAAACATACCCAGCTCTCTAAGTCTATCCTCATAGGGCATGGCTTCCAGGCTTCTCACCGTTTTGGTCACCCTCCTCTGGACTTGCTCCAGCTTGTCAATATCCTTGTTCTGTTCCCACTATTGGAAAAAAAATGGTAATTTCAAGCACATGTGATGCTTTCTGCATCATAATCCCAATTAGGAACATTATGGATCTAACTTTTTTTTATATTATTTTATTACAATTTCCACATATAAAACAAACAATTGTCATTGTACTTTAAATGTCTTATTACAACTGTCTCCCTTTCCTCTCTGGATCACAAGTTATGGATCTAACTTTGTAGGTTGCTGTTACTGTTTCCTAAATTGGAAGCATGGTATGATCAAATTGATTTACAGTTGTAATTTGAAAGAAGATATAATCAAAATTAGCATATTCCCTAAAAAACAAATATGTTCAGAACTTTGAAAGAGAATGGAAAGGGCTAATGGATTGGTTAAAAATATAAATACATGTGATGATTAGGCAAAAATGTATTTGTGTAAAAATGGAGGATTCATTATGGAAAAGATAGTAAAGACTTAACTTGGGAAGAATAATATAGCAAAGTGGGGGGGACATACCAAACATGGTGATGTATGTCTCTTTTTTGTGTGTTGTGGAAAACTAATAATTTTTTTTATATAAAAAAGAAGATATGATCAATTTGTGCTTACATAGCCACTTGCTTGTGGGGGTGGACTGTCTCATTTTCTGGAGCATATTAAAAGAAGTGAACAGAAGCATCTGTAATTTCCTTTTGACCAAAAAAATCAGACAAAATCCAAAGTGTTTTTGCGCACTTTAGTACCCATGAATTATTAGTATCAAAAGTTAAATTAAAAATAATAATTTCATTTCAGGGGAGCCATTTATTGAAGGTTGAGCCATTTATTTATATTTATTTATTCAATAAAGCTATTTATTGAACTAGAGTGAGATGCTTCTGAACCTTTTCCAGAGTTCTTCTTCATTTTGATGTTCTGAAAAATTTCATTCTGTTTTTTGGCATTGCTGTGTTAGCTATTCCCTGTTCTTCTCTTTGGAAGAGTCTTTGAATATACTATCAGAGGGCATTTTAAGAGGCAGGATGCTGAGAGAGAAAAACAACTCTTTTTCTTTTGACAATAAGTGAGAGAAGGTCCTAGTACTACTCTTTGCATGTTTTTCATGACATATAGAAACAGCAGTATGTACCATGTTTTGTAGATCCATCTGCACTTCACTAAGTTTGAAGTTCTTGGAATGAAACCAGTTTAAGTCTGTTGCCCACATTGATACTAGGCTGTCAGAAACAATTCTTATAACATTGTGCATTAACCTTAAGTAAGTTACCAGATGAGTATTGAACATAGGAAGAGCAGTGGAGAGCAGTTTAGTTTTGTAATCAAGGCACCAGCTGAGCAGTTAAATAGAGCTTTTTGTACCCTCTCACAAATCTGTTTAAGTGTACCTGAAATGCTTGTCTTGCATATATTAAAAAGATACATTTCCTTCCTATGTGAAACATATAAATAATTGCTTTTAAAGACATAGATTGCTGTACCTGTAAACACCTGTATTTAGCATTTGAATGATGTGATATACACTAAATAGTTGCTGTTTTGAAGAATTAAGTATGATTCATAGGGTTTTGTCTTGTATTTGTGTGTGGTTTAAAGATTTTTATATTTAAAGATGTGGTTTATGATGTTTAAAATACAGATGGTGTAGGGCTTTGCTCTCATCTTCAGGTCTACAGGCTGTAGAGTACAGATGGGCAAGCCATCCTATTGGAAACCAATGCAAATGAAATATTCCCACATTACCGTTAAATTGAATCCTACAATTACATTTGGAATGATTACTGGGAGCCTTGCAGTGTTGCTAACTCCAGTCCTGCAAGAGGAAATAGGTAATTTAGTTTAAAAACCCTGTTTAGTAGAAATCAGATATACTGTTGTCTCTTCTTACACAGCCCCTTCCAAAGTGCACAGAACACATCCAGATTCATAAACATATTATTAGGAGCTTTGAATTGCACGCTCCTACCACATTAGCCACCTGAGACCTCTGACTGGGCATTTGGGAAAACAACACACATCAACTACACTTGCCCATTCTGTAGCCTGCAGTTTTTATTGTCTGCTCCTTGATTTTCATTTACTGTGGTTTATTATGTCTGGAGAATAATTCAAAAGCTACTAAAAAGCAGGTGTTTATATGCATATATATGTATATGATGAAAATCCATATAAAGTTTGTAATTTCCCATTCCTTTAGATAAGAGTCAATCCATAATTCTAACATCTACATTTCAGATGTGTCATTAACTTTATAATTTTTCTTGATTGTAAGTTTGATATATGCCCCTTAATTGGAGCAGTTTCTCAACATTGAAACAAAGCAAATTAACTGGAAGCTCAGTGCTTTTAATCACCCTTTCAGTTTATTCTGCTTCTGTATCATTATTTTTTCTGGTTTGAGATAATTTTATCTAGCTTTCCTTAAAAAAACAAACTTAAATATGAGAGGTGTGCCATACTGCAGTCACTTTAAGTTTGTGAAATATCTGTGACAGGATATATATTCTTTTGCAGTGAAAGCAAACCATGTATTAATAGCAGCCTGACCTTGTTCAGAAGGAGCCCAAACACAGAAAATTACAGCTCTCCTTCCCTTATATGAGGAAAAACAACCTGCTATGAAAAGAGTGTGGTGAACACATTGGCTGCAACTTCTAGTGGTTAGCTAGTTATTTGGCAGCATAAATAATTGCTCCTTCTAGTTAGTGATAGCCCCCAGTCTACCCAGTGCCTTTTTCAGCTTGATGGAATCTATTGCCAGATGATCATATGGTATTATGATCTTCTTTCTAAGAGATGATCAACTTGATAAGAGGCACAAGATGGCAATCTAATCATTTTTCAGTCTATTGCAACTATTGGCCCGTTACAACAAAACAAAACAAAACAAAACCTCTTCTTGATCGTGTTTGCTTTTCTGGGCCGGAATCCAGTTTCTTGTCCAAAGTAGAGTGGACCCATGGAATCAATTACTGAATAGTAAGTCAACACTTAAGTTGCATTGTTTCGGTGGGTCTATTTTCATTGGAATTACTAATTAGATTTAAGCCTTGGCACTTTGTCAGCTTGGCCACAGGAAGGTATACTTTGACTTGGTTTAAGTTGCTCGCAGTCTTCTCTGTGCATTCAAAAGGAGCTATTCTCATTTTTTTCACCTTGAACAGTTTACAAAATTTTACATAGAATTATATCTCAGAACAGAACTTTAAGTTCGTTTCTGTATGTTACATTTAGTATTTTTGTACTGCTTTGAACAGTCAACATTCTTTGTATAATATCACAATTGATTCAGAGGACGTATGGTATAGCCCTGACTGTGCAGCTTCAGAGTGGAGGAGTGAAATTATGTGTCTGAAAGCATTTCTATTAGAATCACTAATTATGTGGAACAGTAGCATGCCGTGGGGGAGACTTAACATGGAATATATAACATGATACTTAAACTTTCCACATGCAGTATTTGAGTCTGAAACTTTCAAGCAAACAACTCCTTTGCATTCATGTTCAGGTGGTATGGGGCCAATGGGACTGTGAACTCCCAGATGGCTTAGATTCAAGCTTAGCAGTTTCTGTGGGTAGAAGAGAGATAACAACATCTGAGGGTCATATAAAGTAGGTCACTACCTTCATAAATACTGAATTTGTGGAATGGAATTCTTTTAAAAATGTTTTCCTTCTTAACTTTATTGATTTAGCAAAGAGGTTAACTAAAAATAGAGAACCTTTATATACAACAAAAACTGAAGAAAAATCTTATTGCTTCCTTTCTATTAATGTCATTATTTTTGAGGCATCCTCACTCTGTCTTTCTAATTTTATTCAGATGTGTTGATAAAAAACTTAAGAGTGATAAGAATTTTATTTATACCTGATTTAGTGTGTTAAAATCTCATGGCTAACTATAGTTCAGGGTTTGTTTGTTTTTCTGTAGCAAAAGACTAGTAATAAACAGTGTCGCTCTTAAAAAACGAAATGCAGGATCCATTCCTGGGTAATTGTGAAAGATGGATTTAAAATGAGAGATTATGTTAATCTTCTGTGAGTTTCCAGTTTGTCATTCTGACAGGAAATAGCCCCACATTATAAGCCCTTCCAGCTGGATTTTCCCAGAGTCAATCTTGAACTTGTATATCCAGCAGGGTTTAGTGTACAGTTTTTAATCGGAAACAGAATTATAGCTTTGAGGGGTTTTTTATGTACCAAAATAAGTGTCAGACTGACCTGCTACTGAAGACAAGCCCATAGCTCCTGATAACATATTCTCCTAGTAGTCTTCTTTGCTTGTCAAGAAGTCTTAAGTGGAGAACCTCTGACATTGCTGGTACAGCGGCTGACTGCAAAGCAAGCCCAGAGAGGCACATGGTGTGACAGCTGAGTCTTCCAAGACTCTTCCTGACGTGTCCTAACGTTTCTTCCCCAAACCTGCCGTCTGAATATAAAATGCAAGTGTCAGAGATGACACCTATTTTATAATCTGTGTAAAGCAAACCTTTTCATAAGGGAATTTGTGGACAGTTCAGAGATTCGAAGTCAAATTCAGTTCAAGCCTGTCTACAAGATTTGGAGTTTCTTCCACCTCTCTCCCCATCTGTATCTGATGTGAAGACTGAAGGCTAGCGATTATTCAGCCTGTAGCAAAAAATAGTAAACAAATATCAGTTTGAGCATTGAGGAATCTGCTAGATGAAGGACTTACGTTAATAGCATTTCTTTCACTGTGTGTTAGAAACATTTCTTTTGAGATATAATTTGCCATCCTGATCATGGCTGAATATGTGCAAGAGTTAGCATAATCTTTTCCCTGCTGCTTTTGTTGGGCTTTTGTTTTATTAACTTTTTAAGCCTCCTGGAAATAGCCCTGTTGAAAGTAATGGTTTATGATTTTAGGAGGAGACATATATCTCTGTGAGGGGGCGCACACAATGATCACACCATAAATAAATAAAAGCTTGAGTGCTCCAGACTGACATATGGTTGAGTGATGAGCGTCTATATGTGGGATACAGCTTTAACTTTAATATTTCATTTCAGCCTATATCATCCATAGTCTTGGATTTGTGTCATGTTGGAATGGTAATGTGTCTTGAAAAGATGTCTTTTGGTTAATCATTTGTTTGGGATTTTTTTAAAAAAAAGTTATTTACACAGGAAATACCTCTGTGTCATAAACACCATGATTCCTGTAAACTACTCAAGCATAATTTAAAGCCTTACTGTTATAAATGGTTTTACAGAGTCTGATGTCTGTAGAATTCAGGTGTCAGGTCCCTATGAAGAAGGATGCACTTTTGAACAGCTTTAGGATCAGAAAGATTTTCCTTCCTTTTCATGCTGTAGTCCAATAATCATTGTTATTCATCAACTACATGCCTTGATTTTGAGTTTGTTTGAAATTACAATTACAGGTACAAATTCATAATCATTTCTATGATTTAGAAAGTTGTGTCTTGCCTTTCATTCAAAAAAAAAAAAAAATCCCAGGCTGCTACACATTAAGATAAAAATAGTCATTGTTCAAACAATATACAGTTGACATACACAGTAACATAATATTTGTAGAATGCAGCAGAAAACTAGCAGAAGAAGAAGAAGAAGAAGAAGAAGAAGAAGAGTCAAATTGACACTTGAACAGGAAAAATAATCCATAGGAATACCTGATGTATATATGTTTACTCAGATGTAAGCTGCATTGAGGTACAATGGAACTTACTCCCAGGTGCAAGGTTATACAGGATTGCAGCTTTAGTCAGTTGTGGCAAAAGCATCAAAGGTTTTTGTAGCATGTTGAGCACTAAAAGATTAGCTATGGCATGAGATGCTGTTGATAAGAATCCATATCAACGGATGCGTGAAGCATTATATTGATATATTATCACCCTTCACTTCCAAACGCACACAAATGAAAAAGAGGTGGCAACTAGAGCTTAGGAAGATTGGCATTTAAGCTTAACATGGGCTGATGCCAGATATCATCTAGAGAGAAAGACTGATTTCCTCATTCATTTATGTACCAAAATATTTCTATTCTACCCTCTCTCGTGAGATCTCAGTATAGCATATAATTGAAACAGTACAAGCAGTTTAAAATAATTCCATATAGAAACACCAAAATGATTTAAATAGGAAAAACACATATTAAACAGATTACCAGGTTAATACATAAAAAAAACACTAAAACAGTTAAACCAAATATGTGGACACTTAGTGACTAGACAGCATCCTCCACTACACCTAAAGGCAGTAGGTTATTTGGAGACAGAACATGCAATTCTGTCCTCCAGCAGAAGGTGGACAGAATCACTGGGACATTCTCTTGCTATTCCTTACCACCCAGCCAGCATCTGCTATGGGACAGCATGTACTTCATAAGATATTTGGTCCCCAAGCCATTTAGGTATAGCAACAGCACCATGTATTTGGCTCTGAACCCAGTTAAGCCCATTTTGTTTTTAAAATAGATTTTGTGTAACTTTAGCGTAAGCAGACAGATTTCTAGCTGCTGAAACCTGAACTAATTGAACCATCTGTCTCCAAGGGCAGCCCTACATACACCACAGTACAGTAAACCAGTTAAAATTTGCCTGTAATGATCAGTAATACAGCTGGAAAGTACATTTGGTGTGACCAAGGCCATTAATACCGAGATAGCTATTGTCTTGGGAACAAATAGTTAATCTACTTGTACATTTATAGGAGAAATTTACTGAACCCTGTGTTCTTCAAAATGTTAGGATATGTACTGTTATTCTGTATAAGACCTCTTTTTAAGGCTCACTATAACGAGCGGGAAATAGCAGCAAGGGAGGTATGCTACAAGAGAGGTGACATCTCGTCCCAGTGTAATGATTTTGATAGCTCTTAGAGTGGATTTCTTGTTTTGGTTAGGTTTTGAAAGCAACAGCAATAGCCATAGTAAATCTTTTTCCGTGAAGTAACATTTCAGTATTTCATGATGAACATTTTATCACAGTTAACTTTTATAACCCCAGTGCCAACTTTCCCTCAATAGGAGTGCAGGAGAATGCTGCTGTTCATAAAATAAAGCATTTTAAAGAAAATAACAAGATGGTCTTACACTGAGAGAGTATTTCCACTAGTTGTGACAACATAAATCTCTTTATGGTAAAAGAGTGCCGTAAGAAAAGTAGGAAATTGTTGAGGGTAGATGTAGCTTGCTTGGTTTATGGTCCATAAGTTTCCAGTGCATCTAAGAAATTGAAAACTGGGTTCATATTGAATGGAGATCCCAAAGAGCAAACAACCTTATAACAAGTCTATATGTAGATGATCTGATACACATATTTACTGTACTGCAAACCAAAAACATAATGAACAATAATCTGTGTATCTAGTTGCAAAATATTTTTTAAAAAATGTAGATAATAACAGTGCCAGTACACAAATATATTCCTTATATATTAAATATGTATATTTTAAGATTATTAGGAAATATTTTATATAAAAATGCAAAATGTGAGACCTTTGGTCACACCTTAAGAGTACTCAAACACTGGGTTTATAAACCAACCGAACAAGAACAATTAGCGAATAACCCTTCAGCTGCAATGACCTATTAAACCCAGTTGGTGAACAGCATTTCTTGATTTAACACAATTTCATAGCCTTTTCATGTGGAATTTCAGATTCTCTTATGGATAAAATATTTTAAGTAAGTTAGAGGTAGTAATTTTATTCTTTGCTTGTGGAGTATCTAATATCAAATTATCAAAATATCAAATTATAAATGCTTGAACTATCCCTTCCTTTCTTTCTTTGTTAACAGTGGTGTAGTGTTAAATCTTCTAGCACAAGTACTACCTGCAAAAGTTCCCATATCAATGCCTTAAAAGAGGGTCCAAAAGTACAGGCAACTATATTGATCCAAATCAACAAACCAATTCTTACAGTTTCTTCTATCCTAAGAGCAAAGTGTTTTTGCTTTGTAAAGATAATTGATCTTAATTGCCCATTTGTGGGAGATAGCTGTTAACACTCATGAATCAATTTAACACAGGATCGGCTGAAGCATCAAGCATTTATTTAAAAAAAAATACGTTTCTGCAGACACGGGTGTTCTCTAGAGAGAAGGACCCCCTCCCACAAAACAACACACATTTTATCCCCTACGCCAGCTTCCCTCCCCTTGGGCAGGACCCAAAAGTTACAACCCTATCAGAATCGCCTAAGAAGTTACATGCTCCCTTCCCCATATTTACAGCATATATGATCATGCACATAATCAAGCTTTAACCTTGTGCTTTCTTAACTCTCATTTGCTATTTCAAAATGCCCATCAACCAGATTCTAACCTCCCATTTTGGCTAAACAATGCCAAATTCTTCTCTAGTTTTTCTTACCCACTTTCAGCTTTTGCTGACCTTCAGTCTGCCTAAGCAGGTGCCTTCAAACAAAAGTACATACATCCCACTGTTGAATCCTTATCTATGTGTCTGGTTCTCTTTGCTTCAAGGTCTCCTTCAGCTGCCAGCTTCTAAAATACATTCTTAGACTTCTTTGTATTTCAAAAGCTCACATACTACAGTATATGTGTGTAAATATATTTAAAAATGTGTTATGAGCTATAAGCTAATATGTTACCAATACTATTAATAATATTGCAGAAACTAAAATATATTTTACTTCTCACACCATTTAAGACCAAGCTGCTCCAAAAGAACTTTTCTCTCAATATGTTGTTGCTGGGAAAATCCATATTGATGCTGCTGTGAGGACTGCAGCAAAGCTCAAATGAAACAAGGAAGTAGGGGAGGGGGCATGGCACATAATGCATCATAACTCATCCTAGAAAATCTGAGGAATCTGACACAGAAGAGTCAGACCTAAAAAGGCCTCTTGCTCCATATGACAGCTCTTTCTGGGAATCTAGACAACTAGTGGCAGATACAGTTTAATGAGGACCTTCAGCAAGTTGGGCTCTCACCTCAACTGAATTTGATGGAATCTGAGGAGACACCTCCATAGCTTTAGCATATTGACAAGAAAAAGTGGCTGAGCTGAATGAGTCAGTGCCTCTTGCAGAAACTTAAGTGAGAAATGCTGAGCGATTAACCACTTGGCATTTCAAGGTCACGTAGCTATAAATTTCCCTGCAATTGCTGGTAGTTCTTGTGGTAAATAACAGTTTGTTCTACCTGTCTCTTAGGGGTCTTGTGCTCTTGAATTCAGTTAGATTCTTGATCCTCTGGCCTGGCTTAAGTGGAATGTCTCATTGTTTTCCCCTTTTGACTTCAGTTATTGTGACTGCTGGATTTTCATGACTGATTCTGGAATGATGGAGATCTTCTATTACATCTTGCTTCATCTCCAGTGAACTCCTTAAATTATCTGCGTGTGACTTGGACCAACTTGACTCTCTATAACTGCTTCCCCCTACTACAGCCTACTTTTCCGTGCACTTCCTAGCCACAGGAATAGGACATAGTGGTATTGCTCTTGGTGATTCGAAGCCTTGTGTCCACCCACAGTGAGCTCTGCCTCCACTGCTATTTGTTACTCTGAAGGCTGCATCACAAGTAAAATGCTGTAGGGTGTCCTATAATACATGATGAAGGGGAAGTGCATGTGTATTTGGCTGCATGTAAACAGGATAAGAAAGACATCTACCTCCATGCTGAATTTCAAGACTGCTGTGAGGTAGAACTGACAATACATAGCTGTATGACATAGTGGTGTGACATATTACAGATTAACTTCACATGTGCTAAATGCTCTTCCATCCATTTTTCCTCTCAGATTTGCAAATAGCATTAATCTAGTCCAAATTAACTTCTTGGATTAAGATCAGCTGACTCGTTCACTTGTTCATTGACAAGTATCTGCTCTGCATGCCTGGCAGTTGCTTTGGAGAAATCTGAAGCAATGGCTTTTTGTTGATGGTTGCAAATAAATGGAGTGCAAATTAATTGAAAAACACATCATTTAGACTTTCTTCCAGGCCCTTCAGCTCAG
Organism: Ctenosaura bakeri; assembly: GCA_948474755.1. Classification (NCBI taxonomy): domain Eukaryota; kingdom Metazoa; phylum Chordata; class Lepidosauria; order Squamata; family Iguanidae; genus Ctenosaura; species Ctenosaura bakeri. Next base: position 145,300 of record CAOLHI010002591.1, read on the forward strand.
TGTACCATTTGGTACTGAAGCTCCCGTTCCACAACTGTAAAGGAAATGAAGTCCAACAGCTATTAAAAAGTGACATGGCCATTATGGTTCTGAAAATATATGTATGCCATCTGTTTCCTTCCTGGTAAAACTGGGAGGGCTTAAAAATGGAAGGCAACACTCTCAGTGTCATTTCTGTATTTTTCCTGAAATGGGTTTCTAACACCAAAATTAAATGAGCAAATTGGTTCTCAAGGTCTGAAGTAATATTGTGTATTGCTTAATTTGTTCAGTAGAGGATATTCCTTAGGAAGCTTACATCAACAAAGTTTTTTTTCCAGTAATTGACAGGGGAAAAAATGCCTAGGTATTAATGTTTTACAGATAATGAGATCTGTGGGGAACTTTTAATGTAGGTGAACTGTCAGTAGTTTGGTTAACCTTTTGTTTGCCTAAGTAACCATTACTGTAATGTCCATTCTAACTGAACAGTGTTCTCATGAATTGGATCCAGACAGAGCAGAACAACTGAAATCATTGGGACTTCAGAGCAACTGAAATTAGTAGGACTCAAGTTTGTCATGACTTACATAGATTCATATTGCAAATTGCCATCTTGAATGTAATGATTTATGCTCATCTGTTGTGTAGTATTTTGAGTGGGGATGAGGAATCCTTCCAGCAAAACTATGTGGAAACTGAACTTAGTTACAAGGTGACTCGAAGGCCCAAGGAAGCTTTTCATACGTGTGAACAATGGTGCTAGCATCTATAAACATATTAAAAGGAAGGCTGTTATTAATGCATCCTGCTGGCACACTGTGGCAGCAATGAAGCTTAATTGTGCTAAGCCTCAATGGGGATTGCTCTAATATTTCCCTCGTAAAGGTGCCAGATGTCAAGACTTTAGTGAAGTTTATACTTGTCCCTATTTGCATACGTATGCATATGCATACGCAGGAATACACAGCAATTCTCAGCTTTGGGTTCCCAGTGGTTATAGAACTTCACCTACAGGACCTTCACCTAGTATATCCAAAAGTTAGGGATTAGGTGAACTGATGTCTATTCTTTCTGAAATAGCCCACACCCAGATTATAACTTAGGCAGGGGTAGGTAAAAGTTAGGTCAGGATTTACTCATAGATCTGTAGATGATTAGCAAAGGATCACCAAGGAATTTTTTGTTCCTGATTGTTTAACAAGAACAACAGTTTTCCCTGTTCAAGCCCCCCTTCCCAAATGCTTAATTCTTATCAAGAAACTTTGGTGAAAAACGAGGAATAGATTTTTTTTAATGTGAAATAACTGCTTAGTTCTCATACAGGGAAAAAATACTGGGCTATGCTCTAAGATGTTCCATGCCCCTCTTTTCTGTGTGTGCGTGCGTGCCTGCATGACCTTTCTTTCTGAGACACCATGTTGTATATGGCTTAAGGTGCAAGAATTTTTTGGGAGAATCCAGTAAGTTTGATGTTCCCCTCTCTTCCTCAACTGAGAAAGTTTTGTAATAAAGTTTCCACTAGCAGAAAAACAATGGTTAGTATTTTAGCTGTATTTTCTTGGTTTTAACTATGAAAGACTTCCTACCCAACCCAGCATTTGCATTGGGATGGGTGGGTGGCATTTACAAGACTAAGTCTTAGAGCTGTGTACAGTCTCTAATTTCAGCAAGGTTTCATTCAGAACGTTTTACTGCCAGCTTTTGGCATGAAAGGCCAAATAAGTTTATTTTCTTTGTAGCACCTTCTCCCACTGTTATGCTGGTTTCAAGTCACAGGAGGGAATGACCTTGCTTGTTCCAACTGCAAAGTCTGTTTCATCCATGGCTATTAAGCACCTGATGGCCTCCTTCTGTTTCCTGCTTCTGTTTTACTGCACTTCAAGCTAAACTCTTAAACTGACAGACCCTTTGGCAAGAGCAAAAGCACATCAAGCTGTTCAAAATGCATTCAGTGATTCCATCATGGCAAAGCAAAGGAGCTGCTGAAAAGGTGCTCATGGAATTGGCATGGATATGCTGCCCACCAGTTTCTTTGGAGGGGAGAAGGGGGAAACATCAGTATGCAACTGCTGTAGTGAACTTTTACCTGTTTAGCATGCTTTATTATCTTGTCTTGTGTCACAAAATGGATACCAGGCTTTTTCTGATTCATTCTGCAAGGGAGAAACTGCAGCCTTAACCCTTATGGCATTCTCAAAGCACTATTTCACTCCAACTACAGTATTAAAAATCCATATTAACAGATGCTTAATATTTATTTTTGACTGCATGGTGATAGTGGCGACATAACAGTTGTGATACGTGTGTGTAAGTCAGTGACTTTAGTATAGGGATAGGAGGCCTCTGGCCCATCAGAAATTGCTGCACTACAATTTCCTTTCCATTGTACTTCAGTCTTGACTGGCTAGGAGTGCTGCTACAGCACTGGGGAGCGATGGGAGAACACATATTCCCCATTCGAGTTTATCATATCCAAAACATTTCTCTTATATTATCTTAGCAATCATTACAAAATCTTGTAAGTTACAGACTACAGGTCCTAAGGTTTAAAGACAATTGATTAAAGTCCCATGATGAGTTTTTGCCAGAAGTGAAACCTGAAATTGGGACATTTAATGAAACTATTGGTGGATCACAAGCTATGCTAGTACATCTTCTGAGCTTTAACCCCTTTCATCGCCAAGTTAGGAAAGTTTTCTGGCTGAAACTTTCCAGGCTGAAAGTTTTCTAGCTGCTAGTTCTACTCAGTGTAGACAGCCCTGGCCTAGATAGACCCATAAGACAGCTTTCTATGATCCTCGTTCTCAACTTAGTTTCTTGACAGCACAACATGGGGATTTCTCTTTTTAAACCGTGTTTGTGACTCACTATGAAGAAGATGCCATTGTGTAATTTATATTGTTATTTTTATTTGTATATCATACATGGATTTATACTACTCTTTTCTTTTTTGAGACAAAACTGCTCTTTCTATCCTGGAGAAAAGGTTAAGAAGTGACATGATAGCCATGTGTAAATATCTGAACAGCTGTCATACAGAGGATGGAGCAAGCTTATTTTCTGCTGCTCCAGAGACTAGAGCATGGAGCAAAGGCTTCAAGCTACAGGAAAAGGGATTCCACCTGAACATTAGGAAGGAATTTCCTGAAGGTGAGAGCAGTCTAACACTGCTTCAGAGTGTAGTGGTATCTCCTTCTTTGAAGGTTTTTAAGTAGAGTCTGAATGGCCTTCTGTGGGGAAGCACTTTGGTTGTATATTCCTACATGGCAGGGGGTTGGATTCAGTGGCCCTTGTGATCTCTTCCAGCTCTGTGATTCTATGATTCTTGTGCTTCATTGTTTTTTCTTGGACAGTGTCTCCCTAGGTACTTCGATTTTGTTTCTTTTCCCACAGTATTTGAAAAGTCAAGGTCTCTGAGTCACTTACATTTCTTATAGGGTCTCTTAAAATTATAAGAAAACCATGGCAACCAAATGTAGTAAGATTTGTTGGCTCTGATATGTCAAAGTGTTGTGTTTAACAAAAGGAGCTAATGGCAGTGTTCGAATGGACCCTTCTCATCATATGACTGCTTACAGCTCAATCAATCTCTTATTATTATTATCAGAGTTATTCAGGCAGAGGCAGTTGTGCCACTATTTCTCATAATCAGTCCCTGAGCCAGATGTAATTTGCAATTTGTGGTATTGTATTTTGAAACAATAATGTATTAAAATGTACAGAGCATGGAATTAGAAGCTTTGCAGTCAGGAGGACACACTAGAGAGCATCTACTGCCTGAATGCTCTCTCCCAAATGATCACAAGTGGACAATGCTGATTTGAAAGGGCCATAATGCAATTTTATTAGTATCTAATTTGATTCAGACTTCTTACCATCCTACTTGATCTAATTTCACGGGCTTTATAATCGAATGGTGATAGAATGAGTGCAAATTAGCCAACTTCATGCGTGCTTTTTTTTTAGCATGCCAAATGCCTCACTTAACAGGTTGTCCTATGAGCTTCATATTGCTTAAACATGACATTAACCAGGTCATCCTATGAGCTTCATATTAAAGACAGCAGACTGTCTTCCACAAATCCCTGAAGGACATCCATGATTTGACTGGATGTGCTAAAATAATAATTTTTAACAGTCCCTATTCCATATTACCCTAAAAATCCTAAGATACACTGGTACAGATCAATAGTTTCTTTTTAACATTTACATGCCAAACAGGCTTAACTCATACATGTGATCAGGCTGGCGTGGCTATTCCTAGATAAATGAAAATGCCTGATATTTTTACAGACTAAAATTGACTCCCCAGTTGAGTCTGTTTTCCTTCTTTTATTTACTGCTGCTTAATAGCTGTCTTAACATCCCGCTGCTTGGATCTCTACAGAGATCTAAGTGTTTAGTTAGCTAACAAAGCAGTGTGGCCTTGATTGGATAATAGTGACTGGAAAGAGAACATTTCTAAGTGCATTAAATGACAGTAATGTAAGGATGTGTTGTCCATTAGGAGTGCATCACCCATTAAAAACAGGTTTAACTTGTTCAGATTTCTGTACTGTTATTTTTAAGGAGGAGCCCTGCATACTCTGCAGCTGGGTTCCATGTCTGTCTCAAAGCAGCATATCAAATCTGATACAACCAGGGCCACTGAATATCCACATATATTAAAATTAGCAGTTCCTGTTTTGGTATTCCTAATCAATCTTCAGAATGCATTGGATTTTTACAACATCTCCATTAAACTTCAGTGTTCTTTTTCTATGGTTCCTCTCATCACTGCTGATTACCAAGACCCTTATGCCTTAATAGAAGCTTTTCTCTTCATAATCCTGCCTCCTTGATTCAGTCATTGAAGCAGCAACCTCCTATTTAACACATTACAGTTCACTCCTTTCATGTAATTTATGAGAGCTTTCATTCAGCTATGTTAGTTTTTAATGCACAGAAGACAAGCATGATGACAAGGAAGAATACTAATCACAAAACCAGAAGATCTATATCACAGTAGGGAAAATACTGTCCAAGGGATACATGCTCCTCCTAGGCTGCTTTTGAGACCCCAAAATCTTCTCCTCTGTAACTGGATTTGTTTTAAATCTAAAATTGCCCTCTACAACTTCAAAGGAGAGTATCGGCAATTTTGAAGCATGTTGTATTCCCTTTCCTTGGATTGTTCTAGGCCTGGCAGAGTCCTTTTAAAATCAGGAAGTAAATGAGCTTACCGGGAAGTAAGCACATTTACTTCCTGGTTCTTTTGAAAAGGACCTCTGCTGGAATTAAAACAGCCCAAGATGACCCAAAATATAGCAAATTTTACACTTTTTTACACATACACATCCCATATTGGGCACAGGAGGCATTTTGAGCAAAAATAAATTAAATATTTGGGGTAGAGGGACTGTGGGAGGTACGCTCCATTGAGGAGCATGTGTGCCCTCTCCCCAAACTTTTGGTTATTGCCATCCTTGATCTGAGGAACACCTTTCAGAATCAACATGTAGGGAGGTTGCTGAATATCCTACCCCCAAGTGTATTTATCGTTTATTATTTAAAAAGCAGTTGTACATCTGTCTTTTTTCATTATCAACATCTGCTTTAGATTAAAAGCTCAAGCAAGTAACACTATGGAAAATTTTGTTTGGAACCAGATGCTTAAAATCAACAAAAAAAATACATGTGTTATACCACTTTCGCACTTGTATCAGTTTAAGCCCTACCAACAAAAAGGCATGTGTTAGAGCACATCCAAAGAATGCCTGATAGTTTTCATGATTCTCCAGGGGAAGGTGGTTCCTAAAATAGGGCCATATGTCTAAGCTGGTACTTTTAAGAGGGCATTCCTGTTCACTTTTCTCATTATACACACAAAGCCCACTTCAGTCTTCCTTTCCTTCTGTCCTTCAGCTTTGTTCCTGACCTTTAACCGTGCTGCCTGGGGCTGATGAGTTATATTCCAAAGCACTTCAAGAGTGCCATATTGGGGCAGGCTTCCTTAGCCGATGTTAGAATCCTACGTTTACTTGCATGGGTGACAATGGAATGATAGCTCATAGGTGCCCTCACCCACACTGAATAGGCCAGTGGTTCTAAAACATTTTCTTCACTAGGAACCCCCTGGAAATCTAATTTGTTGCTGGGGACCTCTAAGACTTTTCTCAAGATTTCAGTATTTAAATTTAGATCTAAATATTCAAATATTTATTTAAATTTCCAAATATTTATTTATTTATCTATTTATTAAAGGCTTCTGGAGACTAGGATTCAAATCCCCACTAGGTGTTGGCCAAATCACATTCTCTCAGCTTCAGAGGAAGGCAAAGGCAAACTGCCTCTGAAAAAATCTTGCCAAAAAAACCAACAACCCTGTGATTGGTTCACTTTAGTTAGGGTTGTCATAATTCAGAAGTGACTTGAAGGCACACAACAACAAAGTGCCGCTGACAGAGGATTTTTCTTTTTTCTTTTTAGCTCTCATGTCTCTCCCCTTTGAAAACTGACTTATAGCAAACCTAAGGTGAACCTATCATGAAGGTTTTCTTGGCAAGATCTTTTGCCTTTGCCTTTCTCTGAGGCTGAGAGGATATGACTTGTCTGAGGTAACCCAGTGGATTTCCATGGACTGAGTGGGAATTCAAACTCTGGTCTCCAGAGTCGTAGTTTGGGCACGTACACACCTGCCACCATCATAACATAATTCATAATGACATAATTCTAATGATGGAAGTGCATGCTCCTCTTTCTGGGAAAAACTGAAAAACTAGAGCAAAATAGGTTTTGAGCAGTTCTGCCTTTTTATTGTGATCTGTCAACATTTTACCATCTTTGCTGAGCAGGTGGTCAATCTCTTGCTTCAAATATATTTGACCCCTCCCCTTTTGCTGCTCCTTCCTTGCCTAGCCAATCTCAACTCATTTTGAGCTTTTGCTTCCTGTACACTATTCTTGCAAAGTTGGGCTACAAATCTGTATTCTTGGTGATTCATCCTTCTTTCCATTCTTTATCAATGGCGTTTTTTCCTTTCACTTCCCCTTGCATTTATTGTGCAGCCACATTGACTTTTTCAGATATTTCTGCTTTTTTGTTCTTCCATTGAATTGTTTGTGATAGTGCTTTTAGCAATTTTTTTTTTATGAAATCCCAACAATGCTGAGTGTCTTTTCCTTTTAGCATCTCTAACCATGGGATTCTGCCAGTATTTCCCTTAGTCTGATAAAACTGGCTTTCCTGAAATGCAAGGTTATTTGGGACAAAGATTGTTTTGTCCTAGCCTTATGCATTTTGGCTTTTATGTATCTACACCAGGGCATGCTTCAGAACCTCACAGGCCACAGTGCCATTGGTCTTCTCAAGGGCTGCTACATGCCATCATGGCTGCCATTTTTGGTGACCAGAATTGCTGTTTCAACCAGCGGAGTTGGTCGAACAGGACTATTTAGCCAAGGCTAATTTACTTAACCAAAAAATTGTTTGGGTTTTTTGTAAAAATGGGGAGGGTACTGGGAGGGTTAGTGGAGTTTCAAGGACCACACTGGATCCCCCAAAAGGTCCTATGTGGTCAACGGGCTTCATAATCCCCCCCCCGTACATCTAGTTCAGCCATTGTGCTCATGCACAAACATCAGGAGGAACAGAGATGTCCAGTGGGCACAGTGTTTTCTTCGACATCAGCTTGCTGTGGAGAGAGACAAGGGAATCTGTCTACATGAGCCATCTCTTTCTGATCACCATCACAGAGCAACAGAGTAAGTTCACACTGACAGAACAGACTAAAAAGATCTAAGCAAATGTCTTCAGGATGTAAAGGTTTTGTCAAATTGTGTATGAAACACTGAATTGTTTTGCCTGGTCTCCCTGTTCCTATTTTCCCTTTCAGTTGCAGAATTATCTTTCCTCTTCTGAGTCATTTCTCAGGATAAATGGTTTCCTACTTTGCAAAAGAAGACACAAGCATATTCACGCATTTACGAGTGAATGTAAACTTGCATTCCCATACTGTCCTTTTTTGCAAAGAATATGTATGCTTTGGATTTCTGGGTCTTGAACCCCTACTGAGTTACCATGGAAACCAATTGCCAACCTGAAACAAGAAGCTAACTGGGCAGTTGTTTGGGGAGACATATTTGTAGAAGGTAGCAAGTGGGAAATCTTGTGGTGGGTGGAGGGAAGCAAGGGGAAGAAGTAAGAAATAGCTGTCTAGGAGAAATGAAGGGCAACAGAATGAAGGGCAGGACTTCCATTAAGCTGTCATATAAACTAGGAAATATTTTGAACAGTGGTGTTTAGCATAGAGTGCATAAGCTGTCTGCAGAGAACTCCATCAGTTCATTGAGATCTGAAATGCAGCCAGGGATATGATTTCTTTTCTTGGTCTATGCATTGATTATCCCTGTGAACAGGTCATCTGCACAGGGCTTGTGTGAACATGGGTAGGGTTGCCATTTTATTTCTTGAATAAGGGTCACTATTGTGAAGAATTCTATGACAGTGAAAAAGCAGTTCTGGAATATCTTGTTTGCAGTGCTGTCCAAATGAGGGGAAAGCACATCTGATGAACCATTTATAAGAGATCTACTTGTCAGTAGCATATTATCCAAGTGTACTAATAACTTGATGCTGGTTGATCAAACATTGGAATCAGTGATAAATCTGTTCCAGGCTTTAGTCTATATTGTAAAGGGGCTATCCAAGGTACTGAAGCCAAACCCTAAATGAATCCAGCACCTTGGCTAACTCTTTTAAATTCTGAAGCTTACTCACCATCCCACTGATATGAGAGCCTCTAGCTATCATACTTATTATTGGTGGAGTGCAGTCATCCAGCACATCTTTTGTGCTCTCCATCAGGGTTTAAACATAAATTACATGGACCAAAGGGATGATATGTGAAACAGCCTTTCCAAGACAAGGCTCGCTCACCTGGAGAAAGAGAACGGCTTGCTTCAGTGTGGATGACCTTCAGAAGTTCCCAAATTCCTAACCTCTGAACATTGTGGGTGAGGATGAGATGAATTGTAGCCGAGAATATCTAGATGGCGCTATGTTTGAGAAGACTGGTGATGGACAATCATCATCCTGTTCGAGCCATGTGTATTCCTGCCTCCTATTGTGTGTCTATGTGTCTTCAAGTCTCCTGTCAACTTACAGTGGCCCTATTAATTTCTTAACAGTTTTCTTAGGCAAGGAATCCTCTGAGGTGATTTGACATTGTGTTCCTTTGGAGTATATTCTATAACACCTCATATTGCCCAGTGGTTTCCCCTCCATAAAGGCTTGATCCTGCTTGGCTTCCAAGATCAGCTGGGTTCTGCTACCTTCTGTTGGTCATTAAGTGAAGTGGAAAGACTTGGCAGCAGGATGACCCTGATCTTCTTTCATGTTGCATTCATGGCAAAAGTGGAGGCTGTTCTAGTAGCCCAAGCTCATTTACTTCATTGATTATTCAAATTGTAACTGAACTTTGGTCTTAGAATTATAAAACCTTGAGCTTCCTCACTCAATTTATCTTCATTGAGATTGTGGGTATATAAATAGTTTCATTGACATGGTAGAGCCAAAGTATGAAGAAGTCATTGTTGGAGGTGGTGGCTGAGTCCTGTTGTTAGTCCCAACAAGTGTAGACCCATTGGATCAATGGAATTTGTCTACAGTCAACGTTTCAGTTGATCTGCTTCCATTGGGACATACCATAGGATTCAAGTCTATGAGTATGGAATGGCACATGGCATGAGAGGATATGCTTTGTGTGTCCAGGAAACTAAGAGGAGATATAGGTAGAAGAAGTGGCTTCTTAGGTACAGTTGGGTAAAGCTCTCTGGGATTTATCATAGAGGGGCCTGAAATCTTTTCCCAACCTAGCTTTGAGAAAGAGCTTCAAGGGTGTTTTGAAGCCCACCTCAGAATAAGACAAAAATAAATAAATAAAACAGAACAGTATGAAAAGGTAACCTAAAAACACTCAGCAGAATTAAAAACAAAAACCAAGAACTTTTTTTTACTTAATTAATGTTTCAGAACATTTTAATTGTAGTTCAGTTTCAAGGCTGCTAATTTTTCTCCCTATTCTAAATGCTGTTTTACTTTGTTGTAGGGCCATTATTTTACTTTTACTAACAAAATGTTGAATATGTATAATGTAAAATGCCATCTGTTTTGATTATAAAGGGGGAAATGTTAAGTTAAAAGGCCTTGATAGTAGCCTAAGTGGAGCACTTCAGTTTTAAAAAGGTAGCCATGTTGCTTATTATAAGGGAAAAAAGCATGCTTTGGAGAAGAGAAAAATGATGAAATTCCAGATTTTTAAAAAATAAATTCCATTTTTTTTAAAAAATAAAATGTGTAATTTTTAAAATACTTATTTTAAAGCTATTGTATTTCATTCAATTATGTGTGTTTGTTGATCACCTAGAACAGACTTCTCCTGTTGCTTTTTTAAGTTAATTAAATCTGTGAATGATTTGTCAGACAGCAGTGATCTCATCAATACCATGTCAAAAGAAAATCCGTTTAGCAAATTACATGGTCATTATTTTTATGCTGTCAGTTTATTTTATTTTTCCATGTGTCGGTTAATATCTAGACAATTAAAATATAAACCGTATCCTTCCCCTTCTGCCACCATTAGAAGCAAAACCAAGAAAATATTGCATATTGTCCCACATTTGAGAGATGGAGACTGGAACGTATGTGGCCTAGAAACATCAAAATGTGTTCAAGATGGCAAAAGCTGCTAATAAGAAAGAACAGAAAAACTAGGAGCGGCTGCAGCAATTTGCTTTTGCAAAGGGCTACTGGGAAAGGCAAGGTTCTGCCCACTGCCTCCTCCCCCCGTTAACTGTGTACAAACTACTTTTGCACTTTGAAGTCAATTTGCAGCAACTGAAGTAAGCAGAGGACAAATGAGGAAAGTGAGAGAAGGGACATTTAAAAGCATCTGAAGAAGTGAATGGCAGAGATTAACTAGAATGGTCTCTGCCAGTTGGGTCATTTGGGGGATATGCTGTTGTAATTTTCAGTGGCTCTCTTGGTTTTATATCCATACTCATTTTTTTATTGATACCACAGATAGGCTCTAGGAACCACATCCAAAGTCTATGACAGAACATTCAGTTTATACAGTTGATGGTTCTAATACAATGTCCATGTTCTTATAAAGTGCTCCTTTCCCTGTTGTTAAGTTTGCATTAGTTAATTTGCTTATTTGATGCTTTGTTGTTCAGGATGAAATGCTTCACCAGCTGGGTGTTTTCTTTGCACTAAGAGACCGGGCTCTCTTGCAAGCCTGGATTTACTTTGCGCCTTCGGTTAGTTTCCCTCAGTTGCGGCTGCTGAAACCAATGAAAGTGAGAGGCTTCTTTTTAAAAACAAACAGATGTGTGGGTCAACTACAGGGTTGTACAAGATTCCAAACGGTGAAAATCTAAGTCACTTGAACCTGCTGGGAATGTAGACTGTTACCAAGAGAGTAGACAATGGGCTGGAATTAAGGAAAGGCACAGTTAAAACCTCTCAAGGAATGCAAAGGTGTGACTATTAAACTGGCTCTACTGGGCTTAGACTTTTTATTTCTAACCCAGTTTTTCTACTATAATGGAATGTGTTGTGCCAATACAAAGCTATATCGATTAGCTTTTACCTCATTTCTGCATTTGGCAATGTATTCTTGATATTGGAAGTTAAGTGTCGCTGCAGCCACCCAAAGCTTCATTGCTAGAGTGGAGATATAAAAACTCAAAGTTTCTACAGGATACTTGCTCTTAAAATTCAGCTTTCTTTCTTGTGCCCTTGTTTCAGCATCAGCTGGTAGTTATTAAATGATGACTTGAATGAATTAAATAAATGGATAGCACTTCTTGTTTGGGTGCTTAATTGGACTTGTAACTTGTTGATATCTTGCTGTTTTTTCCCTGGGATTTCTGAGCTTTCCCCCTGTACTTCTAGAGCCATGTTAATTTCAGCAGAATAATTTGTACTGAGGAAGTAATTGACAGTCAGAAATTATTGCAACTGTACTGCAAATCAAACAATGATCTGCTGCTAGACTCCAGTCTACCTTCTGCTTACCAATGATCTAGGAGGTTTATGAAGCTGTGGTGTAACATCCATTTAGTATATTACATTATCTTGTTGTTATACAATTGCCACAAACTAGTGGAGATGGGGACTCATGTGGATCTGGTTTTGGAGAGTTCACAGGTATGTTGAAGTGTTTCTTGACATTTTCTTTAACTGAAAGAAAGGAAGAAGTTGACTTAACAACCCTGGAGTATTGCGATAATTAGTGAACAAGATTTCATCTGCTCTTCCTCATCATTTTCTCACACTTTTGGACAAGCAGGGTATTTCTAATTTGCAGCCACTGCTTCAGTCTGTCATAAAACTAATTCTTTTTTTTTAAAAAAAATTGCTTTTGTTCCAGTAGTCCAAGATAATTGTAAATTGTGTTCTTAACTGCGAGTAATGCAAAGCATGAATCAAGGAGATGGAAAGGGAAACCACTGAAAATATTGAGAGTGGTATTTGGTTTGTTGATATTCGATGAAATAATAGTTGCTGGCACTGAAAAATATATTAAATAGAGCAAAAATGACAGTTTGAAGGATCTAGGGAGAAAGAGAAACTTTACGTTTCTCTTGGCTGTATTTTCCTTGCTGTGAGCTAGACATTTTCTTTTCCTTGCGCTGGAAAAAAATGCCTGCTATTTGACAAACACGTAAGTTTTCTGCTTTTTGGAAAAAAAAGACAACACAGCTTATCATCTGGGTGATTATGGTAGTTTGACTGTTATTTAGAAAGCTGAGATACAAAATCTGTATCTCAAAATACAACAGGGAATTTAGTTCTAGGTTTAATATATGCTAGTTTTATGTTTCATTACCTTATCTTTCTTCTTTATAACATACCATTAATGCTCAAGGTTTTTTCTGGATATCTTTCTGGACATATTTGGGAAGGAATGAAGGATACCAATCTGTGTCTGTGAGTGTATATTTGAAGTAACGCATTTTTCTGCAGTGAAAAGTTACAAATGTTCGTAGAAGAAGATGCTGGCGTAGTATGTGAGGCCTCTCTTCCAAGAGCTAACTCACCCATTTCTTTGTGTGTTTTTAGGCAGAACATCCAAAATGTTGTATTTTTCAGATGGCAGTTGTAAATGCTTTTAGCTATTGTTAGTTTTTAATGGCTCAGCATTACAGCTAATGTCAAACTAATGTCAAGCTTGGATCCAACAAGAAATTGTAGTTTGTTCTGATGGAAACACAGAAGTAGGTTTTGGGAGGTGAAGATAGGAGAGGAAGAACATGGAAGCTCAATGCCCATTTTCAGCCTAAGTAGGCCCTACTCAGCTATTGCTCTTAGGTCTGGCAGAAGATGCTGTCTTGTTTACAGGGAAAAAAATTAAACCATTGCAAGAAGAAATGGGAAGAGATGTACCTTATACAGCTCAGGTGGCATCATTTCTTCAATCAGCCCTGGTGAGAGAGAAGAGTAATAGAGAGGGAACAATCTAGGCTGTTGTGGTTGTTGTTGCTGCCGTTACATGCTTTCAAGTAAACCCTGACATAGAATGACTCTATTTTCAGGTTTTCTTTGCAAGATTTATTCCGAGACAGTTTGCCATTGACTTCCTCATAGGCTGAGAGAGAGAGTGAATTGCCCATTGGTTTTCGATGACTGAGTTGGGATTTCAGTCTTTGCGTCCTACAGTCCTAGTCCTGCACTCAAACTACTACACCACATTGGTTCCTGAATACTGTAGCTAGTTTTGTCCCCTACTATTTTCTAAATTTTTTTGCTGGAAACAGTAGTTAAAATTTTTAAGTAGCCATGGCTATGATCGTATGGTCCTTCTGAATCTTAAATAGACTTGTTTGGCTCTGGAAGGATCTTGCTTCTAATTATGAAGACAAAATCCAAAGTTTTTTTCTGAGGTGTTCCTCTCCATCTTACAGCTTCTCAATTATTACACGTTCTGTTCCACTTGCAGATCTCCTAACTGGGCCACATTGGGCTATGTTAAACTGCCAGACTTGTTTATAAAGTAATGTCTATTAAGCCTTTGGTTATCAGTAGAATTTTGATAAATTCTCTCCTCTGGACTACAGTATCCAAAATAACCAAACCAGCATGGTTATGGGCTCGATAATGGAATTTACAATCCAGTAAACATTTTTTTTTTTTACCAGCTCTGGTTTTAAGTTCTATCCACTAAGGTGTGGGAATGGGGAAAATGTATTGCTGTTAGTGTAGTTGAAATTACATTGCATTAATGTCAACTAATGCCTTTTCATTTGCATATCCTTTTCCCAATTGAGTTCTAGCTGCATTATTCTAAATGCAGTTTGATGGGGTGCAGCAGTACCTTTGTTTTCTGTTTGTGGGCTCTGTCAAAACAATATAGGAAGCAGGTTACTGGGGCTCATCTAGCAAGGTGTCTTTTGTATTATTTTGTCTGCTCCATAGACTGGGGTGGGATGTGGTACAGTGGGGTGGGAAATTGAATTAAGAACACAAGGAGTCAGTAGTATTCTGTATGATGGCTTGACCACACGTGAAGTTGAACAGAAAAGTTTCTTCAAAGGATGCAGCTTTCTTTCTACTCATTCACTAGAGGTGAATAAAACTCAGTAGTAGATACCATTCATTATGTGAAATTTACACTGTGAAATTTCTCATGTCAGTTTATAGATGAGCTCTAGTCCTAACAGCTTGTAGGGTGCGTTTAAGAAACTAAAACAAAAACTTGGATAGTATATCTAAAGCTGCTGCTGGAAATGTAGTAGACAATTATCTAGCATTTCCTGAATGTATAGTGGGTCTTATATTTCTCAGATTTTCTAAGTGTGAGATTTAGTTTCCAGATACCTTGCTGACCCATTTCTTTTTGTTGCATTTTTAAATAGCCAAATAAGAAATGTAGCAAAATAGTTGGCCATCAATATAAACATAGAAATTTGGTGGGTTAAAATATAACAGTTTTTAAGATAGATCAAAAATATATATTCGTTCAGTATTTGTCTTGTCAGTCAGTCCACCTATGTATCCTACGCTTGAGTGTCGTCTCATAATGAGCAGGCAATTTCATATGTGGCATGTCCAAACACACACAATTATTGTTTGCTTTGACAAGTTAGAATTTTTGTTTTATTATTAACAGGTTTGGCAAGCATCGAAAAGATGACAAGATTGAGAAAATAAAAGTACAGGAAGCTGTTACTTCAGAAGAGGAGAGAATACGAATGAAGCAAGAACAGGAGAGGTAGACTTGAGTCTTTTGCTTAAACCTTGTTAGAGCATATTTTTACACATGGGTATTTTTAGCTAAAGAATTTGCATTCCTCTGGAGTTCCTTTTTGGTCAAATGACTCGGATACAAATGCGTTCGTAGAGCTCATGTAACTAATGGGAGAGAGCAGAATTTATATTGGATATCAGCAAAGATAATTTGACTAGATTCAGAAGCTGTTATGGCAACCAGGCATCTGTTTCAGAGTTTGTTTTGCTTTTTTCCTCCTTTATGGGGGCAAGTGAAGTAATAAGTACACCTGTGCTAGAATTGATTGTCTAGACACTTTCAAAAACATTAATATTTATATGAAGTTGGAATGAATTGTGTATCTTTTTCTGAAAACCTTTGCATATTTACTTTTGTTGCAAGCTGATTTTATACTGTGTCGTAAATTGGATTTAAAACTTGATCACTGGAAATAAATTTCACTGGAGATCAACCTTTTCCTGTCGTCATGTAGTGTTGTGTAGATTCAATAACAGGCCATTTAAAACAAAGCAAAACCAGTAAGTACTTCCTGCTGAGGCGTTTCGTCGAGATTTGAGGTTTTGATACCTTTGTCCAGTTCCAGTCCTACTTTTTTCAAAATGCCAAGAATCCAGTTGGATATGATGAGTTCAGTGTGCCCACTAACTTTTTTGCTAGCACATGTTTTCCTGTTCTCTAGAGCTTGCTGTAGTTCTGTACACATAGTGAGTTTGTGGGCATGGGTTATGTGTCTTCTACTTTGCAGTCGATAAGACAGTCTTATATTTGCTAAGTGCCCTGTATGTACACATTAGTGTTGTCCTGTGCATAACGGATGATTGGATCAGGATATGTGGCTTTCATCATGCACCAAATAAGATAAACTTAATTCCTATAAATGCCTGTGCTTTAATATAGGACTGCAGTCACAGTCTGTCACTTCCAGCACACTACCAAGTCACATTGAACCAATTAACATTATTAGCTTTATGATGTATCAGTAAGTTGTAAAGTACTGCCATTAAGTTCACAACGTTTTGCTTCATTATAGCAAAACTGAATGCTAACAATGATGGCTATTTATAATTCTAAAAATATTAATAAAAATTAGGGCACTGACTAATTGCCATGTGGTCTGCTGTTGATATTAATGAGGCTTTACCAGTTTAGATTTGTATGTTTAATTGATGCCAAACTGCATTTTGATCCTTTTCTTTAAAAAATTGGGCCCTTAAATTACTTTAGAATACAAATATGTGCATATTTATTTTATAAGCGGGGCTACACATTGTTAGCCATTCTGGTGTTGGTTTCTTTCTGTAAATTCTAAGCACTTAACACTTGATGTTGGCCTTTTTAAAAATTGTTTCAGTTCCAGCATAAAGTAGTTTCTTAGTCTCGGATCCAAAGAGAAATGTGTGAGAATATATGAAAAGAACTTGTGTACACACATGGCAGGGCATTATTTGTTCCTAGTAGTAAAGGCAAAACCTCTGAGCATACAGTCCTAAAGTAATTCTGGTAATTATTGATCCATAGGTAGGATTTTTGAGAGAAACTGAGGTTGTCAGGAAAAAAAGCAATAGAATGGGCAACTTCAGTAGGTCCAGGAACTAGGTCTGGCCCCTCCAGAACTTACTGCAAGCTGCAAGTCACCAAAACTGTGGTTTGTTTTTGTTTTTCTCACACAGAGACACAAACATAAACAAACACACGTGACTCAAAAGTGACTATAAGTTCAATTCTGCTTTTTTAAAAAAAAACAGACGTAGAAAAAAATACTAAAATCTGCCTTTTTTCCTGTTGTTAGTTGAGAATCTCTGCTCCTTGAAGATTTCAGAAGCTGTAGTTCTCCTTGTTTCTAACAAACAGAAAAAAAAGAAGTCACTGGAGATGATTTGATATTCTCTGGGAGCTTTCAGAAATAGGTGGGGGGCTTAAGTGGGTCATATATTTTCCACACCTATAATAGATACACAGCTTTGAATGTTATAAAAGTTGGGCAAGTTACATAAGAAGTTACCTATTCTACAGGACTCCTTGATCCATTCGTATCTCTCTGTATTTTATTTCTGTTTCTCAAAAGAGGAGTGGAATTAAATATAAACATTGGCTGAAATTCAGCAGTGTGCTAGCACACAAATGCTATTATGATTATACTTTCTTACCTTCACGCACATACCCCTGTTTATGGAGTTTAAAGGGAAACCAAAACGTATTTCTCAACAGTAAGTGTAGAACCATATCGTCAGTTAAAGGCTCATCAGTAAGAACCTGGGAGACGGCTCAGTACCTAATTTCTGGTAAGAATTGTTACCCTTTATTCCCATTATTAACTGACTCGCTGTTGTAAGAAATACAGTAATCTATCATGTAACTTAGTTTTGTAATATGGGATGATAGCATTGTTTTGCACTGATGTTATCGAGGGATAAATGTATTATGCAGACTTGCCAGTAAAGTCTCAGTTCCAGTGAATGCTGCACAACCCTGGATTACCACTGAATATATATTTCACAACACTGGTTTGCCACTGAGCCAATAGAGAGCGGCAGCTGATCACATTTCTCCTGATGAACTTACGCAGTCTTGCAAACATATGTAATTTGCATGTGATTTTTGTATTCTCAGTATTGAGGAGAAGACCAATTCTTGATGATGGTGGAGGAAGTAAAGAGAGGAAAGTTTCTCCATTTCCTAAGCCTTCCCAGTTAATGCTAGACAGGGTAAAATGGTCTTCCTCATTTTTTTCAAAGGAGAAAAGTTATCTTATATCATCTTCCATTCAGCACAGTCTTAGAAGCAAAGTAACTTTGAATCCTGCTGATCCAAAGGTGTCTGTGATGACTGCCATGGAAACACTATCAGTAGGCCTATTCCCACAGGGCTTTCTGTACCAGGCAGGGTAGTCACTCTTTGCAACTTGACCCCCTCCAGCTATTCAATCTGGAGTTAAGATTCTTCTCTTAATTATCCAACCCAATTTATGAGAGGCTTTAACTGCCTGCAGATTATCTGGCTGCACTCTCCAAAGTTCTGGAAGCCAGTTCAGCTTGCTTTGAGGCACTTTGCTGGGAACAGCTCCACTATGGACAAGGTCTGACTTTCTTCACTGCTCCTTTTTGGTTCCTGCTTTGTTTGACGTAGATGCACACTCGTAGTGCACGCTGAAGTGTGGTATAAACTGTAGGTAGGTATCTCTAGTTGATGATTGTGCTGAGGGATTTTCATTTTATAGGCTTATTGGAAATCTGCCTCTTTGCGTTTAAGTATGACAACATTGTTGTGGCAGGCATAGTAGATGACTTAATTGCATTCTTCATGGTTGTTGGTGGTGACCAGTATCTCTGTGCTGGAATTTTGAAATATAACATATTTTGGGTGGGTTCTACAGAAAAACTATTTGCATTTCAACATAATCTGGACAACGTTTTGTGTTTTGGTACCTACAAAGAAGCACTATATAGGCAAGTGGTCAAGTTATAGAATCATGTAGTAAAAAAAATTGGAAGGATATTCTAATGAAACCCCAATTCACTGCTGAAGTATCTGTGAGAGATAGCCATCTCATCCCTGTTTTAAAAGCTCCATTGAAGAACAGTCCACTTTCCAAGGCAGTCTATTCCATTCTTGAATAGTTTTGACTATCAGGAAGTTATTCCTAAGAATATCCTTTCTTGCAATTTGAATCCACTGGTTTTTGGCCTAATCTTTTGGTTCAGCAGAAAACAAGCTCATCCTACTTTCCACGTGGCAACACTCCAGATATTTAACAATGAATGCCATATCACTTCTCAGTCTTCCTTTCTCTTGACTAAACACAGACAGTTCCTTGAATTGTTCCTCATAGGACTTGTTTCCCAGACATTTTACCATATTGGTTGTCCTCTTCTGGGTAGAGAGGATTCCCTCTCTACTTAGCTAATATTTTGGTGTATATACACACACGTACATATTAGTGCTTTATGACAAGGATTCAAATATTCTAAAAAGAGAATGCCCAAAATTTATTGTACTGTGTACAAGCAAGGCACGCAAAACAATACCATAAAGATCTTGCTTGGCTACAAGTCGGGGAAATCCCTGAAAAATCAAATGATCCAGTACAAATTCATTTTAGATATTAGGCTGTTCTTTGAAAAAGGTTTGTTTTTGTTTCTCATTTGTTCTTTAATGGTGCAGGTCTCTTAATCTCAGTTTTACTTGCTCTTGAATCACTGTACCTTAAATGATGAAATGCACGGGGGAGCCAGGTTGGGTGTAATGAATTTACTGTGTACGGCAGAAATGCAACAAAAATCCACAGGGGTCAAAGAATAAGTGGATGTTCCATTAAGAAATCAATCAAGGCCACAATTATATAAAATTATTCTTCCTTGACTCTATAATTTTAATAGTGTTTTGCTTGCATCGTATTTTGCTTGAAGTCTTGAAAGTATTTTGTTCGTATTGATTAGAAGACAAGCAAATTAATGTAGCTTAATTTTCCATTGAATGAATTGAATTGAATAAAGACTGCCATTTTATACACTGCCACAGCCTTCTTGTGAACATCATACATGTAAAGCAAACACCATTCCTGATGTATCTGCAAAAACCTCAAACCAGAATTTTTAGAAAAAGAGATTTTTAGAATGCCCGAGTATATAAACACTTGTACGAATGACTATAACAGGATGGGGAATTATTCTCCAGAAGATAGTTTTTAGTTAATTCTTAATTTTTGAAAAGTAGTGTGTTAGACATTACTTGGCAAGTAGTGGGTTAATATTGTGAGACATTTATTTATTTATCCATTTACAAAATTATACTTAAAAATAGGGGTAATGACCAAAATTATCTTAAATGATCCCCCAAAATCTTTTTTAAAAAAATAAAGATTACTTATTGTACTCCCCATGGCATAACACATCATTACATTAGTTTAAAAATAATGCTTCAATAGACAAAAAGTAACACATGATAGGTCATAACCCATATTGTAATGTATTACTTCCAAATTCTTGTACTGTGTTAAATATCAGGTAAGAGTATCAAAGAATCTTTCTAGTCCCACATGAGTTATATCATCAGAGGGATTCATAAAGGAGTGTCAGATAAATGACCACTTTTTGAAGGCTGAATTTCAAGGATGGTTAGATTACAACATGATAGAAGCATAGAGAAGGCAAGTTGTTTTCCTTGGCTTAAACCCAATGGTTAATTCTTGAGTGAGAATAGACCCACTGTATTAATGGAACCTCACAGTCAGCGTTGATTAACCAAATTGATTCAGTAGGCATGCTCTGAGTGGGACTAAGAATGGGATTTAGGCCCTTGTCACAAAATGTACAATATATAGTAGGTGACCATGGCATTCATGAATCATATCCAAGAGAGTACTCTGCTTCGTCCCTGCTAACTGAGGAAAGAAACCACATCCTCCAGGTAGCAATATATTGTGGTTTGAACGCTACAAAATTGTGACATTACAGAAACAGAATTGCTTCCTTAAGGGAAAATGTCTGTATCCCATGCAACAAATGAACAACCGCTAAACATTTATTGCACCACAAAATTGATTTTCTGGAAGAACCCTAAAGAAGAGATTTGAGAGTTGCAGGAGCTTACATTCCAGACATTTATAATCTCTGCTTATGGCATTACCTTCAGGGACTGCTAAACTTCGTAAGGATTTTGATCACGTCTGGGATTGACAATATTTAGAGTTCCAGGCGTTCTTAATTTGGAAAAGTATTTGACAGTCAAGAGACATTGTTAAAAGTTTGCCTTCAGTTTGTAGAAGTAAAAAATGGTGTGTATGCATTTAAAAATATGCCCACCCCACCGCAAACAGTCGTCTTCAGAAAACAATCACTGTTTTTGCCTGTTCTTCAAATGAATTCCATTTTTGTAATAATCCTATAATTTAGTAATTGGGCACCAGAGCTAAAATGGAAATGCAGTCTATCCATCACATTTTACAAACAGTAGAGGGAGCTCCCCACACTAGTTTTGTTGTTCTTTTAGAGGGCCTTACATCACCATACCATCTACCGAAAGTAGATCTAGAAATCTTCTGGGTGGAATATCTGTACAGCTCATGGGACTGAAAATAATGACATTGAGAGAACATGTCCAAGTTCACTTTCTACATACAGGGTCTTCCACTGTAAATATGGCATCAGAACTCTATTTGGAGCATGATATTTAAGACACCCACTTGACTCTAAACTGAAAAGTGCTATAAGAAAAGTGCCTCCTTTGGTATGAGAAGAAACGTTGAGTGAGAATTTTAAGAGTAATAAACTTCAGAACCACTGCAGGAAGTTAACGCTACTGACAAATTACTTAGTGAATGCTTCACTTCTGTGCATACCTACATAGCACAGTGGGATTTTCTTTCAAGTAAAAGTGATACCTGCTCACCTGATTAAATTAAAAAAGAAAACTGTGAACTACAAGGAAACATAATTTCCAGATTTAATGGAGATTGAAATATGTGGTGTGAGGGGCAGATATAAAGTGTGTATATACATGTGTTTTCAAGGAAAAATTGTTGTACAACCCTACTCATTGGTGCAAGTAATAGATCTCAGGTTAAATTCGGAAGTCTAATAGAATAACAGATATTGAAAGTGTAAAAGACGGTGTTGTGTTTTAGGGTTTTGCATTGTTAACAAGACTTTGAAGACCCTTTGTTCATTTAAATATAAATATATTTGAACATAGATGTACATGCACACCGTCGCAAATAGATAAGACATACTAATTAAAACAACCTATTGATATCTTGTCCTGTGGGATGTGGTCATTGCATGAGGGTAGTTCTCTGTATTGTCTGTTCTCCCTAGGGGTATAAGAGCCTACGCCTCTTCGAGATAATCCAGCCTTTCTTCATCTTCCTTTAGCGCCATTAAAACTACAAGCCTTTTGCTGTAAAAAGTATACTAATGAATAGAAATGTTACAAGAACAGAAGTCTTGTGTTTTCCCTTCATCATGCATCATCCATTTTAATTAGAGGAAAGGGTAGTGAGCACAGTGACAAGAGTGTGGAATTAAAATCATTAATTGATGTCAAGCTGAAGAGAGGCTGCTAACATGAATTTAGTGACAGCAGGAAGGAAATTAACCTTATTACTTTATTTAGAGCATTAGTTTATTTAATATTTTTGCCTATGCAAATCCAAAGTTCTTTATTTATGACAATGGCAAAGGACAAATAATTCATTAAAATGTGAATATTAATTATTTTGGAGCAATGAATCTTACAAGACACGCATACCTTTGTGAGCTTACATTTTTATTTATCCAAGACCAGATCTTAGTGCTTTCTATCTGAAATTGTTCATAATACTATAGCAAGTGCCAAGAAGACTACCTGAGACAGAAAGGCATCAAATGATATTTTCATTTACTTTACAGTACACAAAAAAGCAAAAATGCTTTTCTTCTAGTTTTACATAAGGTGTTGATGGGGGAAACTGTTCAATTCAGCAGTGAAAGTTTGGTCAAATAAGAGCTAAGGCTTAATGGCATGCTGACCTACTCTTGAAAGGATGATAGCACCATCCTTTCAGATAATTTGTGACCTAAGAGGTCATGATAAAAGAATAGGGGGGTGTTGTCTTCCAGCAAAGGCCATCTGGAGCTATTAAAATATCAGATGGAGTCAGGCTTTCAACAACAGGATGCCCTCCTGGTGTATTTCCAGAATTCCCAAGGTGGCCATAATATTTTTATTGGGAAGGCCACACTTAGTTTCTTCTGAGCAAAATATTTTCATAGCTCTTGTAGACTAGGCAAAGAAACCTGAAAGTATCAATTCTATTGACTCTAAATACACATTTATTGGTATTGTGCCAAATGATATTTTTAATAGCTGTAGTGATTTTTATTATCATATTGTTCTGAATCCAATGGAAAATACAATGGTTGTTCAAGACACAATTAAGACAGATTTTGTGAATGTACTTTCCCATTTGCAGGTCATGAAAAAAACAAAGATCTCTGTGTTGTATAATTGACTTCTCAGTCATGTCCTTTGCCTTCTAGCGACCATCAACCTTTCAGAGTACCATAACCAACAGCCTGAAGTGATGTTGAGTTTTAGATTTATTCAGAATTATTACCCCAATTAACTTGGGTATTTCCTCCATGTTCCCCACATTACAGTAGCAACATATTTTCTTAATAGAGCGGCAGAAAGTTGCATGTATTATCCTCAACATCTCCAGGCAAGACTAGAAAAGATATCGTTTTGAAACCCTGGAAAGATACTGCTAGTCAGTCTAGACAAGTTCTGAGCTAAATGAACAAGTGGTGTGATTTTTTATTAGAAATGGAGAGAAATCATTTGACCCAGCAATCTTGATGAATACAAGGTTCTTGCCCCTCCCAAAACTTGTTGTGCAAAAGTGTGTGCTACGTGTCAAACATATTCGCATTTATAAGGCTTTAAGAGTGTTTCTAAGAAATAAAATGCAAACAAACAATATGCATATTTTAAATATCAAAGGCAAAAATGTGCATAAATTGGAAAAAGTAACATTGGAACTTTTTTAGTTGATGGGGGAAGAGTTCACAAATTTGGTATATAGCCTAAATAAAAGTACAAATTAGAAAAGAAAGGCGTAAGAAGATTAACCTTGGAAAATCCACTTCAAATTGTGGGGAAAAACACAAGGACTTGCAACTTAATATGAATCTATGATAGAACACACATGTGGAATTTGAAGAAACTGAATTAAATTAACACTGGGTGATTTTCATATCCCTACTTTTTGAAAAGTCAGATTGTAGTGTTCCTGTGAATCTCCATAGAGATTTGGAAAATGGCATTTGGTTTTGTGTATAGGTTCTTCTTGGGATCACCATAACTTGAAAATGACTTGATGTCATACAACAGCCATCCTTAACAAGTCGTGTCTTACTATCTTACAGTTACACTTAGTAAGTGCAGTCATGCCTAGCTGAATACACTTTGCGGAGTAATCCCACTGAAGTTGATAGGAGTGCAGAAGGGGGAAAAAGTCAGAATGAAAACTAGGCAGATAAACTGTATCTGTTAGATTCAGCAAGAGATGATGGAGCAGAGGGGTAGCAATTGATTCTGTATGGTAGAATTCTGTATGTTTATCAGATTCTATTGCGATCAGTCTTTGAGTTCCTTGAAAATTTACTGAAGTACTTCAGGGAACAGATCAGTAATGGAAGACAAATTTTGCATCAGCATCAGACGCCACCTTGAACAAGCTGGTTAACTCTGGCAGCTAGCACAGGATTATCTTTTTTGACTCAGTGGCTCTCCAGAGACTAAAGCAGTGGACTTTTCCGAACCTTGCTATTTCATATGCTTTAACTAAAGGTATCTGGGACTGAAACTGAGCCTTTCTTTGTGCAAGCAAAGCTCTGTACCACTGAACTGTGATCTCTCCCTGAAGATAACATGCCCACCCCAGTATCAGCTTTCACATGCAACTTTGAGAAAGTGATGGTTGTGTTTTAGGCAGTTTGTGCTGACAGAGAGTCCCAATATACCTAGAGAATATTCCAGGTAAACTAACTATGCAGCACAGGATATGCCCCAGAATCATTGTAACATTGTTTGGCAAACAGGAAGAAACATTTCCTGATGGTAGAAAGTTAAAAAATCATCACAGCACAGCACAGATTTTGGGCAAAATGCTCCAATGGTGGGGGGTTTTTTGGGTCATCAGTCACATCTTAATTTAAACTGTACACCTGACCTAAGGTCCACTGTTTAGAGTTCAGAAAATAAAGCAATCACTGTAGAGGATCATTTATTGAAGATCTACCATACTCTGGTCTCCTGATGTTTCTCCTTGGCTATTGTGTTATTAGTTACTCAAAATAATGTAAAATAATGTAAAAACACTGATTCAGCAGGCTACAATTTTAGTACAGGAACCATGCATAACCTGTGAGTCCCTCATGTTAGGTAGCAATGGTTAGAAACTTTTCCTGTTGAGGTTCTCAAAGAGATTGTCATGGAAAACTCTTTGGCATATCACATGTCACCCCATATAAAGATAAAGCTATCTTTATTTTAAAAATCTTGTTGAAGAAAAAAACTTCTTGAAGAGGAGTATGCAAGTTAAGTTTCCAACTGGAATGCCCGCAACCATCCGGATACCCTGCCATACCAGGGTTGTGAGTATCCCTCCATAGTCTCAGTCTACCAAAAGGACCTTCTCAGGAAAGTTCTCATACTGTCTCCATGGCTGCTCTTCTTCTGTTTTCATCTTGGCCCTTCTGGTGACCTTCTGACAAAAGCACAATGCCACCAAGTAGCCAAAAAGCTGAATTTTACCAACACATAAACCACAAATTCTAGCCTAGAAAGAGTAATCCCAGGGAATGTGAAAAGCATACTTGCCCAAGGATCTGTCGTAGTCAACGTGCATTCTTTCCCAGGCTCTCTGAGGGAGTGACCAGTTAGAACCCAGTGTGCTCTTCTGCTCAGATGAGTGATAGATTTGCCTTCCTGCCAGCTAGCCTTGCCTGGATACCAAGACAAGTTAGTACTGATGAGAATGGGAATTCTGTGGTCACAAGACCTCAACTCACAGCAGGCCTACCCAGCATGCTGGAACTGCTTTCAAACCACATCTGACGGGCTTTATGATTCCAATCCCTAGTACAGAAGGAAATATGATTGCTATCAGTATTCCAAGGCCTATGTTTTGCTCTTGCAAGGCTTGGGGCGATGTAGATGTGAAGTCTCAGTGTTCAAGACCCGTCACTGTAGCTCTTTACCCACTCCACAGTCTCCTGACTACACCCACAGCAGATTTTCATGCCAGTTGCCCTGGGGAGGATTCTTCCAAATAAGCAGTTATTAGAATTGTGGCTGTTTTTATTGAGGTAAAAACCATTGAACAGAGGGACACAATTGAACTGAACCAATAAACCCATCCAATCCTCTTTGCACTGTGGGAGTCCAGTATTTTGTAGCAAAAAACACTTAAATATACTATTTACTCTAATGTCTAAGGACAGTGGCAATTATCTGTATAATCCAAAGGAAAGCAGATAGTGAATTCTCAACATGAGTCCATGGCTTTTGTTCTTGGTCAAAATAATAGGCATTAGCAAACTGCTTACACTTCTTTTCATTTTAGTACTGTTTGCATGCCTCTCTATCAATTGCATATTTTCCCTGTTCAAAATCCAGACAAGGAAATGTTGTGCTGCTCTCTCACTTGGGATCATTCATAAAACTCCCAAGATGTAGCTGTCCTAACTTGGCCTACTGAAAGGTTTGACCTTGGCTACCGTGTAATGATTTTAAAAAGCTACAATTTAATAGTTGTCAATAGGAATGTTATATGTCAAAAGCCTGCTTTATTTTGTTTTGGACAGCCCTTAATGCACAAAGACCCAATGAAGCTAAAACATTTTATAACAGCTGTTTTACATTTTACAATCCTTAAACTGCTACTGAGTGTTCTATCAACAGAGAGCTGTGATCAAATATCACTTTGGGAAAGAGCAAGGATAGGCGGCCGTTAGGGGAGAGTGGGCCACATTGACCCCTGAGAGGACTTTGGGAGAACTGCAGCCACACCACTGGAGAAAAATTGTCTGTCCCCCCAAGTTTCCCCAATGGTCTCTGTGGAGCATGGGGGGGTGGTAATTTCACTAGGGTTGGGACCCTTCCTGGGCTTTTTAAAGAGGAAGCTCAAAATTGCCTGATGGGTACACTTTCACAACCATGGATTATTAGAATGCTGGGATTATAATCCCTGTAATATCCAGTTAAAGGCCTCTAGCATTGCATCTGGAGAGCTGACACTAATTACAATAGGCTGGATTTTGATTCAGTGTAAGGTAGCTTCCTATAGTCCCATATGGAGTTCCCTGGCAAGTGTACCTGTATGAGATGCATATCAATTGCATGCCCATCCATACTTAAAATTAGCAGTTGGGGTCACCATGCATATCTCAAATATGGACCTAAAAACAGAATCAATTAAAGCAGTGGCATAGATGGAACGTTTGCCACCTGGGGGCAGTCCCTGAGTTTGCTGCCCCTCTCAGAGAGGGAGGACCTATCCAAAATGCCAAATAAAACCTGCTCAATTGGCGTTGGGTGATTGGGCTCTGGGCATTCGCACTCAGAGGGAGTGCTCTGCATGTGCTCAGAGACATGCCAGCATTCCTGTGGTGGCGAGTGCCCTCTGTCTCTCTCTCTCTCTCCCCCATGCCTTTCTCCTCGAAGGGTCAGCTGGTTGGGCTCATCCCCAGTCTCGGAGGTGGTGGTGGGGAAGGTGGGTGCCTCTCCGCACCTCTTTGGGGCTCCTCCTCTCCTCTCCTCTCCTCCTTTTCTCCCTCTCTCCTTCTCTGCCCGACCTGGAGGTCTGCTGGTGTCAATGTTGCTGCTTTGGCTGGAAACAGGTTTGACTCCAGATTGGGAGGGAGAGAGGGAAGGGAGGAGAGGAGAGGAAAGGACAGCTTCCTTTCCTGGGGTGGCATACCTCTCAAGCAGACCTGTCCAGGAGGCTCCAGTGCCCATCTCATCACTGGACATCTACCAGCATGTGGACTACCATCTACCCCAAAGACAGGCTGCCCAGGGTGCCCTGCCCCCCATCCCCCCTCAGTACGCCAGTGAATTAAACGCAGAGGTCCTCAGCTTACTGAAATGGAACTTCAATATTTCTAGCGATAATACCATCTTCTGTATCAAATATGATTGAAAAATTACTTTAATATATCAACATTACACAGTTGGGAGGATAATTGTGGTGGCATTAGGCAGAGATTCTGCTTTGTTATTGATTATTAACTGGAATTAATATTGAAAATGTCAATGAATGGGTAACATTCTACTTTCAATTTAAACTTTTCTATTAGTTAAATAAAGTCACAGTTTTCCTTTTGATTTCTTTACAGAAATCATAAAGGAAATGTCGAGAAGACATAAACCAATCTGCAAATAGGTGAAGGTCAAAGGTGGATTAGGTATATGATAAAACGTTCACCATATGCATTTAATGGTTAAAGCATACCGTCAGACCATTATGTTGTAATGTGATCCAGTTATAATGTGAAAGGCATATGAACCAAACAACGGTGATTCATAATTTCCATGGGAGAAGCATTCATACCTTTGTAAACCACAGGGCGAGGCAAGAACTGTTGCGTGACAGCACATGTGCAAATTTTGCCTATTTGAGGAAGTAGGTTTACTATCCAGAATGAGGGAATTCTTTGGCTGAAATAACAGCAGGATAAAATTTTATGATTTTTTCCAGTTTGGAGATTATCTTCTATGTATGCTGAACTGATATTCTGCTTCCTGTCTCATTGCCTAATCTCCAAACAGGACCTTCATAATGTCAGAATGGTCACAGGCAAATTATGATGCATGATAATGGGAAAGGACCAGTTACCTATGTTATAGTCAATATTATGATACAAATAAGAGAGATCTTCTCCTCTTTGGACAAGTAAGAGAGGTTTATTTTTCGCCCTCTGGATTTTTACAGGATAAGGAAATGTATTCCAGAATCACTTGCTTCCCATATGGGTCTAGTTTTTTGTGATTAGCAGTACTTATCCCTTGAAGACAAGTGTGTTTGCACCCTATTTTTCAAGTGTATTTTTAGCCTTCTTTCTCATTTCCAGAATTCAAGCCAAGACGCGAGAATTTCGTGAGAGGCAAGCTCGGGAACGAGACTACGCTGAGATCCAAGATTTAAACAGGACTTTTGGATGTGATGCTGATTCTCTGTATGCTGGGATCCCTTCATATCATTCCCCCACAAATAGTGGTACAATGAACAATCGACCACAGAGCCCAAGGGAAGGACCAACAGTTGAAGCACTATATGCCCAAGTAAAGAAAGCCCGCAATTCAAAGTCTTCACCTGCAGACAGGTAGGCACCAGACTTCAGTCAATATTCTCCTTCCAATGTCTGCTTTGTACTCTTCCCCTATTTCTCTCTCTCAGTCTCTCTCTCTGTCTTTGGCGGCTGTGGCAGGAGAGGCATGTGAGGTGACTGTTCATCAACTGTAAAGCCAGAACTGCATTTTATTAATGGCTTTTTAAAAGCCTTTGTAGAGAAAAAAATTTATTGAATTCACACAAATCACGTCATAATGGAATGAGCAGTGCAGTCTTTTCAGATGATTCCAACCCAATTCATCATCTTCTTGGAAATGCTTTTGGATCCAAATTGCACTGTTTAGTGTAATTCAGATTAAAGTCACACTTGGAACAGCCTCTGCAAGTTCAATTATCGGCAGTTCTAGTAATATGTTTGTGGTATTTGTGTCCAAATCGTTTGTTGGTTTTCTGGGCCAGTTGTCTGAAAGACAAGCTGCAAGGCTGTTGGTTTTGGGGTGCAGGGGCAAAATCCTTTAGTTTACTATCTCTTGACCCCCAAGCAAGGGCTGCCTATCAGAACTTTTCTTTGTACCAATGCCTTAACCAAAAAAAAGCAGGGAAGAGGGGAAACAGTTTAATTTTGAGGTTTTGTATGTGACACCATGTGCCATCACCTTCCCCTGCTCGTCTGATAAGAGTACATATTAAAAGCTGGTAACAATGTCAAGAGCCTATGATTGAGCTGGCAATGGGCCTTGATTTAAACTAATGTATAATTTTTTAAATTGTCATGTGGTAGCACTATACCTGGTAAAAGAGAAAGGAATCACAGGATTTAGGTGTTAGTGAAAATGTAATACAGGAAGAGATTGAAAGCAGTATAATATCATCAGGGAATAGAAAGATTAAGGATTTTTTCAGAGCTGGGAAACCTGTAAACCTCCAGATATTTTTCACTACAGTTCCTATTACCTCCTTGCTAGGGCTGGAAGACCACATTTCTCTACCTTTGATGTTTAGGAACACTCTGAGAAAAGGCCATAGATTGGTGACAAGAGTTCTGTGCAACACCACCGAACAAATGTGCGCAGCTTTGGATGCCTGGAGGCCATCTCCCACCATACTAATATTTTCCATGGGTCATGCTAGCACTTCCAGATGAAACCAGAAGTAAACAGAAGATCAACTTCTGTTTTAAAAGCCAATATCAGAGAGACCTTGTTTTAAAGAAGACTTACAATCCCTATGGAGAGTTCTGGACACATAATTTATTACCCCTCCTGCCTTTCCCCTGCCCCCAAAATAGGGAAAAAGGCTTGGGAGGATTCAAAAACTGCTCTGGGGGCTGTATGAATCCCATTGTCCACCTGATTCTTATTCCTAGCTTAAGGAGAGACATACTAATAATGACCATTATGCTCCACACACTCAGTGGGTTGTTTCCATTTGTAGTAGACAATATGGCCAGTGATTTGGCAGTACTTTATATATTTATTCGTTATATTTCTTGGGGATGGGGAAAAAAATCAAAGGGGAAATTTTGTTAATCTGTTTCAGTAGGAAAATGAAAGGGAGAGGAAAGCTATTGGCACCTTTAAGACAAAAGACATAGGTTAATCTAAGGAAAAGTGATGATCCCAGATAACCCAGTGTGTTTCATGGCTCGGTGGAGACTTCAAACTGTCCCAGTTAAAAATTTTAACCACTGTCCCACAAATACGATAGTTTCACAGTTTTGTAGATTAGAGGCTGTGACCAGCTCAATATCTGACTTTGCGTACTATCTAGTCTGAGAAGGGCAAAGGGTTTTTTTAAAATTAATTTTTCCCAAATAGCTGTTAAATATTACTCTAAATATTTCTGTAGGCAAAACTAGAGCCTGGCAGTAGTACTGTGTCGTTGGGTTCAAGCCTGCTGTTACTTCTCCCTGACCCAGCACTGCCCTGCTTTCTTTGCCTATCATTCTCGGTGCCACAAGAAATAACAAATAACACTCCATTCCCGGAAGGGTATCTTGCACAATTTAATTTCTAATGCAGTTGTTGTGTGGCACAGTGTGTTAGAGCCTAGACATAATGCCAAGAAGAATTTGACGTTTGGACCAAAGGTTGTTTTGAAAGTTTTCATCTGAACAAAACTGTTAGGGAAACCTGTCTGGAATACAAGTATGCAACTGTTGAAAAAATAATGGAAAATCTTTTGCAGACTCTCAAGATAGTTACTGTGCCTGTGTGTGAGGAAGCAACAAGGATTTGTCTGAGATGGATTGTGTTAAGTCTGAGAAAGAAATCATTAGGTCTGTAGAAGACTGCCCTGTCTAAGAGGACTCTGTGAAGATTCTCTGCAGAGGTAGTGGTTACCTTGAAGCGCGGCATAGTAATAGGACTTTTTCTCCTTTCTTTCTTAGCCATAAAGAACGTCAGTCTTTTGGTCTCCATGGCATCCTTGATACTGCATTAGTCTAAACCTTTATGAGAAAAGCAAAATGGCAACAGCCAATGGCAGGTGCTATGTTTTTGTGGCGGCTGCTGTTTTGCTTTCTCTAAAAAGCCCCAGACTGACGTAGCATGCGTGACATTGTGGGAAAAACAAGATGTAACCACTAGCTAACTTGGACTAAATTGAATGCAGTGAGGGCAGATGAGCAAGCATAAATACAGACAGACTTATAGGAATACAGCCCAAGGGTATTGTGTAGATGCTTGGACTCATTCTGAATTCTGCAAGCAAAATGGGGGCCTTTCTGCACCCTACCATGTCCTGTAGTTTTCCAGTCATGATCTTGGCTGAGCCTCTGCTGGGAAGGGAGTGCAATGGTAATGCTTCCCTCAGCACACGACCAGTTGCCTCTGGAAGGGGACAACCGACATGCACCTCCCTTCCACAGTGCAGCCGGGCTCTTTCCCAGGCTGCACTGGGGCAGGAAGCACCTCCATCATGCTTTCTGCCCTTCCACATGGCAGGTAAGTACGGGAGAGTCACACATTTGCAAGTCATTGATGGGGAAATCCTGTCAATGATTTACTCCACAATCACGCCAGCTGGCAATGGAAGAAGGATGGGACTACAATGACATCTTGCACAAGCATCGTCATGGTCCCACTTCTCTTGTGTCCTCATGCTGGGATGCAGGCTTCCTGCAGAAAGGGCCTGAGAGGTAGATGTTAGTCAAAAGACCCCCTTTTTTTGTCTTAAACCCAGGAAAATCACTGTCATTTTTGAAGAGTAAAATCGTACACGTAGACCTTATGTTTAAACGTCAAGAAATCTTGGAAGTTAGTAGCCCCAGCTCTTGTTTCAAAAGTCCTCTAAGGGACTTGCCTTCACTGCCTCAGTCATCCCTGTCCACAGAGTATCATTTTACATTTCTCATAGATCTTAAAGGCAGTTGTTTTTCATATAGAGATAAGTGATGCAGTTAGAATGGACAATGAACTTATTCTGTCTTCTTAGACTTTTTTTCTAGTTTGCATATCTTGATGATATTGATGTTATGGGATGTCCAAAACTTTTTCAGAGGGTTGGCAACATCCAGGACCATTTTTGCAACCCTCTCCCCTTCTAAAACTACTGGATTTCAGTGGCATGCTGAATTCTAGTGGCATGCTTCAAAGAAGCCCTTTAAGATAAGTTGGCTTTATGCTGCTTTTAAAAGGGATTTCACTGTTTGTCACTCAAATCTGTGGCACTCTTTGCCACTGAAATGCTTGTTTTAAAGGGGCAGCCACCTGGAAAACCCCCCTTTTAAAGAAACATTTCCTGCATATTACAATTGCTTTTTGTGATTTGCTGCTGAATTGCATGGAAGGGCATGAAATTTGTGACAGATGGATCATAGAATTGGTCCAGAGACCCCAGTGTGGTATTATGATTTGAGCATTGGACTATGACTGGAGACAAGGGTTCGAATCCCTGCTTGGTCACAGAAACTGGATGACCTTGGGCAAGTCACACTCCGTCAGCCTCAGAAGATGGCAAAGGCGAGCTCCCTCTGAAGAAATCTGGCCAAGAAAACCCTGTGATAGGTTCATCTCTGGGTTGTGATAGGTCAGAAACAACTTGAAGGCATGCAATAACCATATATATATAATATGTATAGAATCTTGCTGCTAGATGTGACATTCTTTTCTCTTGAAGTTGGTATGATATATGCTGCAGTTTATTTTAACGTTGCAAACAATGATGCGTTCCAGTTTTTGAAATAGATGAAAAATAGAAATATACTATTTGTCAAAACCTGCTCTTTTTCCTGGAATGAAGAACACAAACATTAAAGAAGATTTGTTTGGCTATTTTCTTTCTTTCCTTCTCTCTCTCTCTCTCTCCGCCCCCCCTTCTCCTCTTTTTTAACCTGTAAATTCTTGGCTGATTTAGATTGTTTTTCTGTGCAGGATTAGAGATTTCTGGGCAAAGTAAACTGGCAATAAATTCAGCTTCCAGAAGTGTCTTTTTGGCAATGGAAGAACTATCAGTCCAATTTCAATACCCAGATTTGGATCCAAACTAAGGCACACTGAAGTCCCCTTGAAATAAGTGGTCAAAAATAGGTCATGGCAAAGTGGTGTCTCTTTTCTTAGATGCTTGCAGATTTGGCTAGAATTGTGTTCCATTGCCGGCTACCTTATATCCCAATTATTTTAATCCCTATGAAGTAATGTTCAGTAGAACATAACCAAATGTTCACTGGGTACTGAAAAAACTAAAGTTAGTGCCTTTCTTTGAGGGTGGAGTCCTTTGTTCAAAGTTTCTCATCAAGGCTATTTGGCTGTTGATTTATACAGTTTGCTGCAGATTCATGAATGGTCACTTCAACCTTTGTTGTCATTGTGTGCTTTCAAGTCATTTTCAACTTATGGAGAGCCTAAGACATGGGATTTTTCTGGGGCTAAAGAGTGTGATATGACCAACATCACGCACTCTCAGCTGAGCAGGGAATCAAACCCCGGTCTCCAGGGCCTTAGTCAAATGCTCAAACAGCACCCTGCCTCACCTTTTTAACCTTAATTTTGTGTAATACCTATGTTGTATGTGTGTTTATGTTTCAAAGAGCTCCTTAACTGGTTACCTCTTCCTATGAAGCATTATATAGCAAAAGAGAGAGGAAGAAAAATACCTAGACAGAGTTTATAATTGGTTTATTTTCCTCTGTCCTAGCAAAGGGTGGCTGGGGGATTGCTTTCTTGTTGCAAAGGCTTTTAGCCAAGCTAAGAATTCTATTGCTGGTATGTTTTACATCATATGGAAGAAAACACAAACCATTGATCAATAATGACTGTGTTGTTTTTCATTTTAGACAGCTGTGCCACAGTATGTATGAGAGAGATGTACACACACACACACACATGTGTATGTGTGGAGAGAGAGAGAGAGAACCCCATGAAAAGACAGCTGCCAATGGGCATTTACTGGCTGTCGCTCTACCCTCACCTCCCACCAAGAGTACATTGTCTTCATATATAATTGAAATGAAATGGCCACTGTGCTGCTGTAAACCTAAATAGCTTCAAAATAGTAGGCTAGATTCCCCCAAGTTACTCTGGGAACTTTAATGGAACTGTAAATACCATAATCATATGCTTTTTTGCATTCATTTTGCCATTAAAAGGGGGTGAGATCTCCATCAAAAAGAGAAGAGACCTTTCTGAACTGACTCCTGTTCCACTGAAAGTGGAATCAGATTGTATTGTAAGAATGTTAGACTGAAGAAGTTCTGGTCAGGACAGATGGATTTTGGTGGGAGGGGGGAATCTTAGTTTAGTTTGTTTACAAAGGAATGTAATTTTCATGATACAGATAGCCTGTCATTTTATTTTACTGTTAACTTTTGTTTACCTGGCAATATGTATCTCATCGTAATTTCTGAGAGGCAGTGGAATATGGTGCAATATAATTTAGAAACATATTATTAAAGAGTTTTGCTTTCTGTGGCCACTATATAAAAATCACTTTCTGTACTATTCCCAGCTCATTAGACCTGTGAAATATTATATAGCAGTAACAGGGTAAATAGTTTAATAAAAAGCAAAAGCAAAATATTTTAAAATTATGTTTAGCATCCTTGTTGATAACATCAGTTGTGTAAATGGTGTTTAAAGTTTGAGGGACCCCTCATCACATATAAATCTTAAGTTCTGCCAAATTTGAAGTGGATGGAAGAGCCTGAGTTATTCTTCAGTGTAACACCTTCTGTGAGGGCTAAAAGTTCATTCCTTATTCTCTAACATTGAGAGTTCTGTAAGTTCTCTCAGTTGCTCTGAAGCTGTACCGCAGAAAGGCTACGGCAAAGTGAAAGGTCAAAGTTTTACTACTGCTCCCAACTGCAATGCATTCTGGGCTGAAGTGCTTTGGGATAAAGCCCACGGGGTTATTAACTTTTATTCTTTGCTGTATGGTAACGCGAAGGTCCCAAAATAGGGAAACTTGCTTATGTTGAGTGGCACCTCGTTCTGTAAGTGAGTCCCACCGAGCTCACTTTTAATGGTTACGCTAGAAAAAGAGAGTGTGTTTCCACTCAGCATAATGTTGTGTGAGGTTGTTATGCACTGCATGTGCCTCAGGGCTTCTCTAGCAAACACAACTGTTCAGGGCTTCAGAGATAGTTAGTCCATGCAAAACTTTTCCTAGGCTGACTCTTTCCTTTCACAGAAAACTGCAAAGCAAAAGCCCCTGGGGGCAAATCACCTTCTCCCCCACCAAAAACCAAGTTACATTTGAAAGTGCTCTCTAGTTCTTATTAGTCGATGGACAGGGTTAAGATAGACTGTTCAATTCAACACGAAAGCCTGTGAGACATCCTTTGACTGTATTTGGTTACACAAGCCAACCTCAAGCTCTGACACTTCTCATTTTGCAAATTAAGCCCTGCCAGATACCTGACACGTTCCCCCTCCAGTTTCCTGTAGAAATTTCAGTTCTGTATCAGACCAGAAAGATCAGTCTAATTCCAGTCCATGTCACCTTTCCATGTATTTAATCATAAATAAATAAATAAATTATTAAATAAACAAATAATGTGAAAATTCATATTCAAATACTTATTTCAGAACACAATTATATGTAAATAGTTGTTTAGGTGCCTTCTGTCTGATTTTGGGAAAAGGCAAGATATAAATAAATATAATAACAAAATAATAATAATACAATATATTCTGATAGATTTTGAATTAAAATAGACATTTCTAAATGTATTTTATCTTAGAGTATGTATATTTAAACATGTTTAATGGAAAGACGTTTTTAGTATGTTGATACTTTTTTTTAGTGAACTACAAAACAGGTTTGAAGCTTGTCATAGTTGTCCTGTGCTCACTCTGACACGGGGGGGGAGTCCTATATAGAGTGTTTAATGTAAGTGTTGATATTATTAAGATATTTTATAGTGCTTAAGAACAGGAGTAGGCTGCATAGTGTAGTCCTTGTCTTTATTCCAAAAGTTTAGACCTTTGGCGTAAAAACTCTTCCTCTTCCGATGCTTACAGCTCCCTAATTAGAGTCTGTTATCAGCAGCCACAAGCAAAGTTGGCAGCAATTTGTTAGGGTGGTGGTTTTGGAGTCTGAGTCCACAATAAATCCAAAGTGACAGTCCAGTAGCAAAGTCCCTACAAGAGGTAAAGATCACAGTTTCTAGGAGCATGAGCTAGGAGTCCAAAGGCGAGCTGAGTTGCTACCCCAATAGAACGGTTGTCTGCAACAGCTTCCTCCCATTCTTGTCCCTCTTTATATAGGTTGAGAGCCTCTCTCAGCTGTTTGTCTAATTAATGAGTTCTTACTTATTAATGAGCGTCCCTTTTTCACCTATACTGGCTACCCTAAGTATTGTCCCTCTTATGTTTCCGTGTTGTGGCTGTTGGGAGAGGTCCTGTCTGAGCCTTGGGATGGGGGCATAACAGGGAGAGATTGAGGAGGGAGTGGTAAATAGAAGGAATAATCTAGCCCTTTGAAAAATGTGATTTTTTTTTTTAAAAAAAAAGCTTCTCCAACACTGCCTTATTCAAAAGACTTCATGTACTATATTTATTGTATAATTCTTAAAATAATATTACATTGGAATTGTCCTATTGCCAAGAGTGGAGGCTGTGGCTGAGATAGAGCAGATAGCTTAAAATCGCCTGATCACTTCATGACAGAGGTGAAATTTGAGCTTGAGCCATTCAGATTTGTGTGGGTCGTAGCCACTGACAGTTCGCATTCAAAATGGACTGCTGCTCAGTAGTAAATATATATTTTAGATCTTGTTGGCTTAAAAAAAAATATGAGGGATATCAGAAAATTCCCAATTGTCCTCTTATTAATGTGATTGAGAAAAAGAATGATTAACTGCTGTTCTTGACATTCTACTTTGTTCCGTATGAAATTATGAAATTATTATTGCTGAAATCAGGAGTAGACATGTTATATCAGTAGCATGATTTATTACATCAGTAATAGCCTTGTTTGTGTACATTTTGGTAGTTACACACTGCACTGATCATACAGACAGCTGACGGGAGAGTTAGATAAGAAATAACAAGTAGTCAGTCTTGAGTGAAGTACTTGCTGATGTATGTTTTGTTCTGCTTTCCTAATCAAGAAAATAGTATAAAAATATGAAGCTTGAGGAATAAAGTTATCCTTCTGGATCATTGCTGCTAGTAGGTTGGACTGAATTCAGTTCTGTTTGTCAGTGGGGTCCTTTGGCCAAAGAGAATTCTTTTTGTGTGTTTTATTGTATTGCTTACTTTGCATTCTGTGTTGTTTCCTCACTTCCTACCCATCCCAGGGCTCATCCCAGCTC
Organism: Ctenosaura bakeri; assembly: GCA_948474755.1. NCBI lineage: Eukaryota > Metazoa > Chordata > Lepidosauria > Squamata > Iguanidae > Ctenosaura > Ctenosaura bakeri. The sequence goes on from CAOLHI010002591.1 coordinate 183,145, forward strand.
CGTGCTCAACCCATTTGGATACAGTGGGTACAAGATTTTGACCCGCTCACAATCTGATGCTTTGGATCTAGATTTAGGTGGGCAGAAAGGGACTTATTCACTCCCTTCCTCCCTGTGGCACCATATCCTAGGCTAGGATACCATGCAGAATGAACTGTGGTACAAAAGAGAGATGAGACCTTTCAGAATCAAGCTGGTGCTCCTCCCATCAGTGAAACCCTTTGTCCATGGAAGGCAGATCATGGATCCAACCAACTGGTATCACTTAAATGCATACTACGTCAGATTAAACCATTTTCTAGTACAACATTCCTATGAACCATATGGAAAGTCTGGGTTGCTCCTTGTCATGGCAAAGGGCAGTAGCTTTTTTTTCCAAGAAAGAAAACAAACTATTTTCTGCTTATGTCACTTTCTCATACGTTCAGTTGTAAGTTTGTTCTGTCTGCTATAATTTCTAAATTCCTACAATAGTCTTGAACAGGAGTGGGGAAAGCATGACCGGCAGGTCTCTTGCAGACCACAAACCTCAGTTTTGCACTCCCAAAGCCCCATAGTAATCTTCCCACCCCACTAAACCTTCCCAATTTAAAAATTTCCCCTGCTAATTTTCAGATAATTTCCCCCCAAAACAAGAAACTGTTTGGATAGGTGGCAGATGCTCACACACGTTGGCTTTTTCAACTCCCCAATGAATAGATAAACATCATCTGAAAATGGCAATCACAGTGGAGAATGACATCACTTCTGGTGCAGTTGAGAAGGGTTCAGGGATGAAAATCGCCCTCCTTCACAGTTTCTCATACTTGTTGTATACCCACAACACTGCACTGCTCAAAACCCCATTAAAATACTGCAACATGGGGTGTTGTCATGTGGGAAGAAAGTTGTCCCCTGACTCACCTTTTTCCTGTCCCTCACAGCCATGTTGTGATTAATAGGATGGGGCAACCAAGTCAGTAGCCAGTTGAGTGGGGCTACCATAGCTAGGGACAGCTAAACCATGAACCACCCTCCCTTCCTTGACCATGTAGCTTATTCAAAGACTCAGACGAAAAAACAAAAAAGTAACTTCAGCAGGACTGTCTTCATCAAGGTTTCCCAATAGATAGGAAGCCCCTGTTTTTCTTTTCTCTGAATCTTTGCATGTTCAGTCCATCTGTATTCAACAGACACCTTTTGTATGCTATTTTCTGCAGTAAACACTTCGCATAACTTTTGAGTGTGTAATGTTTGACTGAGAAAATCATTCACGTCTACACTGGAGAAGTGCCCAGTTTAACGGATAACTGGTATTCTGATCCTCATAGTAATCCAAGAAGTGAAAATTAGGTTGCTCAGCTTGAAAATATGGACTAAGCAAGATTTCTCATTCCTGTTTCTATATAAATCCCCTCCATTAAATAATGACAAAAGATAATTAAGTCTGTTCCTTGTAGCATATAACATGGATTTGTTCAGTGGTTACCGCTTTCTAGTCGGATGATTTGCAACGTATTAATTGTATATTTAAAATTTTTTTTTTATATTTGTAGACACACATGTTCTTTTAAATTATATCCCTGAAATGTGAAGTGTATTTGATTGCCAGCATGGGTATGTCTTGGTTCCTTTTACTCTTGCTAAAAGACTTATACTCCAAGATTTATGAAAAATAAACATTCACTATCTATCATTCAGTCCTGTAGCTTTAGTCATGAACATGTATTTTATATATGTCAACTTCAAGAGAATGTGCTTTTGGAGATACAGTCAGCTGATATTAGTTTGTATACTTAGTCCATGTTCATATCCTTTATACGCCTCCATTTTTTTCTTCTTCTTTTTTCTTTATTTGGAATTATACTTCAAAAATCCAGTAAAAAGAAATTCTACCCTTTACATTAAAATTACTTGCAAAATGCTTGAACTCATTTGGTATAAATGAGATTCTGTTCCCATCATTCTTATATTCACATGAGCATCTAATGCTGCTTGAGAGCAACACAGAGTATAGTGTGATAAGAATGATACAAATGATTTCTAAATTCGGATGGTCTATTGTAAATGGCCCTGAATGCTTCTCCGGAGTGTAATTTCTATAGATAAACCATCATTTTGAACATGCATCACTTTATGCTGGAAATAACAGTATCTGAGGAATAGCACAACTCATTCAATTTTTTTTAATATTCTGTTTAGGTTGCATGTCAGTCTAATTTTGAAATTTGTTACAATGCAGCACCTCAGGCACATCAAAATGCATTCTTTGGATTGTGGCCATTGCCTGGAAGGTTGGGTGCCCATCTGTATGTCTCTTCTGAAATGCAAAGAGAAGGGGGTAGTGGAGAATATGAAACAACCGGGTCTTCAGTTTTAATAGGTATATTGAGAAACTGAAGCTTTTCTTGGTGAATACCAACTGTGTGAGTATGGCTGGTGCCCAAAGCCTCACCTGTTCTGATAATCTTAGGTTGATATCTCAACAATCAGTGATGACTTTTGTTATTTAAGCATTACATAGCTCGTACATCTTTCAGCTCCTTAGGGTCATAAACCAGCTAGGGGACTCTGGCTTAGAGACAAAGTTCCCTTTCTTAAGCAGATAATGCATGATTTTCCCCTTCTATTTCCTAACTGCAGGAATCCAGGAGCTGTTTAACTGTATGTATAAGACAAATTGTATATAGTCTTTTGTTATTCCAAGGAGGGCTCAACTGCAATGGCTGTTTCTCTCCTATCTACTGGGCTTGATCATTTGTTATACTTCTGATTGCTAATTCCTGAGGATGGTTGGCTACACAGCTCTGTTTTGCCTTAGCGTTTCAGGGGAAGGCTCTGCTAGTCTAACTTTTGAGGGGGGAAAACAAGCACTCTCCCTTCTGTCCTCTTCCTTCCCCCATTCTGGGGTCCTTGCCTTCCTCCATCAGTTGTCTTTAAAGGAGAGGAATTCACCGTTTTTGGACACAGACCATTCCCAGTCAGCACAGCCAGCTGAGCGTTGCTTTCATCACAAATCAGAGGTGACTGTCCAAAGGGGACATAAGCTTAAATTAAATAACATGCCCTTCAGAACCCTGCATGTACCAGATATTTTGCTATGGTGCCGTCTAGAACTTCCGTCTTCCTTGACAAAGTTTGGGAAAAGTATAGTCTGTTGATTGCATGTAGCTCCCTCATGCCATTATCCACACATCCAGACTAAATGGAGAATTTTTTTACAGACAAAATACTCTTATATTTTAGGAGTTATTCTGCCACATTTTTTTACTTCTCTAGCCTGGTTTTGGCACTGCAGAGTGTTTTTCAGTGCAAGAAGTGACTGTTATGAACTGGAGTGGCCCTCTTTTAGATAAAAGCCTCTCCTCAGCCTAAAACAATTTGGTGAGTAATGGGGGAAAACATAGTGGATATTGGACAGTTGTCTCTCAGCCTCCTGTATATAGTCTGCCTTGTCCACATCAGTCTATTGTATAATACTGTTAGGATTTTTTTTCTTCTGATATTGTGGATGGCATCTCATTCCATATGGCTGAGATTATGGGATAAAGTATGTGTCTTGCTGATTATCTCAGTATGGACACAACAACAAAAGCATTTGGTGTAGAAATTCAGTTCCATGTTCTGACCTTCAGAAGGAGTCCATGCAGTGTTCTTCTTTTTCATAGCCCTGGCAAACATATTCTTGTGTGTTGGTGCAGTGACTGTTGTCATGTTCTGTAGACTGAGGTGATGTCTCTGAGTTGTGGTGCTGGCTAGTGTCACTCACCCTGAAATAACCCTTGAGTTGTAGATGGCAGAAAACGTGATATGGTTGCTCTTGTCTATTGGCTGTGCTAGCTGGGGTTAATTGAAATTGTAGTTTCAGATGTGTACCACATTGACCACTGTGTTCAACTGCATAGTCAAAAGACATGTGATGCAACAACTTTGCTGAAACAAGGTGAGAGTCAAGCCAGCTCTTGGTCTGGAAACTATTTCCTGTGTTCATATAAGTAGCTATTAAGCCCAGTATGAAGGGATAGAGGTGTCTGTGTGTGTTTTATGTAATGCCTAGGCCTCCTATAAATAAAGCTAAACCCTTCCATCTGCCCAGTAGTGTTGTTTGGTATCTCAAAGAGATGCTGAAAACAGGCACACATTTTCAAAGGGGGAGGCGATGGTTCTGAGGGTGATGCTTTTGCCTTATCTTTACATTTTTAATGCCCAGATTCGCTGTCTCAGTGCCTTTCTCCCTATTGCTGTCTCTCGGCAAGTGGCTGCTATTTTTTCTGCATCATTTTCTTGGGGGAAAATGGGTGTTTGGTTGCAGTGAGGCAGAGAGAAAGTAGAGAGCACATTTGGACTTTTAAAAGAAACCAAGAAGAGGTAAAGTTTCTCTCATCTCTTTGGGATAATTACAGAATTCTGAATTTTCCACATGATTTACAGGTTTCTTTCAGGGCTATTATATATTTTTCCTGCTGCCTGCATCCTGAACCTAAGAGCCCCTCCATCTACTCCCCCAGCAGACTGATAAGAATTGTTTGCTCTTCCGCATACTCAGAGTAAAGAAAGCAATTGGTACCACTAACTTCAGTGGTCTTAGGTTACTACCTCTCTCTTCTGCTAACATGGATGCAATAAAAAAATCTGTCTTTAATATAAATTCATGAGGATTTATGCAGAGCCCCTGTTGTGAGGTATATGTGCTGTGACTATACAGTGTTGGGTTATGACTTTGGAGGTACAGGGGAGAGGATTCATAAGGAGTTTCAGTCAAATTTCCTCAAACTCTGTAGCAAGACCAAGAGCTGATATAGCTGCAGCAACTATCCAATGTAGCATTTATAATGGATATATGATCACGGCCTTTCTGCTTCCTTTGTTGCCTAATGAAGTTTGTTTTATAATCGAAGGACCAAGACTATTTGCTTTTTTTTGTTTAAAAATATAGTTCTTTGTGGCACACTAGTTATTATGTTAATTATACTGAATTGGTACATTAAATGTCAAGAAATATACAACAGTGGCACATGCCACTGGTTTGTTATATGATAAAGAAGGACTCAATAGTCCTCATTTCCTTTATTTCTGAAATGATAAACAGAGAACAGACATGTTCGATCAAGCATTCTTTTCGCATTTTGTCTGAAATCACTCTTTAGCCTCCTGTGTTCGTATAAGTAGCTATTAAATCCCACGGCTACTTCCATTGTTGTCCTTGTGCTGTGATACACACCCTAGTAAATCTTCATGTTTAGCTTCCTAGAAATCTGCAGAAATGATAGACCTCTAGGTTTGTTAGCCTACACATAGGGTTCCATTTCCTGACATTTTTTTTCAAGCCTTCAAGCATCTCCTGAGCCCTTGAGAGGCCTGATGATTTGTAGACATCACAGGAAACTGAACTATTTAGTCAGAATCCCTGGATATTCAGTGGGGGATCAGTTCTCAAAGGCATTGACAAGTCACCTTGATAGGTTCATGTGAAGGGAGCCCAAATACTTGAAGTCACATTATCCCGCCCATTCCAAAAACAGATAAATGCCTGTCAAGCAACAGATGAATGCATCTAAGCCATGTTAATTAGTGAGATGTAATTTAAAGGTTGCTGAAATCAGAAAGGCTTATTCATTTTTCATCAATAATCACTCTCCTTAATATTTCATCAAAACTCGCTGATTTGCAGACCCCCTTCTAGTCTTTGATTCATTATGACTGCAGACATAATTTAATCTTCTCTCCACTCCCTCTTTTCTCTTTCAGAGTTATCCTCTTTCATCTCTATGGCACTGTTAAGATGATTCTAACATTCAGAGACTGCTAATTGATCTAACATATTAAAAACTGTACTTAAGACTCAGACATCTGTTTGGTAGAAGCATTTCCCCCCATGATTTTGTTTGTTAGTTTGTCTCCAAAGTTTTAATCCAGTTTGGTTTTTAGATAATAACATGTAGTTTCGCTTTCATATATATTGGAAATAGCAAATATTTTGGGTTCATCCTACCTTGTTTTCAGCCCTAAGGTGAAAATTGAGTTGCACTGCTGTGTACTGTGTATAAGAAGTGGGGCTGGGGGAGAGACTACGGTTTACAGATTCAAGGTGACACCAGAACGGTAGCTCAAAAATCCATTTCATGCGTGAAACATGTTATTGCTTGTTATTCATGGTGTTTTCAGAAGTCAGATAGAGAGATGTGGCTAAATTCCCCACAGAGTTCACAGTTTCAATTAGCAAGCCTGGGAATAGAGAGGCATTGGAGAATAAGTGAGAGTGAGAAGAATGAGAAGGACAAACCCTTATGTTTATGTGATCTTTCATTTTAGGACCTGTGAGCCAATTCATATGAACTGACTAGTCAATAGAACAGCTCTCTCCTCAGCTACATTCAGAACACTGCAGCTACTGCCAAATTAATTACTAGTGCCTCATTTTCATAGCCAAATATAACAAGTTGGACTCCTCTGTTTCTGCCGCAGTTCTGTTGCAAAAGTGAAATTCAGGAGAATTACAATTCCACATTACATTTTCTGGTAAGAATACCCAATGATGATTAGGTGCTGTTAGTGGAAAATTCCTTCTTTGTCTCTGTCCTCCCTATGTCCCACAGTTGTATGACTGCATACTGCACTTATGACTGGTACAGATGTTGTTTCTTTACACTCAGAAGTTATAACTATTTCACCTAATATTGAAGTGCTTGGTCACACTTTTATCCTCACTTGGGTTGTACCATCTCAAAACATACCCAGTGTGGTCTAATTTTGGAAGCTATGCAGAGTCAGGCCTGGGTGGTCCCTAGATGGGAAACCACCAGGGAATGCCAAGCTTCTTCAAGTAGGGCTAGGGAAGAATCCTGTCTGAAATCGTGGAGAGCTGCTCTTCCTCGAGATCTGACGAAGTTCTGGGCAAGATGGATGAATCGGCTGAGTCATCGTAAAGATAAGATCCCTGCTTTCCTATGGGTTAGATGCTACTAGTGCTGATGGCTACTACAGAAAAACAATATTTGCATGTGCAGTTTCTATGTACAAATGAACCAAACTGCACAGGTGGTCTTTACCTAGTTTGTTTCCAACATCTATGGGCAGGTAATTGTGGAGAGATGTTTGATGAGATAAGTTGCAGGACATTAGTGAGAGTGATTGGGAGCCTATAGGAAGATGCAGTATACACAAAAGGTATGTAGGTATGATGTTAAAAATAACTTACATTGTTCGTTTGGGGTTCTGTGTTCACATATATATGACTTAACAAAATAAAAGTATTATTTCTGTGTCATTTCAACCATCTATTATGAAGAATTTTAAGTGAGTCTTTGGATTCTGGAGTATGAACAGGAAAGAAGCTTTAAAGGTCAGAACTGAAAGGTCTATTGATCGGAGATGGACAGAATAAGATAATATTTTTGCTGCATTCACCTATACACAAAAACTGTGTGAAACTTCTACAACTGAATTTGTTTGCCTTATTTTCAGGTGTTCTTTTATAAACACCTTTGTTTTTTACCACGTAAATTTAAACACAGCCTTATAGCCATTTTATTCAAGTGAACATCCTCCTGTTTATAAAAGAACATCTTTTATAAATATATTTTATAAACAGGAAGATGTTCACTTGAATAAAATGGCTATAAGGCTGTGTCTAAATTTATGTGGTAAAATAGACTCAGGTGCATGATATTTTGACAAAAAGCTGCCAAGACTAGAATTGGAATCCACAGATACATATACTGCTGTGTGGTAAATCATTGGAATTATACATCTTAGGTCACAAAAGATCCATAAAGTCCACAGTTGCTCCATACATTCAGGTGTTGGCTCTCTGGTATAAGGACAAACAATTTGAAGCATCCAGGTGAAACTGAGCCTTAATAACTGGACAGCCATTATATTTATTGTGTCAAATGTACAGATCCATTGTTTGTCCCAACTAGAGTAGACCAATTTGTGATGTTGTACGTAAAACAACATTTACATAAGTTCCATTGATAAAATGGATCTATTCTAGTTGGAACTAACGGTTTCTGATTCCCTCCTCTAACATATTGCATATTGTGTGTGACATATTGTTGTGTACCCTCAAATCATGGTGACCTTAAGAAAAAACTATCAGAGGGTTTTCTTGTCAAGATTTGTTCAGAGGGGTTTTGCCTTTGCCTTCCTTCGAGTCTGAATGAATGAAGGTGACTTGCTCAGGGTCAACCAGTGGCCAAGCAGGGGTTTGAATCCTGATCTTCGGTGTCCATCACTTAAACCATGCTGGTTCTCAACATATTGTGTACACAACCACACACTAAGTTAAGTCTCACTTCATATTAACTAAATGTCGATTCTATCAAGCATGTGTTATGCTCCCTATAGCAAGTCAGATCCTAATAACTGCAGTATAGAATTTCCATTATAGCAAAGACTGAAGAAAGTGCAAAGGCAGCTTTACATTTGAACATGAAGAAAACAAAAATAATGACCACAGATGAGTTACATAACTTTAAAGGAGATGATGAAGACATTGAAATAATTGAGGATTATTAGCAAATTAGTGAAGAACAACGCTTAGAGCTGAATAAACGAATCACTAGAACTGAAATTGTAAATGCAATACAGAAGCTAAAGGTAAGTAAAGCTCCGGGCCCTGATGGCTTTATATCAAGTTATTATAAAGTCTTCCAAGATCAACTGGCAGGACCATTGCAGGTGGTCATGAATGAAATCGATTATGGAAACCAGTCGGCTACCTGGGGGGAGGCTCTAGTTAGCTTGATTTCCAAAGAAGATAAAGATCATCTGGAGGTTAAAAATTATAGACCAAGTACTTGCATTATTAAATACTGATTATAAAATTTTTGCTATTATTTTAGTGGAGAGGTTGAAAAAAATATTAAAGGATTGGATACATGAAGACCAAAACGACTTTCTCCCCAGTCGATCAGTAAGGGATAATATAAGGATAATCTTAAATATAATAGAGTATTATCAGAAACACAATGAGAAAAAAGCTTTGTATGATTTTTTTTAGATGCAGAGAAAGCGTTTGACAATGTTAATTGGAGATTTATAGAAGAGACGTTAAGGAAGATAAATATTGGGGAAAAGTTTATTAACTGGAAAAATAAAATATATAAAGATCAATTGGCAAACATTTCAATAAATGGGGAATTAACACCAAAAATTAACACTAAAAAACAGATAAGGCAGGCATGCCCCCTTTCCCCTTTAATTTTTTTTGATTATTATAGAAATATTAAACACACAAATAAGGAAAGACACCGCAATAAGAGGTGAACAGATTAAAAATCAAATGTTTAAAATTAGAGCATTTGTGAATGATCTAGTTATTCTTCTAGATAACCCAATCCAAAGTATAAGCCAACTGAAACAGGTTTTACAAGAGTTTGGAATGTTGTCAGGTTTCAAACTAAATGCAGAAAAAACAAGCATAATAACCAAAAACATGACAAGACAAGAGGAAATGGAAATTGAAAGTGAATCTCAATTTAAAGTGTCAAAAAACATAAAATATTTGGGGGTCTACTTAACAAAAAATAACACAGACTTATATGATAACACCCACAAAAGAGTTTGGCGTTCAGTGAAAGATGATTTGAAGAGATGGACTAAGTTAGACATATCAATGATGAGAAGGATTGTGGTAACAAAAATGAATATTCTCTCAAGAACTAGACAAGATCCTGAAGTGTAAAGGTATATCATTGAATGCTAAAGTTAGGGTTGTCCATGCCATCATGTTTCCAGTTTCTACAGATGGATAGACTTGATCAAAGAAGCCACGGCCCTAAGTTTGCAAGACGTCAGCAGAGTTGTTGATGACAGAGTGAATTGCAAGTCTCATTCATAGGGTAGCCAGAAGTTGGAGTCAACTTGATAGTTAATAATAACAACACAATCTGGCAGTCAAGAGTGTTTTTAGTTTGATTTTGGATTATCATCTGTCCAAAGAAGAGGTACTGTCTTTTGTAGGTAGATCACCTGCTTTGCTCCTTTTCTCACTTTTCAAACACCTCTCACACTTGGCAGGCAGAGATGCTGTCCATGTTCAGCATGTTCGCCTCTGGTTTAGAGAAGAATCATTCTTTTCTCTTAGTATGCATGACGATTCACCTCAAATCTCATTTGAATTTCAAAAAATGTCCTCTAAAGTCTTGCATAGATGGTCAGAGCTTAAATTGTTTGGCTTCTAAAGCCACATTGAACACTTTGTGGAAACTGAATTTCATTAACTGTCATTAGTTGTAGCATTTCTTGATAACTGCTAAAATTGCTACAGTTTAAGGCTTTAGAATTTAATAGGACAATAGGTAAAACCTAGTCCGGAATAATTTTGCTTCACTGGACCAAAATTTTTGTCTTTCAAGGTTCTTTTGAGAAGTCACCACCGCCTTCATTGTCTGAATAATACCTGTGATTCATAGATGAATAATAAACACATATTCATAGGAAGCTGGGATGTGAATTCTTTGTCTTGGTTTAGCTAAGTAGACAGGAGCATTAAGCAGGTTTTGGTCATATCTGCAACAAATACAACTATGTAAAACATTGTACTGCGGAAATGTTTCAGCTTCATGTATAATCAAGGTAAAATAAATGAAAACTGTCATATTTCATCCCATCACACACGTGTATTAATATGCATTTTTCTGCCACTGCCTGAGGAAGTATGGAAATGTATTTCCTTCAAATATGTATATGTTAAAATTATTTGCATGTAGGTGTATGCATCTTCAGAAGAAAGACTAATCAGTGGAAGAAGTCAAGCAGTTTGCACAAGTCAGGAAACAGAATTACTTGCCTGGGAAAAGGCATAGCTCTGAAGCTTGATTGATCTGGGGTGGGGGAGGGAAAAGAGGGACAGGAATTTCCTGCTGACCTTTCTGAGCACTATTGAGATGGAGATGAGAGAAAAAGGAAGTCAATAATTTATTTCCTTCCCCCATTCCTAAACCTCAAAGTCCTACATGCATGAATGGTACAGAAAGCGGGTGCTTTGCCTAATGGACCATGAGATATTTGTACTCTTTTTCATCTCTGCTGCCTGGCATGTACACCTTTGACCTCTAAGAATCGTCCATGATATATAAACAAAGATACAAACTCAGTAGATTTCCTTACACCAATAATTAACTGAACTTAAAAAAGAAACCCAAGGAGAATGCAAGTAGGTAATAATGATCAGATTGGGAATTCTGTGACGAGAGTCAGAGGTAGCACATCTGAATATAAGAACACTTGAAAACCTTGAAGAGTCTATTAAGTAGCAAGGTTTCTTATTTGGTTACAGTCACAAGCATCTATCAAAATGAAGTATAAACGTATAAAACAGGAAGATGATCCTACAGATAGCCTACATTACTCCGATAGTTGCTTTCTGTCATGAAATTAATAGTCATCCATTTTTAGCTCTCCCTTTTCCTTAAGTAAAAAGTTGTAAAAGGTTTTTGTTGGAACTTTGAGACTGAGAAAATTTTTAGCACACAACAAAGATTGTAAAGAGTTATTAGACAAAGGTGGGAGACAGGTTTTCCATACAAGCCAAGATAAGCAGGTCAACGTATGGAATGTGGACAAAATTCTTCATATAGTGCATTGGCATGGTTGCTGGACCAGCAAAGTGTTGCAATGAAGCAGTTGTGAAGAACATGAAGTGTGCCAGGAAGCCATTGCCTTTGTCTATAATGCTGCCAACGGAGCAGAGTTTTTGAATATATCCTGATTCAGCTGTTTTGTTTCTCAGAGCTTCCCTTAAAATATTCTTGTTCAAAGACTGTTGCTTAGAGGTCCAAGGAAGAATATTTGGGAAGGTTAAAGTTTTCTGCAGCTGGTTTTCGAGTATTCCTATTTCTCGTGTCCATATTCTATCCATTTATCCTCTGGTGTAAAGGGTGAATAATTTGTCCAAGGTAGCGTGCCAGGAGGCATTGTTGACAAAAGATAGCATATATTGTATTAGAGGCGACTCTTATTGTTGATATACTTTGGGTAGCTTGAAGAATTCTGATTGCAAAAGTGCAGTGCAATTCGTAAGTACTGCTATGTCCAACATATCACTGATGGCCATCATTTTGGTCATAAGCTTCTCTTATACTTAACTAGACTGGCCCTCAGATGACATATGTACACAGGGTACCCCCTGAATCCTCACTAGACTGGAAGAATCTGCTGGAGCATATGCTATGTTGGGATAAAGAACCCATAGTCACCTCCACAACACGATTAGCTCGTAGAGTAGACGGGAGTGGGGTGGGGTTGGAGGTACTTATTTTATATGTAGAAATGATTTCATATTTCAGTGCTTAATAAGACTACTCCTCTTATATTTAAACCTAAGCTAAGTTAACTTATGAAAGTTCTCAGAAGGAAAGATTGCCTGTTGCTTCCCTCTACAACCAAAAGCGTATCTCTAGGGTTCAGAAGGTCTTCTTGGGCAATTGAAAATGGGGTGTTTCAGGCTAATGATGAATGGGAATTTGAGGACACCTGAAATTTTTCAGGGTTTTTTCCTCTGTTAGTCCATCGTATTTGGAAATGTTCCTTCTGTAAACATTCTTAATATAATGTACCTTAGGGTCAAAACCATTATTTACAAAGTTACCCTTTATCATCTCAGTGTGATAATTCCCTCATGATAATAGCATGGTTAGGAGAAGTGTTTCTGTCTTCAGAGCTGCTGATAAAATTCTCTGTGAAGCTACAGACAGACAGTTCCTAGTTCTGTTCTCATCTTTAATGTATACATGTTTTAAATTGCATCTGTTTGACCTCTTAATCAATTTAACTGATCTGTAATTTTAATTTGTATAATCTTTTTCATGCCAGCTGCATTTTCAAAGGTTCCTTCTAGGAAGGATAAAAAAGCATTTCCAGGAGCCTGTTATATTGGATTTACCAGGGCAAGGTTCCTCTAAGCACTCAGCTTAATGGGTTAAAAAGAACCAATGGGATCAGGAAGTAATTTGTACTTTCTGTTTCTATGCTTCTCTTGCAGTGTTCACATCAAAGCTGTCAAATCTTCTCTTCCCACAGTTTAGGCGTGTATCCTTTCCTCACTTTTGGGCCACAAATTGCTTTTTGAGCTGGGAAAAAATGCTAAGAATTCTAAATAGTACTTTATGGAAAAGTGCAGAAATGTTGTTGTTGTTAACTGCTCTCAAGATGACTTTGACTTATGGTGATCCTATGAATCGGAGATGTCCAAATCACCCTATTATCAACAGCCCTGCTCAGGTCTTACAGATTCAGGACTGTGGTTTCCTCGATTGAGTCTATCAGTCTATCTGTAATGCAGTCTTCCTCTTTTCCCCCTGTGTTTTACCTTACCAAGCATTATTGTCTCTTCTAACGAGTCATGTCTTACCATGATATGTCCCAATTATGACAGTCTCAGTTTAGTCATCCTGGCTTCTAGGAAGATTTCAGGCTCAATTTGCTCAAGGACGCATTTATTTATCTTTTTAGCAGTCCATAACATCCACAAAACTCTAGTACCACAGTGTTCCTCTCAGCTTTCTTTGCTGCCCAGCTTTCATAAGCATATAAAGAAATTAAAAATACAATGGCATGAACAATCCTAACTTTAGAATTCAATGATGTGTCTTTACACTTCAAGATCTTGTCTAATTCCTTCATAGCTGCCCTTCTAAGTCCTAGTCATCTTTGCATTTCTTGACTGCAGTCTCTGTTCTGATTAATGACTGAGCCAAAGTATGGAAAATCTTCAACTGTTTCACTGTCTTCATCATCTCCTTTAATGCTGCGTCAATCATCTGTGGTCATTATTTTTGTTTTCTTAATATTCAACTGTAAACCTGACTTTGCACTTTCTTCTTTGACTTTCTTCGTTAATTGTTCCAAGTCTTTGCTATTTTCCACTAGTAGTATGTTGTCATCTGCATATCTCAGATTGTTAATGTTTCTTCCTCCAATTTTCACACCCCTGTTTCCTCCAAGTCTGATTCTGCGTTTTTAGCTGTGTGTTTTTAGCTGTATGTTCATTGTACAAGTTAGGCAGATAGTGTGCTTTGTAGATTATAGCAAAGCCTTTATTGTGTAGACCATGAAAATGTATGGATTGCTGTTAAAGAAATGGGTGTGTCACAACATTTGATTGTCCTGATGTGTAACCTGTACACAGGACAAGAGGCTACCATCAGGACAGAGTATGGAGAAACAGAACAGATCAAAGTTGCAAGTGGGTGAGGAAAGAGTGTGTTGATAATATGATGATATGTGATCAGCAGATGTGTAACCTGTACCCAGGACAGTCTTCCTGGCTTCAGTCCAGAGTTCTTCTGGCTCCCAGTCAATTAGGCTTAATAGTGCAAATCTGTATTTTACATTATCTTTGAATTTTACCGAGATGCTCCTCAAATTGTATTTTGGCACGAAGGTTATGTGGAATATTTTTATTTCCTGTTAGCCTTACAAGATGATCTAGATTTCTGTTCATTGTTGTATATACCACCAAGAGAATTCTGGTGATTTGACAGTCTTAACAGTGTGAGAAAAAAAAATCCTTCTGGCATATATTCAGATTCGATTTAATATTAAAGACCTATGTTTGAGAGAGCCAATGTGATAGTTTAAGTGTTGGACTAGGACTCTGTGAGACCAGGGTTCAAATACACACTTAGCCTCAGAAGATGGGCAATGACACCCCCGCTGAACAAATCTTGCCAAGAAAACCCTGTGATAGGTTCACCTTGTGGCCACCATAAGGCAAAAACAACTTGAAGGCACACCACAATAACACCAGTGTGCCCCTTTTTATTTGACTAACTTCATCTTACTTAACTACTGCTTGCTTTTAAACATTCTTTTCCACCAATGGTTTATTTCACCAGCAATTAGTTGGCCAATATTTTCCAAGGTGCTGATGTGAAGGCCTGGCTAGTCATTCTCTCTCGGCTGTAATCCTTGCCTCTATTCCTTTCCCTTGGAGCAATTTAAACAAGGATGACACAGCAGGACAAGCAATATAAGTTATTTAGATTCTTGCATTTCAATCACATTTGTTGCACCATATCTATGAGGGTGTTACGAAAGTTGATTAAGAAAATTAATGACGAGAAACACGTGGGGAGAGAGGAGAGCAGAAAGGAGAAAAGAGAAGTCTCTGGAAGACATTAATTGTGTAAAAGTCATAGAAAACACCTCCTAGAGTGAAGATTTCTCAGCTGTGAACCTTCTGAAGTTGATTTATTCTGAAACAAAATCTTAAAGCAAATGGTACCTCTGGTGATGTGAAACACTTTGGGAACATACATAACATGGACAGATTGACTTGGCTCTCCCCACTCCCCCTTCTCTTCCCCTTTTTGTATTTATTCACACAACTTCTGTCAAGGTCCCAGAAGCAAAAATGCAGAACACTAAAAAGGTCAGCTTCTGGACACATCCAGGGTGGAATGTTAGGAAATCACTTGTGTCTAAATGGCCTGCTATGGAGCATTGCTTTTTCTTCTCCAAGGAGCTTAAACTTCCCACTTCATGCAATTAAAGCTCTTAGATTCCAGCAGGGGTGGAAAAAAATAAGTTTGAGGGGTGAAAAAATCCTTTGCCATACTGTGAGATAGCAAACTTTGAGAACAAAATAAACAACTTCAGAAATTAAAAAGGAAAATATTCCAGAGCTAGTGTCCCATTGAACTTTTCAGTGCTAATCATAGGTCACAGAGGGGTCATGGCAATTTTGTATGTTTAACCCTTACACAAGAACTGAACGAAGACTGAATTGTTCTTTGAACTGCTTTATTCTCTGTCAAACTTCCCTTTTTCTTTTTCTTTTTTTCCCCCAGTGACAGAACTTTTCCTTTGTTTGTAGGGTTGTACCAGATGTCTCCTCATTTTTAAAGGCTTTTTTGTTTGTTCCAGCAGAATTTCACATCCCAGTTTCTATAGAATGTTTCTTTTTTCAGGCATCATGGGTCCAAAATTACACTCGTAGGTGTCCGATACCCTGTTTCCATGACTACCTACCTAAAACAAGCGAGTCCCTCATGAGTGGACAGTCGTGATCTCTTTGTCCCTACGGGTACTTCTTGATAAAATTGTGACAGAACTATGGGAAGAAGTCATGTACAAATGCTGTCAATTTTTAGGAGTGTCCTCTACCCTTTCACTTCTTAGGTTTTATTTCCAGGCTTAGTTCTGATCTGCTTCAGTTCACTCGTTGTCACTCCATGCTGTTGTCAAGAACTGAGTTTGCTGAATCAAAGGAAGCAAGCTATTTGGTAGACAAACTGGAGCTTTACTGTGCAAAGCAGCACCTTTATAAACTGCCCAGCTCCTTAGCAGTAATTTATCTTGCAGAGTACATGAAATAAATAGCAAAGTAGTTTGCTTTGAACTTGTGAGGTCTCGGACATTAAATAGTCTTGCAGAGGCTGACGTGTTAAGATGATCACATAAAATGTTGGTGTACCTGGGGTTGTGAGTGAGAACCTCATGATCTGAGGCCTTGGCCCATCTGCTGCCACAAGTTATGTTTGTGGTATATAAAGCATATAAAAGAGCTAAAAGCATTCAGCATTTGCCAACACAAGGCTTTCTACCCTTGCTCAAGGAATAGAACAGTATTTTCTACATGCTTCTGTTAAAGCTTAGACTTCTTAAGCATCCAAATCAAATTACCAGTACTATCCACATTCCCAACTAGTGAGGTATAGTGATTATAATGAGCCCTGGTGGTGCAGTGGTTAAATGCCAGTACTGCAAGCCACAAGGTTGAGTTCGATCCTGCCCGGCTCCAAGGTTGACTCAGCCTTCCATCCTTTCGCAGGTCGGTAAAATGAGTACCCAGCTTGTTGGGGGCATGTATAGAAATGTTTCGAAATACATACTATTTGTAAGTTGTTCGCCGCCTCGATCCATATGGAGAGGCAGGATACAAATAAAAAAAACAAAAAACAAAACAATAGTGTCAGGCTAGAACTTGGACAGTCAAGGTTCAGATTTTAGCTCAACCATGACACTCAGTTGGTGACTTTGAAAAAGTGCCGACTCTTCAGTGAATCCCCTGCCTCAGGCAGTAGGTACAAAAGGACAGAATATTGCCTACCCCTCTCCAGAGGATTGTCTCTTTTCTGCTGTAGCCATCACCAGGAACAGACCAATACATTGCTCTGAGGACTCCTCAGAAGGACTTTTTAATACAGAAGGGCTCTCCAGAGACTCCCACTGACTGCTTTCTTGTTACAAGGAAAATGCTCAAGGAAGAGCATCTCTTTGGAGCACCTGAATAATGTCTCACTCCAAAGGATCTTCAACGTGAGGCAGTGGCACGTCCTTTTGATCTCCTGATTAGCCATGATAGCTCTCCAGAAAGTGGCCAGCATAGTTATCTGGGATGGCCAATCTCTCATTGCCTCACCCTCACAATTCTTCAACTGGAAACATCTGGTAAGCAGGCTCTGCCTGAAATCCTGGTTGCTTCCATGCTGTGGCTTTGTGGGCAAGATATCTTTGTCTTGCTCAGAAGAAGAAGCTCTAAAAGTAAGGCATGAAGGGGAGAGAGAGAGAGAATGGGAATAAAGTAGAACAGTGTTATGTGGTGGGAAATGATAGGTGTGGGGAAATTAGGAAGATGCAGATGTGAAGAATAGAAAAAGAGGGATTGGTCCACCCACTTCAGGTAGCATACTGTTTACTCTGGTCCTGTTTTCTACCTCTCAGTTTTTCAGCTTAATTATCTCACAGGGTTGTTGCAATGATAAAATAGGTAGGAAATGTCAACCTGTTTGAGCTCTTTTGGGTGGAAAGGTTGGGATATAAGTAACAAACACGCTAAACAGCCAGAAAAACTAATCTGGAGAACCTAACCACAAAATCCAGCTTCACTGCACATAGTCCTTGCATCTTACTAACACATGTGGGATTTTGGGAAAAGATGTTGAAGGATGAGTCTAGCAAAGAATTTTCAGACAGATCAGAGAAGTTCAGTCTGTTGTTTTACCTTAGAACATAACAGTAACCTCATGTTTTTGATCTTGATGTGAACTATGAATATGGAATTAATAAATGCAGACATAAATATGTATATAAAGTCTGGCATGTTCCTCCTGCCCCTACATCCACCAAATAGGTTTTCTTCCCTAGAGAAAAATGTTTGATAATGTTGGCCAATAGACTAAAGGGAGGTGGTTAGTGTGACCAAAAAAACCCTAACTTAAGCTATAAAATGTCTACATGTCACTTTTTTTCAGGTGAATACCTTATAGTGCATGTTTAAGAAATCCCGGGAAAAAGGGTGGGGGCTGGAATGAGATTAGAACGAATAAAAAGAAGTCATGGTATTTGATATCGCCAGGTGACAGCCACCTGGATATTAGCTAGTTTTTCATGAGATTATGTACCAGAGGTAATTTAATGCAAATATCTTCTGAAGTGGCAAAGCGTTTCATCAAAACAGAAAAACAAGTGCATCCTCTAGCAATTGCAAATCCTGTGCAGGCAGAATCATTACACCTACACCTCACTTAAACGAGCGGCGAAAGAATAACCTAGCTCATTATCCTTAAAGAAACTAAAATTTGTTCAGTGATGAATGAACACTAAAGTGATTCATGCAGTCAGATCATTTTGTGACCGAATAATTGATGCATTTTGACAAGCTTGAAGTACAATGGTGTACTTCCCTCTCTTAGTAAGTAAGTAAGTAAGTGATAAATTAATGCAGTGTGTAGGAATGGTTGCTCATCGAAGGGTAGGGGGAAAACCCAACTTATTCTCTAATGGCTCATGCAACAACAATAAACAGTTGATTGTGGCTGTAATGTCTTGGCAACGTTTAAAACGTGGTTTGTCTACTATATAAAAGTCAATGTTTGTCTGTGAGGCAGGTGAAGACCTCATACGATTGGCTGAGTGAGGTGAGAAGACCTCATACGATTGGCTGGCTGTGAAGATTCTATGGAATCCTGGGATTGGCAGTTTAGGGAAGGGCCTTTAAAATTCTCAGTCAGAGAGCTATTGGGCCTCAGGCCAGTTGCTATGGAGATGAGGCCTACTATCAGTAAGGATGCTGGAAAACATTTGGGAAGCATATGTGAGAAAAATTAAAGTGACATACACAACATAGCCCATTTCCACACTACACTGTCATAGTGCTGCTATTCCACTTTCAACATCCTATGGAACCCTGGGATTTGTAGTTTAAGGAAGGGCATTTAAGAATTCTCAGCCAGAGAGGTCTTTGGCCTGAGTAAACTAGAAACCCCAGAATTCCACAGGATGTTGAAAGTGGAATAATAGCACTATAACAGTGTAGTGCAGAAATGGCCATGGTTACAAGGTCTCGTCACCTCACACAGTAGATTGTTTGGATTCCATATATGAAGAATTCAAAACAACAAATGCTTCCAGAAAAACATAAAGCCATCGCACAATTTCAACAGAAAGAAGAAGAAAAAAAGCCAGTGCATCAATGTCATCAGACAACATAGACTAGATTGGGGAGTTTGAGGAAAAGTTACAGGTACTGGAATAGGCCAGTTGCTATGGAGATGGTGCCTAGCAGCAAGGAGGAGGACAGTGTATTCTTGCAGGAACCCAACCTCTGAATGTTAACAACTCTGAATAAAGATTGGATTGGAGAATATGGGGGAAATTTGCAGGTACAGAAATAGGTCAGTTGTTATGGACACGAGGCCTAACAGCAAAGAAGAGGGCAGTGTACTCCCTCAGGGACCTCAACTGTGTATTGTAAATATCTCTGAATACAGATTACGTTGGGAAATATGGAGCAAAGTTACAGGAAATGAAGACAATTTTGTGAGTTCTTAAGAGGAAAATAAAACCCCCAGGCAATGCCAAGTAAATACACTAGTATACCTATATTTTCATGCAGAATTCAGGGTTATGGATAAATGTATCCATGCTTTTAGAATGTTCAGTGTTTCTATCATGTTTATTTTCAGGTTGCATTTGCATGTCATAATAATGCTGAGCCACAAGCATATATATCCTGTTGATAGTCTCAGCTAGAGTAGTCACACTGAATTATTTGCTGAATGGTAAGTCAGCCCTTGTGTAATCCCTTTGCTTCAAGAGATATATAGTAGTTGGGCCTAGCAATTGTATTTAGGCTGTGGGTTTTGTTAGACATGGGGCATTTTCACACTCCATTGTTATAGTGCTATTATCAACATCCTATGGAATTCCGGAGTTTGTAGTTTACTGAGGCCAGAGAGCTCTCTGGCTGAGAATTCTAAAGGCCCCTCCCTAAACTGCAAGCCCCAGGATTCCATAAGATGTTGAAAGTGGAATCGTAGCACTATAACAGTGTAGTGTGGAAATGCCCATGGTTTGTTGCTTCAGCTGCAAATTGTAGCACACGTGACCAAATAGTGAGTTGTCTTTCTCATTTTTAGTGTGATTTCTGCCACTTGTTTTGTCAGTTCTGTTTTGTGGTGGACAGCTGGGGAAACATGCCTGGAACAAGCCACCATTGTGAGTTTGGCCATCACAGAAAGCCACAGTTTAAACAAGCCAGAAGCTTGTTAGCAGAGGGAGGATAATAAATCCTAACAACACAAATGCAACAAATCACACTATAGCATATTGTGATGTAAGAACCTGCTGTACCAATATAACTGGAAAATATACTGTGCCTTTATTATATATGCTGTTATCTAACTTGACCTGAAGTCAGTTATTTTTTTGTGATACACAAGTAATAATCTCTCTCTCCACACTCTTATCCCCCTGTGTCACCAAAAACCATTACGGCTTTTCATGCACTCCAGCTGAATGCTTTTTCAGCTTTTTCATCTTCACAGTAAATCTGTTATCCCCTCTTCCTTTTCCACAATGAGGCTCTTCTTGCTTGGGAAACATAGGATAACCATGGAGCATGGAAAAGTTACTTTCTGAGACCACAGCTCTCAGGGTTGAGTACGTTGACTGGTGAATTCTGGGAGTTGTAATCAAAAAAGTATTCAGAGGAAGCTGGGTAGCTTCAGCTGCAAGATGCAAACTTTATTTCAGCTGGGGTGTAGCTCAAAGGATACCTGGGCCATATCAAAATGGAGCTAGATTTTTTTGTTTGAACTGGGAAGAGCTGTTTGAAACCTTTCATTTTGCACCATTTCTAGTTAGGAGTGTGTCTTGAATAATTGGCTTTCATTGGTTTTTCTACATAGAGCAGTTGCCGAAAACAGGCCAGCCACTGACAGTGACAGGATTTGGTGGATGAGTCATGATATTTGTCCAATTTATTTGAGCTAATGATTTTTAAAGTTTTTCTCATCATGTGTTTCTGTCTGAAGGAAATGTACGGTCAACTACAAACACATTAAACTCTGTAATACAAAAGGAAGTCAATGCTCAAAATCAACCTGGATAGAGAAAATAGAAAATAAATAGAAATATAATGTTTTCCACTCAGTGTTACAAAAAGAAAACCACTACCGTACCTTCTACAAAAGTAGAAAAATAATCTAAACAATTTCATTGGTAATAGAAAACTGAGCAAATATCAAACAGAGAATGTCCAAAATGCATTCTTTGAAAGAACTGCAGTTTCTTTGTTTCCATTTGTCTAGGAGAGCAATGATAAGAGATGGTAGGTCACAACATTCAGAAGATCCCAGACTCTGTACCTGGGAACTCCAGATAGAACTGGGGAAGACTCAGGCCATTTCTGCACTACACTGTTATGGTCCTTTTATTCCACTTCCAATATCCTATGGAATCCTGGGGTTTCCAGTTTAGGGAATGGCATGTAGAATTCTCTCACCCTTTTTGCACGTTACCTGTTCACACGGCTGGGGGGGGGGTCTTGCGCGAAAAGCCTCAGCAGGAACACTGCTGCTTCCCTGCTGCTTGAGTTCTGCTGTGCTTCCTGGTTGCGCGAGCACCACGCAAATACCCCGCTCCTTCCTACCGCAGCACAACCTGGGAATTGTAGGCTAGCGCTGAGGCAGGAAGCGCGACCAGGCCAGCTCCCGAGGCTCCGCAGGGCAGGTAAGTGCATGCGGGCCTCGGGAGCATTGCGTGACCACGCACAATTTTCAGCTTTAAGCCGAAAATGAAAAGGTGCGTGCGCGGTCTGCGTGAGGCCCTTGAGCATCGTGTAAATGGGAGTACATCATGCAGACCGCTCCTCCCATTTACGCGATGCTCAAAGGGCCCTCTCGCTTTAGAAGCGGCATGCGAAAAGGGTCTCAGTCAGAGAGCTCTTTGACCTCAGTAAACTATAAACCCCAGAATTCTGCAGGATGTTGAAAGTGGAATAATAGCACCATAACAATGTAGTGCCGAAATGGCCTCACATTTGAGTCAAGCCTGAAAAGCAGCTGCCACCGGCTGCTACTTCTGAGTTAGATGAGCCAGTGTTCTGAATTAGAAGTAAGACTGCATTCTGTGATCCAAACTAGTGAAGAGATTGCTCCTATCTTTATTAGTGTAGTAAATGGTCGGCTAAACACATAAAGAATAACCAAAGGCTCAGGTCAGGGGAAGGCTTGTAGCTTTACTGGACAATGCCATTGACTCTCTCAGCCTATGTAATTCCATTCCCCCTCTTTTCTTTCCTTTAATCCCCCACCTGCTTCTATCTTCGAATTTGCACATTACCTTTGTGCATTTGTGTGCATTGTGTGGTAGTCAGCTTAATTACATGAACACCTGGCCCTGTAATCCGTGACTGTAAAGTGGCAACCACCCACTTTGGTGCTGATAGTAACCGTTTTCAAGAAGCTCTGTGTAGTTTTTCTGTCATCTTAAGTGCCTAGTTTAGTCAACAATTATCTCAGGTTTCCATCATTACGCTCGCAGAAGACTGCTGAACTAATGGCATAGATTTTCTTCCTCTTCTATTTGATTTGTAGGCACACTTTTTACAGTAACAATTAACATGTTAGGATTTTTAAGCTGAGAAAATAATTATGTTACTTCAGGGACTGCTGCTTTTTCCTACTGCTGACGTTGGCAGTTTTCAAGAACGGGGAGGGATGTAAAAATAAAAGCAGTTGTGGTGGTTTATTTTGAGAATCTGTAGCACTTCTTAGTGGGATTTCAGCATAAATCTTTGCCTAAACATTTGGCACACTGAGGCCACATTTAGTTAACTCTTAATGACTCCTGTTAAATTTGTTTCCTCTTTAAAGCCTTCTTAAGTGAAATGAATATTGAGCCTCATTTGGCTATTTCCTAATTACTATTTACACTTAAATCCTATCTCAATTAGCTTTAACTGAAAAACAGAATATTGAGGAAATGTGCATTTCCTTATGTGAATAAACAGCTTTGATCACCTTATAAGAAAAGCTGCCATCTCTTGAAAGAAAGCTGGGCTAGGCTGCAAATGTGTACATAAATTGGTGAAACCTGCCCCTCTGTTTCCAAAGGGTTTTCTTGGACACTGCTAGAATAAAGAGCTCAAGATACGAACTTTGTCGAATAGAAGGATCCCAACTCTTTACCAAGAATAGTCAACATAATCAAAAAGAGTGGGAACTGTCTCAGAATATGCTCAAGACTGAGATTTTCCATCTCATGGTTCAGTTTGTAGACTCCCCAGGCCCGTCATATGTCTGTGGCATGAAATCCTTTCAAATGATTTTTCAAAATGATATAACTTTGTGTAAGGCACTTTCATACCAGGCCTAAACACTGAAGGCACCAGATCCCACGTCATCATAGAAGCTAAGCAGAATCAGACCTGGTTCCCCCATTTATCTGACAGGTTAGGGACTGGAGCTCTGTCAGAAAATGAAATTGGTTGAAAAACAGAACCCAGGTACTGTACTGTAGGGAGCATGAAGGACTTAGGGAGGCTCACTTCAGACTGACCACTTGTGCACTGCTTGCAAAGTCTCTCAGCCACCTTAGCACATTTTTGGTTCTCTCAGCTTGCTTTGCAAGCAGCGCATGTGTGCAAGTGGTTCCCAGTGAGCCTCTGTAGGCAAGAAGAACTGATGAAAGAGTGGAACCCCCATAGAATTAATGGAACTTGTCCTTAATTTGGAAGCATCAAAAGAGCAAGTCATCAGATAATGGTGTGTCAAAAGGTGAGAGCTTCCTGTACTTGGATGGAAGAGCACCAAGGCATATTAGATGCTTTAGACTATTTTTCAGAGGAGGGCAATGGCAAACCACCTCCAAGTGTTCCTTGCCTAAGAAAACCCAGTGAAATTCATGAGCTTCCTATAAGTCAACAGGTGACTTGAAAGTACAAGGCAGTTTCATATGTTTGTGCTTTCTTTGAAAGGCACAGAGAAATGATCTACTTGTTCGGCACATGATGTTGCTGCTATGACTCAGAGGATTAATCTTTTTACCTGTTTTTCTTTCCCTTGACATCACTATATTTCTATCATTCTAAAAATAAAGCAATGTATCTAATCCATGGCTGCTCCCTTGATGAGATTTGTCCACCTACTTCCTGATGAATTTCCTTTATATTTGATTCTGGTTATTATCTACTTTGTGCTTTCCGAAATCAATACTGTTTTTCACATAATGTTATTTTGCTGTGATTTACCCTTTTCATTTAAAGAATACTTTAAAATGCGTCAAAGTGAAAGATTTTGATTTTGCCAGGTCATTTCTTTTCTTTGTATATCTAGTTTTCAGAAAGGCATAAGTTGTGGTGGGGTGGGAAGAGAGAAGACTATGGAGGCCATAGTTGCCATTTAATAACTGTCTTCTTTCTCAAGCATACACATGCCGTGAACCTCTGGCCTTTGTTCATCAAATTTATTAGGGCGTTGACCGAATTATAACATCCATCACTCCCCTTTCAGCTGGGTCCGGAGTTGCTAAGACTACAAAATGCACCATGAGTTCCAAGGTAAAAGTGAACAAACGTCTTTGTTTAATTACTCATTTGGGATACTACAATCTGTTGCCAAAGCTGGTTATCGTCAGCTTTGATTAGAAATCATGAAAGACAGCTGCTGAAACACTGAGTCAGGAACATTGTATTGGATTAGAAAGGAGTTCCTTGTAATTTCAAATAGCAGAAGGGTGGAGAAAGGGAGGGGACTTATGAATACTCATTTATTTGAATACAGGGAAGGCCTGAGGTAGGGTACCATATCATAAATACAGCTTCTGTATGTTTTTCATATAATAAGTTGCTGCTGGCATGTCTGTGATCTTTGCTTGGGCCACAGCAGTCTCCATCCACTCTGGCTTCTGCTGCCCTTTTCTAGCCTAATTTAATTCACGTTATTATGTCCATATGGGCAGATTGAACTGCTTGGGCTTTCCACTGAAAAGTATCCAGTGAGATTGATTTTCCCCTTTCCTCTCCAAATGCTGTTTCCTGGGTTCTGTCTCAGTAAGGAGCAGAGGTTTCTACAGGTGGTGTTCTGAGAACTGTAGAGTATGGAGATATATTTATTTTCAGTCTGTCTTTACCTGAATACTGTTCTTTCGTAGGGAGCGTATTACACTGTGCATCACTTGTTCGAAATGAGTTAAATACAAGCTTGTAGACTAAAAAAAACTTGTTTTTTAAAAATATTGAGTAATATTCAGAGAAGTCTTTAGCGAGATGGTGGCTCTTTGTAAATTTTTGGATTAATAAGTATCAGGAAAAAGTGTGAGCTTAAATGTTTTTTTTCTATGCAGTTATATATTTTTTTCTTTTTAATAAATTCTGTTTTTATTCATATGGGTACATTTAGATACGTCTTTTTAATTATTTTTAACAGACCTGATTGAAACTTAGTGTGCGTCCACCATACATATACTGCAGACTTACAAGCATTATTTTTTGAAAAATAATAAGTTGCCTTGGTCCTGTGCATGAAGAAAGGAGGGATAGAAGCTAATTAATCAACTAAATAAATAAATAAATAAATAAATATAAGTTAAGGCCACTTCCTACATTATGATATCAGTATCATAATCAGTGTTGCCAAGAAAGAGACTTGTACATAGCACAAGCTTTATGCAATAGCTAAGCCAAATCCGGCAGTAGTCCCTCTTTGAGCAGATGGATTCAAAACACAAATCCCACTGATTTCAGTGTGTATTGTCTAGGCAGGATCAAGGCTGGACTGAGTCCAGGGATTAGCCCAAACTTTGGGTGACTTCTGTAAAAGTCTACTAAAATGCAAAAATTACCCACCCCATGGATGTGGAAGCCACTGGCCTCTGCTGTTAGCTGAGCACCTAATTAACGCACTGAAGCTTTTACAAGATATATTACAAACACTGTGACTGATAACTTAAGATTCCAACTAACATTCTGTTTGGTGGGAACATCTGCTGTTCAGCAGACTTCTGCTCAAGGGACCTGCTGCAATTGAAGAGGGAAGACATCATTTCTCCTGATTACCTCTCCTTCTGCTAGCCTCTTATACTGCCCCAAATGTTCTGCAGAGCATGGGGATGGCAATGGAACAGGAGTTGCATAATGGGATGGGGGAAAAAACAGTTAAAATCGCTTCCCTCTTCCACAGAAAGGAAAAACTCTCCTTTCTGCAGAAGAGAAGCCAGAACTGTACCTAAGCTGAAATACAGCCAGAGATATGGGGGGGGAGCCCATAACTTGTGAATGTTACCCTGATGGCAGATTGCAAATGGTTTTATATAAGGAAGCATAGATTGAAATAATTTGTTCCAATCTAGGGATGTGCTTGACTGCCAGTTCATTGCAAGTATTGCATCTTGTGAAGTCAAGGCTGACAGCTCTAGCTATAAGGTACAAACATTCTCCAGCTTTACTGAGGCTTAACCACAAAGCTATGTATGACTTGAGCTCAGACGCTTGTACTGTTAGAAATGTATACTTCAGCTTAGATTTTGTCTTGTTTTCAATTACACGTGAAATCCATTCAGGTTCTATGTATTGTACCCTTTCCGCAGCACTAGCAAAAACATGGAGTGTCTCAAACTCTGCTGCATCGGTTTCAGACACAAATCATCAACTAAAGAGCACACTCTATTTCCAGGCATAAAAAGCCGTAGTATTTATGCATCCCGAAAATTGCAAGGCATCCTAAACTATTTATCTAATTCAAACAATAGTATTTGCGGGAAATGTTCAATTATGCATCCCTAAAAGTAAAACATTGATGAATCCATTGACGAATCTCAGTTTCTTCATAAATTAGCTACTCACAAATGCTCTTTGGATCAGCAAATAGCTCCAGCTCAAAGCACTGATTAATGCTAACAAACAAAATCCTACAGGAAGTGGTGAACAGTAAACTCATTTCAACAAGTTTCAGTTCCTCTTGGTCACACGTAAGCCTTTTTCTTTCACCAGCAGATTTCAAGATGTGGGGTCTGGTCAAGTTACATTCTTATATAGTAATGGCTCATCAGTTCATGATGGTAAATAGCATGGCAGCATTGCAGAAAATCAGTGCCAGTGAGAATGACTGTATGTGTGGCCTTCTAGGTGTTTTTGGACTGTACATCCCATCAGCCTTCACTATTGATTATTCTAGCTAGAACTAAGTGGAGTGTTAATCTACTGCCATATGCAGGTTCACACAAACCCCATCTATCCAGTGCAATAACTTGCTTGTTGATATATTGAATGGTCATATGACTGTGCAGGGGGCAGCACCAGCACTGCCAACTGCAAGGTGGCGTGCAGATTCCATGAGGAAATGTTGAATGGCAGTGGTAGCACCCTTGAGTGGCCATTTACGAATAACCATGCAGAAGTGTTGCAATGGCAGTGACTTGAGTATTTGCGTTTCTGGGAGAGATCCATGGGGTTCCAGAAACCAGTCTCCCCATGGACACCAAGAACCCACTGTATCACATTTGGTTGGTTACAAAGATCTCATGAGCACTAATCGAATTGTATCAGGATTTCACCTCACAACAGCTTTACAGCAACATTGATTGAATTGAACATAATTATAGGGATGCTTTTGGACCTTCTTAGTAAGTTTATGGAAGTATAAGTTACCTACAGATATTTGGGAACACAGAGAGAAGGGCCTCTGGCCACAGTCCTCCCCACAGGGCTAACATGGTGCAGGGGTAGGGAAGCAAGTACAAATTACCAGGGCCCAATGATCTAGAAAGGCCGACTACATTGCATTCGTTTTTGTCTTTGATTTAGAGCATCCCAAATCCCATGTTTTTTGATCTGATGAGAGAAGGAAGAGCAGGCATCATCTATGCTCACATCAGGCTGACCCCTAAGCGTTTGATGTGCAACAAAATGGCCTCAGATTGCATACCAAATGCTGCAGGGATCTATGTGTTGCCAGCACACCTGGCACCCACTGTTCAGGTGTACAGGCCCAGGTGAGTAGGAAATAAGACAGGTGTATGTAAAGAGTGTCTCAAGTCTCATAAGAGGAGGATGAGATCTTTCATCCAGTAGGAGTCTGGAACTCTTATAAGAGAGTGTGTCTTCTTGTGAAATGTGAGGCAGGCTTTTATTTAGGTCTAACGTTTCTAGCTAATACTAATTCTATTATCTGTCTCCAGTAATAACTGTGATCTTTTCAGTTATCTTAGACCTTTCAAATGTTTATGTTACTATTTACCATCTCATTCTTCTGGAGCATCTGGTTTTGAATCTATAGGACAACCATCCTCCAGATGTGTTGAAGTACACTTTCCAGAAGCCCCAAATATTATAGTACTTCACATTTCACATGCCAGAAGCTTAATCTAGGGCTCTGCACTTGCTGTTCTTATCTCCTAAAGAATCCCAGAAATTGGTATTAGATTAGTCATGCTACACTGGGTTCTGTTCTCCTACCAGTGCTGTGAAATCTGATATATAAAAGTCAAAGTTTGTCTGTTTGTCCATGTCAGAGAGAAGGCCTCATATGATTGGCTGTGTCAGGTGAAAAGCCCTCATATGATTGGCTGCCTAAGAAGATTCTGCGGAATCCTGGGATTTGCAGTTTAGGGAGGGGCATTTAGAATTCTCAACAAGAGAGCTCTTGGGCCTAATTGGTTACTATGGAGATGAGGTCTAGCAGCAAGGAGGAGGGCAGTGTATTCCCTCAGTCACGTCTAATGAGGACACAGAAGAGAGCCTTCTCAGTGGCTGATCTTAGGCCATTTCTGCACTGGACTGTTATAGTGCTATTATTCCACTTTCTTTTCTTTCTTTTTTTTAAAATATTTTTATTAAAGTTTAAAGTGAAAATAAAAAAAACCTTCCCCACTTCCAAGCGTTTTTTGTTCCAGTTGAGTCTGCTTATTTGCATTTCATTCATACATAGTTTCTCTTCAGAAGGTAATCTTATATTGTTACATCTTGCATTGTTACATTGCTGCTTTGTTACATTGCCTTATTATATTGTTGCCTTGTATTATATACAATCTTGCTTTATTCTTTTCCTTTTCTTATTACTATATCTTTATTCAATTTAAGACTTCTCTCCATTCCCTTTCAAAGTTCTGGATAGACTTATTTTTCAGTGAAAATGTTAGCTTTTCTATCTCTATCATATCCAGAACTTTTAATTTCCATTATTTTATATCAACATGGTTCCTTTCTTTCCAATATTGTGCATATGTCAATCTTGCAGCAGTTATCAAATATAAGAATGTCTTCTGATGACATCGTATCTCTCTTTGTTGTCCCAACATATTTAACAAATAAAACTCTGGCTTTATTTCAAAATTTAAATTGTAAATTCTTTGAATTTCATCATGTATTTCCTTCTAAAATTTTCCTGCTATCTTACAAGTCCACCACATTACAGGTCCACCACATATGAAAGAACAACCCCACCTTTTCATCACATTTCCAACATCTTTCATTTCCATTTTTAGTTATTTTCTGCAACCTTTCAGGTGTCATATACCATCTATGTAGCATTTTATAAAAGTTTTCTCTTAAATTTAAATTTGGTGTAAATTTTATGTCTGTTTTCCATGCCCTCACCCATGTATCCAGCTCAATTGGATGTCCAATATTTTGTACCCACCTAACCATATTATCTTTAACAGTTTCTGATTCCATTTTTCTTTGCAACAATAGCTTATAGAATTTGAAGATTCTCTTCTTTTGGTCCTCCTTCATCAATAAGTCTAATTCATTTTCTTTTCTTTCAAATCCATATAATTTTTGATTCATTTTAAATCTCTCTTTAAGTTGTCTCCGTGGGAACCAATTAAATTGATGTCCCAAAGCCTTTAATTCTTCTTCCGTACACATTCTTGGCTTATCCCCTTCCCATTTCAACAAATCTTGATAGGTTAGTAAATTTCCTTGTTTTGTTAGGGAAATTTTATGTGCTTCTTGAGGTGAGGTCCAAATCGGAAGTCTTCTATATATTATTCCACTTTCAACATCCTATGGAATCCTGGGGTTTGCAGTTTAGGGTGGGACCTTTGAGGGAGGAAGGTAGAATCAAGTGATATTGTGATTGTGTGGTCAATGGCAGCAGATGTCGGAGCAGTTCTCAAAATTCCCACAAACTGCATTGCCACAACTGAATTGTCATAACCTGAATCAAGGTGCCACCACCACTTTCTCTCTGGCTGCTGCTAAAGAGAGAGTAGTGGACCCCCTTCTTGCCAAAAAAAATAGACAGTGTGCCTGCTTGTAACTTATTAGGGGATATCTGCTTCCACTTCTCCTGGTGCTCCTCCTTGCCCTTCCCCTAGAGAATTCTAGGGCCTTTTTACTTCTCCCTGCAAGATGAGTAGTCAGCATCTGTGTACCTCAAGCCAGGAGGAATTTGTGACAATCCACTCTCTTGATCCCCCTCCCTGCATCAGCACAGCCTCTCCAAAGATCTGGGTGGTTTTTCAGGGACCTCCAGAGACCTCATGCTGCTTGGTGGGGTGGGTTGACTCATCCAAAAGTCATAGCAAATTCCCAAATTTGGGTCCCAACACCTACCCTCAAGTTTTCCATGAGATCAAGTTGTAGCTGAATGTATCTAGTACATTACATTATGCTTGTGGCTCAAGAAGGAAAAGCTTCCCTTATTTTGCAGCTAAAAGTATTTTCATAGGTACCAGGTATGGCTTCATTAAACTGTGGGATTAAAATACTACATAGGTCAAGTGCTGGCTTGTGTTGCTGCTTCATCTCATGCAATGGGATGAACAGGAAGGCAATGATTTTGTACCTCAAGGCTGTAACATTTAGTTTTGTAAGTAACTGAAATTCACTATTGTGATTATTTCTGAGAAATAATAAAGAGTTACTGTTAAAATTAGTACAAGTAACCACTTTTGGACTTGGAAATTAACTTTAAAAAAATAAATAAAAGCCACAGCTTTCCACACTCTGAGGAGATCATTCTTCATGTTCCGCCTAGCTTTTATGCAACTATTTAATATGCCCCATCTTTCTGACTTAGTTATCTGAAGTGATGGGAACAGTTTTACGTGAGAAAAAGAATTCCTCCGGCTGTCTTGAGGGCATTCTGTTCCTAGTCCAACAATGCTTCATTGTTCTTGACTAAGGCACAGTTGCTTCCTTTAAGCTTTTCTTTTGCCCAAAAATTATTTACTTCTGAATGCCCTGACCTTGACTTCTGCGCTACTGCTCCTAAAGCTCAGGCAGTGTCCCCAGACAATGGCAACGATTGCTCGGCTCTTCCAGTGATGTCACTGCACTCATTAAAGATATATAGTTGACTTGGCTCCAGAAGAAAAGAACACACACAACCCACCTAATTATTAAATGCAACCTTAGTGAGAAACAGAGGGCCTTGTTGATAAGCCAAGTAAATAAGCTGAAAATGTTTGGTATGAAGACAAATAGAACTTGAAAGCATTGCTGCAGGGCGGCAAATAGTTGCCACCAAGTATATTGCCCATGAGATAACAAGAAAACATTGAGTGTTTTCAATTACACGGATTTGTGGAAGATAGTCCTAATGCAATTCACATAATATGACAATATGTTTCTGAAGCAGTATGGTGTATTTGTTTGAGCATTGGACTCTGGAGACCAGGGTTGAAATCCCTGCTCTGCCATGGAAACCCATTGGGTAACCTTGGGCAAGTCACATACTCTCAGCCTCAGAGGAGAGCAAAGGCTAAACCCCTCTGAACAAATCTCACCAAGAAAATCCTCTGATAGGTTCACCTGAGGGTTTCCATGAGTTGGAAATGACTTGAAGGTACACAACAACTATGTGTGTGTGTATGTGTATAAAAGGCTGAAATCCTTCAAAATCACTCATCTTCAGGAGATCCCAAATTCAAACCAGGAAGTTTTGCAGAGTTCTTGATATGCTTTGTGGGTAACCTGAATCTATGTAATCCTTCCCTATTCAGTTGAAGATTTCAAATTTAGAAGAGAAGACCAAAAAAAAAAAAAAAATGCTTTCAAAACCAACTCTTTCCAGGTGGCAGAAAATGCCAACAGTTAAAAGCGGGTGGGGAGAAAATTAGCAAAGTATAGAAACAAGCTAAGTTTATATTAAGAAATGAGGAAACAGATGTAATTATAATGAATGAATCACAAAACAAATTGGGTCTGATAATGAAACAAACACAGTTCTTCCGCAAGCCTAGCAATGAATTTCATTGAGTACCTCAGGCACGTAACTCTCTCGTTCAGCCTAACAGGCCTTGTGGGTTGTTCTGATACAGAGATAAGTTGACTAGTTAAAGATTTCAAATGTTTTGTGACACCCCCCCACCAGAAAAAACCCTCAGCATAAACAGAGATGCAGTTTAATATAGTCTGCCTATCAGAACAGGTAACAGATAAAAAGAAGAAACCTGATAATTTTGCAGTAATTTGGCTGTTCTTTTCACTCCTGTGTAGTAAATTTGTCAACTTTTAAAAACATGCATGAGACTCTCTGCCTTAGACAAAAACTTGTTCATATATTATCCTCAGTTAGATTGGGAAAAGTTGGCAGTTGTGTAGGAAGCCCAGAAACAATTAGCTCAGTGTGCAAAATGTCCGTCTCTGAATAACCAATGTCGATACAAAACAAGGCTTAATGGACTTCAGTCTGGCTGGTTTTTAGCTGACCAAGGAGAATGAATTGGGAGCCAAGGCATTTAGCTTTTTTTTTTTTTTAAATTGTTGTCTGTTTTCAGTAGGAAGTAAGCCTAAGTTGTCTCAATTGATTATGGGATAGTTTGGGATTCTCCCCTCTGAGGGAAGCATTTGAAGTCCTCATAGGGTTGATTTTTGCTTTAGATACCCAGCCATCAGGGTCCAGTAGAGAAAGGACCATCTTTGCAATAAATATTGGGTCACAAAAGCCTAGCAGTAAAGACCTCTCATGTCAGAGCAGCATGCTGTTATCCCCTAAGACTTTTGAAGACTAATATGGGTCCTATAAGTTACATCAGGATGCCAGAGAGAGGATCTTATTCTGTGCTCTGTGTCTCATATATTCTGCAGTCTATATATGTTGGCTGATTTTGCCTGGGATACTCAGTTTGAGCATGCATCTAGCAAGGTGAAATGTGTATGTATCCAGTTTTAATTCAGCTTGGATCCTGGCTATCTTAAGCATGTTCCTACATGTTCCCCTGTCTAGGTTTTTAAGATTTCCAGGGCTGGCCCTTCTCTCATTCCCTCTCCCCTTACTGGTACATTGAGGAAGAAATAAGAGAGGGCCTTCTTAGTGATTGCTCTCAGGCTGTGGCATTTCCTTCCAATGGAGATGTTTTGTTGCTTCTTTGTTGGCCTCTTGCCAGCAAACAAAAACCTCTCTATTCAAGCAGTCTTTCAGCAACCCACAGACTGCCACTCAGCAACCCACAGCCACTCGCAGCTATGCTCTTAAATTGCATTTAATTCAATTGTTGGAATATGGCAAATTTTAAATTTTATTTTACTATTATAATTTACTTTACTTTAGTTGTATCTGCTTTATAGTTTAATTGCATCATGTTAAGATGTCTTCAATCACAATATTATGAGAAAGGGCAGGGAATAATTAAAATAGAAAAATAATGCTTTCCCCAAATTATTGTTTACTATTTAAGGTTCCGCGTGAAGAAAGTGTGCCAATTTATCCGTGGTCCTGCCACTAGATAAAGATTTACTGTTTTAAAACAGTTGTTTCCTACATGAAAGCATTTAGATACAGAGCAAAAAGGGAACAGATTTGTTTTATATTGCTGGAGAATGCCTTGCCATGGACTATTTTAGGATTCCATTTAACAGCCCAGATATTGGTAGATGATCTCATTGGGCCTGTGGATTGTAGAGATTTCAGATATGGAAAGCAACTTTTTATTTTGCACATTATCCAGCATACCTCTGTGTCATAGCACAGAGAAGGGATGACATGCCAAGTGCAGTCACGCACTAGATGAAAATTTCAAAGTTGTTTTGAAGGTTGCAAATGGGATTTAAAGGTGAGAAACTTCTCCCTTGTTACTCACCGAGATGAAAGTGCTCAATTTTCACTCCATACACCCCTCCTCAATAGGAAAAGAAAAAAAGAGAGACTATCAGAAGTTTCAAATGTATAAAATGCACAATGTGGTTTCTCTTTATATCTGTAGTTCCCCTACGGATAAAAATTTTAATCAGATGTTTTTGTACTGCTAAAGATTTTTCATTTGATTTACAACTTGTAGGAGGGAGTTGCAGCAAGTAATCAGGGAGAATGCCAGGAGGAGGACAAAAGAAAGGTGAAACACAATGTTAATAATTTAGTTTCAATAACCTTAAAAGGTTTGCCAGTCACTTTTAACCTTGCATTTTTTTATACTTAAAGAAGAGGTCCAGCTACTGAACTGAATCATAAAAATGTTTCATTTAATTTGTAGACCATTCATCTTGGTTCAACTACAAGCAAACGGAAGCATTTGGTTAGAGGGAAGAGATTAAAACATGTTCAGTTTTTTAGTTTGAGTGTCTGGCACTAAGTCACTCTTACAAACATACACTCTTTATACATGGAAAAGAGGATGCTTTGAGTTACTGGGGAAGTCTTTTTCTTCCGTTATGTGCCAATCAGAGAAAAATCAATACAGAACAAGGCAGAAAAGCCCAGGATGAGAAGCACTTGAAAAACCTTCTTGTGAAACCAGCAGAAGAACTAGTGGTCAGTTAATTAGTCAGGAAAGAAGTATTCAGAAAGCAGTGGCTAGCATCCCATTAGGCAATTAGGATGCCATAAGCTGGAACTGGACACTGTGACTGGCTAATATTCTTATTTGCAATTATGGCACTATGACCCTGAATCCCACCTTAAAAGCAGTCAGCAATCTGGAATGACAGAGGTCTGAGATGTTGCCAAGCAGGGTGCTACAGCATGACCAGTCCCCTCCTGCCAGCAAGTGGGAGACTGCTGGCCACGTCATGCTGCAGTATTTCACTCAGCAGCAGCACAGTCCTCCATTGCTCTGGATGACTTCTTGGCTTTTAAGGTGGTTTTCAGGGTTGGATGGGGGAGCTAAATGTGTAGCCATGACATGTTTGGTGCAGGATCTTGCCCAATGAATGTACAGCCAGATTATGTAAATGTTTCCAATTAAAGTGAGCATCTCATGATTTCCAAACATATTTCCTGCTCTGAATTAACACACACGGACACACACATACAAAATATTCTGGTATCCCACACTTCTTCCAGGACCAGAACAAAGAGGAGCTAACATTGCAAAATAGCAAAACAACTTTAAAGTCTGTGTATGTCAGTATTTGTGTCAATATATGCACACATTTTAAAACTGCATTATTTAAAAAAAAAATGCTACACAAAGTGGTGGTCCCTAGATCAGTGACAGTTGTTGAGCCATTGCCTGCTGGTCCCTGATTAATTTTCCAGAAAGAAGGAAGCAGCTGTAGCCAGTGGGTGCAAATGTGGTATCAGTCTTCAGTATATTGGGGGAAAAAATTGCTGATCACCTGCATCATATCACTTGGGAAGCACTTATCTAAAACAATATAAATGCTGTGATAAAATCTGCTGGAATTGTATTAAATAAACAGACTCTGAAATGGGCATCAATAAATTAATAGACAGCATGTAGATCTAGTAGTCTGGTCTAGGTTCTATCCAATCTCTTATACATTTTTGAGCTCAGAAGCTGGAATCCTGTTGGGACACTCTGGCATAAAAATTGTTGAAAGATTGCATGTGTTCATAGAGCAGGCTCATCCTGCAAGCCCAAACAGAGCCCTCTGTCTTATTTTTGACTTGCTGGGTGGGTTGACAGTTGCACAAAAGATGAGCTCAAGACCAAAGCACCTGTTGCACAGTTGCCTTTCTCTGAGGCTCAGAGAGTGTGACCTTCCCAAGGTCACTCAATGGTCTTTCCATGACCGAGCAGGAATTTGAACCCTGGTTTTCCAGAGTCCTAATCCATCACTCAAAGTGCTACACCACACTGGCTCTCTCTAGTATATTTATGCTAAAGTCAAATATACAGGGTCTGGGCCAGAGAGGAGATTCATAGATGAAGGTAGAATACATCCTGTTCAGAAGGACTGAATTACTTCCAACATAACACTTTTTGTGATTCTAGCTATTTAAATAACAGAGCATTTAATGCAGCCCCAGAATTGACACTGAAAACTGAATATGCACTTCCTTGGTATCTTTTTCATAGACCAGCTGATTTGGGTGCAGCTTGCATGCTCACTGGGAATCAGTGGGACGTGTAAACAAAGCACTCCATCAGTGTATCAGGTAATTTAATTCCATGGGTTCCAGCTGACCTGTGTTATATACTAGGTCAAGTAGAGGCAAAACGGTTGTGATCGTATTTCTTTTGCTGACCCAGTGCCTACCCCAGTTCATCAGAGAATGCCATGAGGCTCAATTACATGATGGCTAAGAGCTACAGTGTCTTAATTTGCCACCTCCCCTCCCTCCCCTCCCCAGCCCTCCTCTAGAGATTTGATTAGGTAGCAACAAAAAAGTGGCTGAACCTTGAATGATGAGGGTTCAGCATGAAAGCACCCTCAAGTATTCATAGCATTTTTTTAAAAAAAGTGAAGCATAACAAGGGTGCCTTGCAGTAAATAACTTAGAATCTGCTCTGGTTCTGACTCAAATCTGTCAACAAGTATGGGAAACAAAACAATAGCCCACAAACTGGTAATGCTAAATAAACATTCCAGTTGCTAAGAAAGGCGACACCAGGGATTGTGGTAACCACAGGACCATTGCATTAATCTCCCATGCAAGCAAAGAGATGCACCAAAGACTTTCAGAAGAAAATCATCCTGTGCTTCATAAAGCATAGGAAAGTCTTTGATTGTGTAGATCATGAAAAACTATGGATCACTTTTAAAGAAATGGGTGTGTCACTACATATGATTGTACTGATGCATAACCTGTACTCAGAATTCAAGAGGCTACTGTCAAGGCAGAATACGGAGAAATGAATGGTTTCCAATTGACAAAGGGGTCAGGCAAGTCTGCATTTTATCACTCTGTCTGTTTAACTTGAATGTATCATACATAGAGCAGAATTAGACTCAGAGTGAGGAGGCATGAAAGTTGGAGGGAAGAACATCTACAACTTAAGATATGCAGATGACACCCAACTACTAGCAAAAAAAAAAAAAAAGCAAAGGCTTGGAACAATTATTGAAGAAAGTAGGAGAAGGAAGAGCAAGGGCAGGTTTACAGTTGAACATTGAGAAAACAAAACTAATGACCGCAGATGATTTACATGTCTTTAAAGGAGACAATGGAGATGTTGAAATAGTTCAAGATTTTCCATACCTTGGCTCATAATCAGAACAGAGACTGCAGTCAAGAAATCAGAAGAAGGTTAGAACTTGGAAGGGTAGTTATGAAAGAGCTAGACAAGATCCTAAAGTCAGGATTGTCCATGCCATCATATTTCAAGTTTCTAACTATTGTTGTGCAAACTGGACAGTGAAGAAAGCTGATAGAAAGAAAATAAATTCATTTGAAATGTGGTGCTGGAGAAGAGGTCTAAAGATACCCTGGAATGCTAAAAAGACAAATAAAATGGGTTGCAGAGCAAATCAAACTGCACTCTCCCTAGAAGCCAAGATGACTAAACTGAGACTGTTGTACTGTGGACATATCATGAGAAGACATGACTCACTAGAAAAGGCAATAATGACAAGTAAGGTAGAGGGCAGTAGGAAAAGAGGAAGACCACATTACAGACATATAGACTCAATCAAAGAAGCCACCGGCCTGAATATGCAAGACCTAAACAGGGCTTTTGATCATAGGGTGAGCTGGGGGTCTCTCTTTCATAGAACTGCTAAAAGTCAAAGTTGACTTGATGGCAGTTAACAACAAGCAGTGTGAATTGTCTTGGTGCTTATTTTATAAGGTAGATAAAGAACTGTTTTGGATTACATCTCCTAGAATGCCTAAAGCTGGCTGGGGGATTCTGAAACTTGCAGTCTGAAACAGTAACTTTTCCAAGCTCTAGCTATATGTGCTCCAGTCTGGCAATGTAAGTAAGAAATTTAACTACAGGTTTTATATTGTCTTCCCTCCCGTGATGAGCACACTCCACATTATAAATGTTTGTTCAAACCACAGATTGTTAAGTGCAGTGTGGGAAAGAGTAGCCAAAATGTTGGTATGTAAAATTAAATTTATGCACCCTTTCATAGGCTGGCACATCTGAATTACAGCTTATATGAGCCTTCCTATGACTGTACAGTTCCATGTGATGTATATATTGGACTATCTACTGCTTTGTAGAGAAACATTAGTGTCACAGTGCTTGGCCATGACTGAATGCAGATCTTAAAGATATTTTGGTGGTTTCTGTATTTAAACTGAAAGAGGCAAATGAACATGCATATTTTTGTAAAAAAAAAAAGGGCTAAAATATGCAACTGTTCTTGTTTTAGATGCATCATAATAGAAATTAAAGTTCTGACTTCCTAGTGATGTCATACTTTGAGATCTGTGCATCAGCCTCTATGAAAAGCTATTTAATTGATTTACTGATTTTTCCTATTAGGTGTTACAGCATTTTGACATGCCTGTAAGACAGAAAGCAAATTTATCTTCCCTTTGTCTATATCAGTATATCTGTTCTGCAAGAAATAGGGAAACAAGACAGTTAGAACTAGCCCATAGTCAAAAGCATTATAGCTTAGAACAGAGTCCCAGTATGCTTTCATTTCTAGCCCAGTGCCTTAAGCATTGGATTTGTCTTTCTCTTTAAACAAGTTTACACTAGTTCTCCAGTGATAAAGTGATTGTCAAGCATGTTAAAAGACTGGCTGTGGTCTGAAGCCATTAATTCTATTTCCAGAGTGAGCAGCAAGCTAATAGCTGGTCAGCTGTGGGACTTCACTTGCCCCTCAGAATTGTCTGGTACCTTGAAAACCTGAGATGAGAAGCACTGTTTGGATTTACTCCAGATTAAATGAAAAGATCTCCAAGCAATCTGAGACCTGGAAGAGTCTCCACTGAACTGCGATGCTCTCTCCCTCATTCTCTCTCATTCAGCCTCAATCTCTCTCTTTCTCTGTTTATACATCTACTCCCCCCTCCAGAGCTATATAGTACTGTGTACTATGTACACACACACACACACACACACACACACACGGTGCTATTACACTGATGACAGAAGCATTTGTTATGACTTGGACCTTACTCAGACAGGAATGCTTGAATGATTTGAAGTTTGATTACCTGTGTCATAGTGGAATTTCAGCATGTCCAGATACTTAGCTAAGTCATTTCTGCTATGGGATGGGTGAGAGTGAAAACTGGATTATATGAGTTATGCGTAGAATCTGTATCTTTGCTAATCACTTCATTATTTTTCACAGAAGAATTGTGTAATTAAGCATGCACAAGTACAAAAAGGAAAATAACAGTGCAGAAAGAAAGGAAACTTCATTTAGATTTTCCTGTCAATGAGATAACAGGTAGAAGCGAGAGAAGCAAAAGATGGCAATGGATACTTTCTGAAACTTATGCAGAGGATTTCATTTTTTAGGTAGGACGTGTTAAGAGGAAGGGGGAGTAGTCTTACTAGAAGAGTTGTTACAATCCTTCTAGAAGAAATAACAAGCAGTTCCACATCTTTTATTTCCTTGCTCACCTTAGTAGTAAACTTTGCCATGCTTTTGCTTCCCAGCTGAATCTTTTTGTAATCACAACTGTATAGGAAACAATTATACTTTTCAGAGAACATACAAAGGTAGAACAAGGAAAGGAGGTTCTGGCCCTTGAGCCTATTCAGTCTGCAAGGTCTGACAGGACCTAGGAAGATGAAGGCCTTTCCACATTCCCCAAGCTACATATGTTGTATGAAACAATTTCCTCCTTCACTGTTGTTCTTTTCAACTGAAAGACTGAGCAGCAGACAGATCACACTATAGGTCTCCTTAGTTATGAATACATACTCCATATTGTCCAGACTAGGGAGATGGTGCACATTAGACAGAGCTTCAGGTTCATGCCTGGCTCCTGTTTTCAGCATATTTATAACAAGCTGGAATGTGTCCAGAGAAAGGCGACCAAGATTATCAAAAGTCTGGAAATCAAACCTTATGAGGAACAAAGGAATTTGCTTGGTATGTTTAGTTTGGAAAAGAGAAGACTGAGAGGTACCCTAATAGCTATCTAAATTAGCAAGGCTCCCCCTGAATCCCCCTTCACTTCTTTTTTGCCTCAGTGGGAGTTCTCACTACCAAGGCAAAATGCATAGGAAAGGGAGAGGGAGCTCTAGGGTGCAAAAGGAGTGCTCGCACAAAGTTTCCTGCACCCCCTCCCTTCCATTGTGCCTTGGCGTGAGTTCTTCATGCCAAGGCAAAATGCACTGGAAAGGGAGTGGGAGGTATTTGCTGGTATATAAGACACACTGGCATATAAGATGCACCCCATCTTTAAATGTTATTTTTTTGGGGGGAGTGCATCTTATATGCTGGCAAATATGGTACAAGAAAAGAGATTCCAGCTAAACATTAAGAGGACCATCTTGGCTGTAAGAACAGTTTGACAATAGAGTGGAATGGTCTGCTTCAGAGAGTGAGGACCTTCTTTCTTTGGAGATCTATAAAC
Organism: Ctenosaura bakeri; assembly: GCA_948474755.1. Taxonomy (NCBI): domain Eukaryota; kingdom Metazoa; phylum Chordata; class Lepidosauria; order Squamata; family Iguanidae; genus Ctenosaura; species Ctenosaura bakeri. The sequence continues at coordinate 223,980 of CAOLHI010002591.1, forward strand.
AGAGTTTGGATAGGCATCTCTCAAGAATCCGTTGGTTCTGTATTCTTGCATGGCAGGGAGTTGGACTAGATGGCCCTTCTGGTCCCTTCCGGCTCCAAGATTCCAAGGTTCTAACTTTTGAGCACAATCTATGTACATGCAAACTGTACACAAGTAGGCTCCTTTCAAACAGTACAGTTCAATTTTATTCCTATGCCATTTAATCATATATTGGGTGTACACTGATACTTGCACGATAACAGAAGCAAGGTATACGTAAGTAATTAAAGCAAAAGTATTTACACGGAAGAATAATACCATTTACAGAGTAAAGAAGTCGATATAGGACAACTATTATGAACTTTGCAGTTTACTTTAGTACTAATTTTAACTTACTATAAAGCACAACCGGCTGGTAATGTTAAAACTCTCTTGTCCACTGCCATGGCTTTTTGTATTTCAAAGTATTTGGAAGTGCCTTGTTTACATTACTGCCACTTATGAAACATTTAGAAGGCCTATTCTGCTGAATAAACAGTCGCGGGACTGGAGGGATAAGCATATCGCTGCAAAATTCTTAAGAGTAAACTTTCCAAACCCTTTCCTGTCAGGGAGGACTTCTGTAGTAAAACTGCAAACTCTGTGCTCCAAGATGAGATAGGCAAAATTAGATTAAGCAGCTTACTGTTGACATGTCTATTGATCTGGGTCCCGTACAGTTTCCTGCCACTGCCAGAAGTAAGATTGCTGTATACAATAATATAGTGGCCTGGTTTATATGAAATTGGGGTCTCCAAGCATCAATTACTGCAGGAAGGCAGTGGCACTGGGAGATAAGGTTAAGCTGCTTGCTGTGTTTAAGACTGCTGAAACCCAAATAGCACATTTACCGTCTAAATTTCTACATATATATTGGACAGTGCTTATTCTCTCCACCACCCAGCTTTCTCAAGACCACCCTATATTATTCCTAGTTTCTAACAAATCTCCTTAAAAGCCTAACGTCTAGTGGTCTCTTTCTGCAGCTCTCTTGCTTTTGTCATAAATAAGATGAATATTACTGAAAGGGAGTTCCAGCGCCTCAATGTCTTTTGAATTTAAAAGTCTTGCGGTATTTCTGCAAGTGGTACACAGGACTGTGTTTTCATCCTCCACATTCCTAAAAGATAAAAACTGCCCGTTAGACCATAGATTTGATTTTAAAACATGTCCATAGTGATGACTTATCAGTGACCTATTGCTAATATTAATGTGATTAAAATAAAAATACAGTTAATTAAATTAGCTATGGTAGCATTTCTCTACATGAGAAGCAGCCCTTTCTCAAAATGGATGAGAAAATATGAGAATTTTTTAAAAAATCCCTAATGGGAATGGGCATACAATCTTTTATTTCTCCATCTTTCATGATTGCATTTGTTTATGTGATTCTAATGGTGAAATGACTTTAAATGTCCAAATAGAGCTCTGTTGTTGTTGTCATCATCACTGCTGGTGCTAGTGGCAGTTTCAATTATATCCCAACTTTTCGCCAGCTCTTGGATTAAGGCATTTCTAGAGTTTGGTCTCCATTTCCTAACACTGAATCAAGAGTCAAAGGATGATATCAGTATTAACTGGTTTGGAAGCTTCATCTTTAGAACCTGGAGCCAGCGTGGATGTTTTTTGTTCTTAAGAATCAGTGACGGCTGAGTCTTTCCAAAGGTTTTTGTTCCATTATTTGAAAACATGCTCTGGGAGTGTGTAATTCCTTTTCATTCAAGCTTTTCTTAAGATGATGGAGGTCACTAGATAAGACAAAATATCCAGTTTAACTAATACTGAGAGAAATATGTATTCAATACAATTCCATGTTCTTGCAAAGCATATTAACTGGAATGTATTTAGATGTATGGTTCACATATGCAGATACTTCACATATGAACATAGATTACTTAATGTATCATTGTATGGCCCATAGTTAGGCATCTGAACTGCTTCCACTGAAAGGATCATACTTGAATGACACAAAAACATTACACTGTTTTGTCTGACATAGCTATTTCACATGTACAAATAATTGATTGATGCTTCATGAAATGACTGAAATCATTGTGGCCCCATCTAATTTCCACAGTTGGATCCACATTTAGAATTAGAGTATACCCATTGAAACCAGTGGAAATTAGACTGACTTAATTTTCCATTGATTTCAATGGGTCTACTTTAAATTTGACTAAGTCTGGAATCAGATCAGTGGCTTGCAGAATTGAGTTGGATTACACATACCTTCCACGATCTCAGTTTTTGTTCTTTGCAATGCAGGATGTAATGTAAAAGTAGAATACATGATGAGGCTATGAGAAGGGAAGATTGATATTTCAGAAATTGTCTTGTCTCCGTCCTTCTTCGTCATCAATTGTTTTCTGCCAAAATGCTTACTTTTAACCTTTATACACTGAATGCTAATACATAGCTGAAAACGAAATTATGCTTCTTGTTCACTTTAAGAGGAACCCAGAATGCATGAGTGTGCATGAGAAGAGACTCCTCCATTTGGTGACCACAATCTCAGTTCCCCAGTCAGCGGAAACTGGGGGCATTGATCTCCATAAAGGCAATAGATCTGCTCTGGATTTTAGTCTGAACTTTAAAGGGGCTGTCCAAGGTGCTGAATTTACTTTGGTCATAGCATTCAGTGGCTTTGATGGCTCCTTTAAAGTTCAGACTAAAACTTGGAATGGATTCACCAACCCAGAGACTTTGAAGCTACCAGCAACCATAATCCACAGTATTATTTGGATTACATAAAGTTTTTCTAGGAGGTATTTTTATAAACTAGGTGACCTTCAACTTCATGTGTCAATGCATATTTGTAGCCCAGCAGCTATTGTCCAGATTTCTGTATTCCAAAGGAAATTGCACTTATAAAAATAATATTAGCACAGCAATTTCCATTGTTTGAGCATTACAACTAAAGATGTGACCTGTATTTACAATGAAAGGACATTTTTAAAGAGTGACATTTGAGTTTGCCTATCATTACATTTTTAGGGAATCTGTGTTATATATACTTGTATCATAGCATGGTTTGTCTGCAACTGAGCACAACTCAAGAAGAATCATGCTTTGTTCCCAACACAATAGAAGAATCCAGATGTACAGGTTGACTACAAGGAATTTCAACTGGGAGACTTTTAAACAAAAATTAAGGCAACTTCTACATAATTTACACTGGGACTGTATTTTTTAAAACAACAAAAAGCACAGTAATACGTTTTGGGCACAATTATTTTGTGGATCTCAAATGTGCTAGAGGACTCCCTTATATCTTTTAATGGTAAAACAGACTAACGTGGCTATCTTTTTACAGTCTACCCCAAGAGAGTTTGTTCCCTGGGGCAAGGAAACCTCAAGTTTCATGTATGCATGTGACCAAAAGGATTCTAGATAGTGTATTTTTTGCAAAGTGTATGGATTTCTATACAAAAATATTGCTTTTTGTGCAGAAAATTGTATATTTTTTTGTACAGAAAAAAATTGCTCAAAAATCAATATTTCTGCCCAGGAATCAGTGTATTTATTGCAAAACACATTGTCTCTTGTTCAATTTTTTTTTTTTATTTGTACTCAAAATGTATTTGTTGTTCAAAACCACAATTTCTGCTTCAGAGGATATTCATACCTTTGCACGAAAGAATTTTCCCAGAGTCCCAAACTATGAATAATACTCAAAAATTGTGCAGAAACCCTTGTATTCTCAGCTGAGAACTCAACTGAATTTTTTCACAGGGATAAAATAAGGAAAGATTTACCTTCCTGATTTATGGTGGGGAAGTTGAAGAATAGGAAGAGAATGCAGATGGAGAATATTTTGAAATATATGCCTTATACATCAAGAAAAAAAATACTGTCATTATACATCAAGATATCTACCAGTTCTATTGACATGAGTGCAACATATACTTTCCAATGTGATTCAGTTAATTATATTGATGAAGTAATAATGCTTTTTTATTGAACAGCAAAGGGACAAGGCTAGTTGTAATGGATATTGAAACAAAGATGTAACAAAAGCTTGGGGAAGGCGTTTCTTATTTCCAAAGCCTGAGAAGATGCTGGTATGGGCTTTCTTTCTAATAGGCTTCTAAATCTCCCTGTTTCACTGGTGTCCCTCAATTCTGATATTCATTAAGAATAATGTAGAATTAGCCAGAAAGGGAACTAGGAAATACTTGTCAACTGTGGCATAATTTTGAGGAATGGGACCAAATCCGATGCTTAGTCAAATATGCATATGGGTTGGACTGGAGTGACTAGATGGTGAGAAACTTCATTTAGAAAAAGAAAACTTATCTGGAGTACTGTTTAGCTGAGTAATTGGTTAAGCTTGATACACTTTTCCTATAGTGCTTCTACATTGTATTATAGAAATCTCTGGTTCTACTTTTCATAGTCCATAATCAAAAGGGCAGAAGAATGTGTGGAAGCCTTTTACAATATCCACATCTCTTCATCATGCTGAATATTACAGTCTGGGGGCAACTTGCATCATTTTCAGGTCATGTTATCTGCACAGTTGCCTGTGATGGAATGGAAGAGAAAGAGTCTGCATATATTCAAATGGGGTCTTATCTAGAGATGTGACAACCGAATCCTTGAATCTTCAGCAAGGATTCGAGATTCGCAAATCCAAATCCCTGTGCAAAAATAGGTGAACCGAATCTTTCAAATCCACCAACCAAAAAATAGTTTGTTTTTTTTTTAAAAAAAGTTCTGTTAAAAAAAGTTTAAAATTTTTTTTTTTAAAAAAGTTGCTTTTTAAACCCTTTTTTTAAAAAAAGGATTAGAAAGATTTGAGATTTGTGGATATCCAGAACCTTCCAGGGATTTGGATCTGGATTCAAATTTGGAAAATTCTGGATTCGTCCCATCCCTACTCTCATCTGATGGTTTTAGGTTTCACCAGGAGTAACCTCTATACTGGGGAAAAGAAAAGGAGATAGCGTTGATCTTCTGTTTCTAAAACCATTGCACTTAGCTTCAGAATGGTCTCCTGGGAATTATAGAACTTCTTTTGACACTTTTGGACTGCACCACATTGGGGAAGACTGCTATAAAACCAATCTTCCAAGCAATAGGATGATGAAATGTGATACAGGAGATAGTTAGATCCGGAGTACAAATGCAAGCACTAGCTAGAGATGTATGTAGCTAATAAGTTTGGGACCTTCAGCAATTAAGGATAATGTTGATTACTTTGATGTATGTGTGTTTTTAAAATTGCTTAGTTGTAATTATGTCTGTACCTCATGAAAAACAGAGAAGGTTTGACCTGTTGAGTAGAGACTGATACCGTAAGAGACAACAGGGTCTTAATCTATATGTTTTCTAAGTATGATCTTGCATTCAGTCAACATGGGCTTTTTTGGGAAGTGAGTTATCTTTTAATGAGAAGTTAATTGGTTTTTAACCATTGGAACATCTGATGCAGACAGGCATTTAATAAATAGCATTTGCTGCGAATGGAGATTAAAACTGGAAGTACAAAAGCAACATTTAGAACACTGCACAGGGAATCTGATCTGTAAAATTAATTGACAGTTAAAGTACTGTTTTTGATCTTTGGCTTAGGCTACTGTCACATTAGGATTTCAGTTGTATGCGTTATCTTAGAAACTACATAGATTTGTCATGCTGGGATCTTGGCCTTTATTCTGATTTAATTTATTTATGTTTTTGGAAACCTTAATAGGTCTTAGAAACTGCCACTTTCCGCACTGCTTATTTTTCTTCCTGCTCCTTCTGTGGGAGCCTCCTACAGAAAGTCTGTCAATTCTTTGGGGCTTTCCTGACATCTTACTGCCCTTATTTCCATACGCTTTTAATCAAGGGAGCCAATCAGAATCCAGGCGGATTAATCTTATCTGCTTTGCTGTTAATTATCTCTATTGTTGTTGGGAAAAAGTAAGTGGCTGCTGAAGGAGCTCTCCATCCCTCATTAGTAGACAGGCTGAGCTTCTAACACAGTAGACAATCATGCTTCCTCCCTGCAATTAGCCAAGAGATAGAATGATCTTTTTTTTCCCCCTTTGCATCTCAAAATGCATAATAATAATCACTTGGAAGTGTGAGGGCCTCTTGATCACCTAATTTCCCTACATTGGATGAGGGTAGAAGTTGGTAGCTCAGGCACAAGGTGGCATAAGGTAGAGGCCATACTGCTCATATCCTTTGCTACAGTCTCTGCAAATATTTCCTGCCTATTGATGTGAAGAGCAAAGCGAACAGGATTTTTTTTAAAGGTATTTATTTATTTATTAGTTTTAACATGGACACAAAAGAATCTGATTCACAAACATGAACTAAAATCAAACTAAAACTAAAATATAATACTAAGTCACTAAATTAAAGCACTAATCACTAATTAACACACTAAACACTAACTTTACTGAAACACAAAAGGGCTCTGACCTCTCCAAGCCATACTGTAATGAAAATTTAAAAAGAATATATATATATGTATATGTATATGTATGTATATAATTCTATTATTACATAGCTAATAGAATTACTAGTGAGCTTAACCACAGGTTATTGCATTGTTAGAGTTCTTATTGCTCAAAAAAAGTCCATAAATGTTTTCCAGTCTAAAGTCAGTTGGCTTTAGAGCAGTGGTTCTTAACCTTTTCTTTAATGGGGACCTCATACAAATATGTTGTCAGGGATATCCAAGACTTAACTCAAGATTTCAATATTTAAATTTAGATTTAAATATTCAAATATTTGTTTACATTTTCAAATATTATTTATTTATTAAACGGTTCTGGAGACTGGGATTCAAATCTCTGTTCAGACACAGAGTGACTTTAGGAAAGTCACATTCTCTCAGCCTCAGAGGAAAGCAAAGGCAAATCCCCACTGAACAAAGTTTTGGCAAAAAATTCCTGTGATAGGTTCACTTTCAAGTTGCCATACATCAGAAGTGACTTGAAGGCACCCAACAACAAAGTGCCGCTGACAGAGGGAGGTCCTTTCTAGCCGTCATGTCAATGTCACTTTCCTGAGGCCACCCAGTGGGTTTCCATGACTGAGTGGGGATTCAGACCCTGTTCTCCAGAGTCATGGTTTGGGCAGGCGCGCACACTTGATGCCATGTCCATTTTGTCAGGGATATGGCAGCAGGGGTACACGTGCACTCCCTTGTTTGCGAATGAGGGAGCAGTTTCAGCACGTGCACCCCTTTCCCACGGCCACATCCCTATCGCTGCTGCTGTTGGGGTCCAGGAGCAGGGCTTCATGGACACCTGGTTAAGAATCTCTGCTTTAGAACCCATGTTATCTTGGCAATTTGGGCTAACTGAGCAACCTTAACAATCCTGGACACTACACACGTTATTAGTAAATAAAGATTACATAAATGATTTTTGAAAGACAAAATAAATTGCTCATGAGGGACTCCCTCCTGATCCATATTGGGATTCTGTATGTGGACATAGCAAGGCTTTAACTCTTTGCAGCCTGCTACAGACCTCGACTAGCTCAGCCCCTTTACATGTTGATGAAAGTTGCCTTGGGTCCTATGCCAGGAGAAAGACTGCATACAGGTATAATACATACATACAAAAATACATACATCTGCTGTTTGCATGGGGCATGGAGCAAAAATCCCATTCATTCCAATGGTGTTATTTCAAGTTTGGCCTGAACAAAGCATTTAGTGCTTCAGTCATTAGGTGACCAATAGAAAGGATTAAAGATATTGCTGCGAAGTCCCATTGCTATGTGAGAGCAAATCGCCCAGAAAGAGTGAATGATTGAGACAAGATGGAGATTTTACAACATCAGTTGTAGCATGTATAAGAAGCACTATAATTTTAGCAATGATTCTCTCAATTCCTGTTGTAAACCTTGCTTTTTGTAGCCTCCAAATATTGGATATGCAATCACACAACCTTTTTGAACTGAAATGAACTGAAATTTAAATATATTGTCTGCAGCTTTCTGAGAATGTGGCATGGAAGTAGTATAAAAAGGGCACCAAATTGCTGTGGAAGTGGTTGATATACTCCTTAAATGACATTTCAGGGTGATGCTTACTTTATCTCTGTCTTGTAACGTTGTCTTTCACACAATGAAAGGAGAAAAGAAAAGTAATTGTTCAACTTTTTTTTCCAGAACCACAGTTGGTAAGGTAAAGTACCCTTATGGTTTATCACCTAAATCTAAGTTGTCTGTCTGACTTTATTAAGTTTGTATGACTGGCCATCAGTATATATTCTCTGGATAGCAAAAAGTAAATCAATTACAATATTAAAAATATAATAACTGAAAATAGAAAGCAATCAAATGTAGAGGAGAATGCAAAAAAAGAGCATCATGCCACCCTTTAAGCAAGTATAAAACAATTAGAATTCATGCTAGAAACTCTAAGACATTAAGAGCACAAGACATATTTTCAGCTTAAAAGGCCTTAGTGAATAGATAAATCTTCACCTTAGATGAAAGATCAAACACTGAAAGGTGAAAGATCATAATATTTGTGCTAGGCTAGTCTCTCTGAGGGTGGGGCTGTTTCATAGCTTGGATATCAGCACTGACGTCAATAGCCGTCTCCCTCATTACTCATGGGAAGGGCACATGAAGCTGTAGTCCCTGAAGAGAATCTTAAAGTTTCAGGAAAATACAGGAGAAAGTGTGTAACCTGATTTCAAGCCATTACTGGCTTTATGAACTACAGCCAGCCCTCCATATTTGCATATTTCACTTATTTGCTGTCACCTCTGCTGTCTCCCTATGCCATTTTTAATAGGGACTGCAAGACTCATGAGACTGACAAACTGTGGACGAGGCTTGTAAGTCCTATTAAAAATGATGTGGAGCAGCAGTGGAGGTGGCAGCCCCCATTTCTACCTTGTGAAGGAATCTTGATGCCTCAAGGGAATCTACAGTGGTTGAATATGGTGATCATACTTTTTTGTGTGTGTTACATATGGTTTGGGAGGACCTAGAGTTATCCACTTTTTTTTCACTTTCACGAGGGTCCTGTGCCCATAACCCTAGCGAATGTGAAGGGATGGATGTAACACCAATAGGTGTTCATCATGAATACTCCTACAGCCTTATTTTAAAAGTCTCCAAGTCAAAGAACTTAACTGGTCCCTGCTTCCCTCCAAAATATAATTACTCTTGAGATACGTAAGTTTTCAAAAATATGTAAGAATCAATTTGTCGTGATATGATTTAAAGCCACCCAGTTTTAATTCTACTCTGAGTTGGAAATTCTAAAGAATTGTTCCTTTCCTAGTTCTTACAATATGTTTCCATCCTCTATCATCTTTCTAAACTTCTGAGGGGAATGGTAAGGGAAGGCATACCTCGTCTTTTCACTCTTCCTTATAAGATTTGAAGAGTTGCATATCCTTAGTCAAATCAGAGTTGTTATGTGCCTTCAAGTTGTTCCTAACTTATGGCGACCCTAAGGCAAATCTATCATGCGTTTTTCTGGGGACTAAGAGTGTGTGAGGCACCAAAAGTCACCCAATGGATTTCCATGGCTGACTAAGGAATTAAACCTTGGTCTCCAGGATCAGAGTCCAATGCTCAAATCACTACACCATGCCAGCTCAATTAAACCACATACCTGCCATGTATTAAACAAAAGAGCAAGTAGAACTCTAATGCTTGTACCTATTTCCTTCAGAATCTTGTCCATGCTCCTTGAGTTATGGTGTTCGACACTGTATTTTGGATCTAAGTTAGGTTATTCCTAAAGTAGTCCCATCAAAATCTTTTGGTCTTAAATTAGTTGTGAATGATTTAAATATCACTAATTTAAGTAGATGTATTCTTAAGTACTGCTAAGTTGAAATTGTACAATGCTAGATACTACTGCTATTATGGGTACTACTGGCATATAAGTGACGTTTGTAATACTGAGACAGATATAAAGATGTCAGATTTCACTTAACATGACATTTATATGTAATAAATATCACCTTTCCCTACTACATGAAATAGAAAATAGGTACTGATAACTTCTTTATTCTTTCTCAGTCTTACCTACTAAGAGGGGATTTTACTAAGTCCACTGTGCGCATTTTGTCTAAGAAATTGTTCTTTCTTTATTGTGATTAGAAGCTGAATTATATTGAATGTGAAGATTTTCACTGTGGTGGGAATAAGTTGGTTGTTTGGAAAGGTATCAGTCATGAGTTTCTATTGATAATGTACAACTAGATTGCTTCATTGAAATGAACTACAGTCAGCCCTCCACTTTCACAGGTCCAGCATTTGCAGATTTTACTTTTCATAGGTCATTTTATTTAATTGATTTGTATTTGTTATTTTTATTTTTATTAGTGGTTTTTACACTTTTGTGGGAGTCTTGTGCCTCCAACCGATGCAAAAGTGACAGCTGACTATATAGAATTTCACTAACTATTCACATACATTTCTCTATTAATTCATATTAAAGGATTGTCAAAGGATTGGTTGCTTAGTCACCAATCTCCTTAATCAACCAACCATTTAAATTTATATTCTGAGAATTCATATGCACAAAATGTATAGGCTGAAATCCTACATAAGGCATCCACAATGGAAATTCCTAAATGCAGAGTTATGCTTTTGATTGTTCTACATGTTACGCTACTAAGGATGCAACTGAATGTACAACTAAATGTGCAATACTCAATGCATGTAAAAGACACCAATGTTGTTGTTGTGTGCCTTCGAGTTGTTTTTGACTTTTTGACTTACGACTTATCCTACCATGGATTTTTCCTGGCAGGATTTGCTGGGGGTGAGGTTGTCATTGCCTTCCTTTTGAGGCTAAGAGAGTGTGACTTGCCCAAGGTCACCCAGTGGATTTTGATAGCCAGGCATCTACTGGAACCCTGGTCTCTTGAAGTTCTGGACCACTATTCCAACCACAGTACCACACTAGCTCTCATAAGAAAATTGTTTTTCTGTTGCCACAGAATTCAGTATGAAATAATTCTAGACTTCTGAAATCAGTCATTGGACTGATATAAAACTTGTCCCTTTTCATTTGCAGATGGAAGACTGTTAGATGGTAACTCTCAGGCATGGTCTCTCTTGTTTCAGATGTAAACAGAAGTCAAGTTTTCCACTGTGTTAATTATCTGTGATGAGCCTCAGGTTCATATAACTGATAGAGAATGCATTTGTGCAGCAGCTAGTAATTCTGAGTAAGGAGTAAAAACACTAATGGCTAAAGTTGCTAAACAAACTAAAGCTCTATTGTAAGACTTCTATTAAAGATATGAAAGTTACTTAAGCGTGGTAAACTAATGCTGAACTGAGCTGATTTTATTTTTGTTCGAAGCAAGAGAAGAGGTGGAAAGATGCCCAAGAGTATCAGTTTACATCTTAAACAGTGTGATTAGGTAGATAGGAGGTGAAGACTCTGGGTCTCTGAAAACTACTTAAACCTATCACTGCTGCTCTTGGAAGACATCTTTAACTCTTTAAGTGTTGAATGTTGTTGACATTTCCAACAATAATCTTCTCTGTTCTCTTCTACACCCACAAGAAAATTGGAAGCTTCTGCTTCTAAATTTAAACAAGCCACAACCCCCAAAGTTCAGATGAATCAGTGAAAGGTTTTAAAACCAGAATTGGAAGCTTCTGATCTGCTCCTCATAAATACAAATGAGGTTATGGAGGAGCTCCAATGGGAAACCATTGTTTTCTATTATATCTGAACTGGATTTCTGAGCTCTTGACATGTGGAACCTTCTCTTCCCTTGGCTCTCTCTGCCGTGCTTATCCCACACAGAGATTTCTTTATCACGGTAGACCTACAGTGTCTGATACAATCTTGGTGCCTCAAGAGAAAGGATTTGTTCTGCCACCAGATTGTGATGCCCTCCAGGTGCTGCCATGCTTTCTGTAGCATTTGCTTGCTGTAAAATATTACTCTCAGTTCCTTCCACTTTTGCTAATCCTGACAGAAATGGAAGCCAAAGACCAAACGGCAACCATCCAAAAGTGGAATATTAATAGGCCACGTCCAGACAATATTTTACTTGGATACTAAGATTGATAATAGTAATCCTATCCTAATGCTAGGCATAAGTCTTTAAGTGCATGTAAATGTTCTTCATAGAACATATTGTGCCAAGCATGCTGTTGGTGCTCCGCAAGCAATACTAAATGAGTGAGCATTTAAAATTTCATTACAATTATTTATACATGTCAATATAAGCTTTCACAAATTGATAACAGCTGCACAACAAAAGTTTGTTAATATGTATAGCTTATACACTGAATTAGCTTACACTCAATGGATTCTACAAAACCATTGAACTTCTTATTGAGTTTTACATTTGCTTGTTTTGCTTTTTGCATTGTTGTGAGTCTTAATGACTGGTTGCAATGAATGACTACAACTCAATTACATTTTCTAATATAAATCGTATAGAAGTATGGAAGATTTTTCTGTTACAGACATCTCTCTTTGCCATGCTCCATATCCTAAGTCATCACTTGACATGGGAAGATCCCACATTTCAAAGAAAAGATTTCTGGTACTTGGAAGTGCTCACAGTGGGTGGAGCTTACAGAAAATATTCCATTGAAGTGCAATTATTACAAGTGGTTGAAAATATCCTGTCCCTAAGCAATTATATCAGCATGTAATATCATGCTTCTGTAGATCACAACACAGTATATTCTACAACTTGTACCATAATCAAAAAGCAGAAAATAATTGAGCTGTGAAACATAATGCCTAAGTGAAACCACAAGGCTAAGGGTCAGATCCCATGAGAGTATTATATGGTCAAAGAATTAAGTGTGATGAAGGAAAGTAAATCTAAGCTAGGAATTATGTATGTGGGGAACACAAAACCTTTTCTCCTTCTTTTCATGTGTGCATGTACATATGCACACACACAGAGAAACTGTATGGCAAGAAGTTTGAGATCAGCGTTATTATCTCTCTCACAGACATAGAGGATAGAGGGTATAGGCCAACCTTGGAGTGCAAAGCCTATTTATAGTTCAGTGGCAGTGCACATGCTTTGTATACAAAAGGTCCCAGGTTCAAGCCCTGGCACTGCCAACCTGTCAAGACACCTTGGGAAGTTCATCTCAGAACTTGGAAAACTTCTTTGGACTGGCCACTAGCCATGCTGGCTGCTGGTTTCTGAGAACTGTAGTCCAAAAATACAATTTTGCTAAGCTCTGGTTTGTTTGGAATAGCTGTTTCAGCCCTCTACATTACTAGGGTTAGGAGTGCAGGACCCCCGCAAAAGTGGAAGAATAATAAATATCAAAAATGTGTGTGTTGCTTATTTTGAGAAGCTGGAGTGATAAAGTGTCATGTTAGCACAGTTCCATGGCATTTTGCTGCTTGAATCAGCACAAGAAATGGTTTACTCCCAGCCTCAGTTCAAACCAGATATTAGCAGGGACAAAGAAAATTACTTAATTAAATTAATTTGTCCCCTGAAATCCCATAAGCACTTCTTCCCTCAACAAATTGTTGCCTTTTCATCATACCCAAAGTTAGTAGCCTAAGGTGAGCAACTCATTCTCCTTTCTTTTAGAGGCAGTCCTGTGCTGATGTTACAGACTGGTTCTCTCAGCCATGTACATCCTGTGCCCAAAGTATTGGGGCAGTTGGGAGGGAGGAGAGAACCTTTTCTATGAGGAATAAAAAGTACAAGTACTATAAGCTTGCTTCCATCAGAAGCTAATATTATATATCAAATTAATTGATGGTTTTTGGCTTTATCTTGCTGTTGACAAAGTATGTTTATGGTGCAAATACATTGCATACTTCCTGCTTCTCCTTAGAGTCAAATTACTCTTGGCATTTGTTATAATGATGCAGGTACACTAGTTTTGCTTAATTACAGTTTACTTAAGCAACTTTTCCCTTGAGTCACTAGAAAATTACATTCCTACCCTTTAATACGACTGTGAAAATTAATGATCTTGAACTACCTTTTAATGTACAAGGAGTGAGAAGGAACAAATGCTGTACTATCCCTAACCATGTTCCATTTCATGCAAGTAAATATATTTATATCTATATCTATATCTATATATATCTATAGGAAACACAGGATCTGCCTGTGCCATGTCATACAGCTGATTTTGAAGACCAGCACATATTTTGCAGGTGAACACTACATTAATTAGATATGAAATAAAAACAAAATGGGAATTTGTTGCATGCATATATTAACCATGAGCACGCATGTGCATGCATGCGCACATAACTTTTCTAATGCAAAATATCAGAGACTTGTACTATTTACCTGTATGGTGTAAATTGTCCAGTCAAAATGAATGACACTTGATGTGATATATCTGGAAATAACCTGGCATCTATTGACTGCTGCTTGTGGTATCGCTAACAACTAACACACTTTTCTTTAATTTTTTTATTAGTACTTTCCCCATTGTTCTTTGCTGTACTGTTTCCAAAAGGTTTCATCCAAACTGTAAAACACAGACAAACATATCATCCAAAACACAAAACCAACAATGAAAAAAAGGGAGATGTAGAAAAACAACTGTGGCTTTCCAAGAGCCATAATTCCCAAATATGATGAGTTTTCCCTACTTTTCCTATTCTGTAACTGATCATAGAAGGGTTGGTAATACAGTGGCGCACAGGCTACAAATTCCTTCTCCTATCTGTTTTGCAGTCTCCACTGCTCCCACCACAATGGTGAATTTTTTTGGGGGGGGTGTAAATAAAGTATGATTCTCCTTATAAATAAGGGGCTGAGTTCCTTCTTTACATATTTTCAAAAGTGGTGGTTTTCTGCTACTGCAGCAACAAATTCAGCAGTAATGAGGCCCCTCAATGTTGCCCAATCCTGAATTAACAGCATTATCAAAATCAAGTTTAAAGATAGAAGATTGGATTTACATGAGTAATGGGAACCTTTGGTTCAAGGAAGAGAATTATGAAGCAGATTTAATAGCACTTTACTTTGCGTCAGCTGCTTTCTGGTGTAATCTCTCTGTGAGTGCTGGGTTTCATAGCAGACCACCTACTGCTCTATTAGCCCTAAATGACTAGCCGTGTGTTTAGACATCGTTGCTTAACTCAGTATCGTTTGATGAGCCATGAAGTCTCCTTTTTCTTTTGATGGGAAATCTCTCTCCCAGGCCCTCTTCCAAAGTATTTCAGAAGAGCTTCCTACCAGTTCCTTCATTTATAACCAGGCATATGTCAGAGAAATCTGTATCCAGGTCCCCATTTTGTTTCTCTAGCCTCAGTTTGCAGGTCCAAACAACTTAGCAATCAGTGACTGGCGATAGGGTTTAGATGACCTCAAAGGCATGTAAGGAATGTGTAAGGGAGAGACCATCTTGGCTTGCCCCAAGATCCCTCTGCCCAATGGTCATGTTTATCCACTGCTCTATACAAAGTTGGTACATAGGAGAAGTAATTGTACATGCATGCATATCCTTAGTGTAAAATTAAATAAACTCTTGTTGATAAAGCCTGGTATGTAGTTGATCAGATGTGAGTCGAGGCCAAAATTATATTGACTAAGGAATAAATATTTGGCAGGCCTGGATTCCATCTATCTGATCTCTAGGAGAAGCTAGAAAGTTCTTATTCATACATGTGTAAAGGTAGGTGGGCCTATATACCCTAAAAACACCAGATCCTATCTGATCTGGAAGCCAAGCAGTGTTAGCTTAGTACTTGGATGGGATATGCCAATGAAAACCAGGTGCTGTAGGCAATGTTTTGTGAGAAAGATATGGCAAACCCACTTCTGAGTATTCCTTGCCTAAGAAACCCTATGAAATTCACCAGGTCTTCAAAAGTCAACAGGCAACTTGAAGGCACATATACAAACACAAAACTGGGTGGAAGGACCATAGCTCAGTAGTAGACCATATGCACTGCATGCGAAAGATTCCACTTTCAGTGTCAAATATCTTAGACACCAGTTTTGGGACCTTAGGTGCTGTTTCTTGCTCCAGGGATAAGAACATTTCATGGTCTATAGCAAATCAATGTTTCTTATAAGATAGATCCAGAATGATGTAGTGGTTAGATTTTTGAGCTAGGAGTAGGGAAAGAGAGGTTCAAATTCCCATATAGCTAAGATACTCACTTAGTGACCTTGGCTCCATTTCTGTCTCTCAGTCTAACCTCCTGACAGTCAAGAAGTGAGAATAATATTGGACTGAGCTTAGTGAAAAAGGGAGAGATAAAAATGTGAGAAGAAGATAAGTAAATTAATAAATTGTGAAAATTGGATTTAGTTTGTTGCAAATTGCATGGTGTGAGAAAGGCAGGGCAATAACAATACTGATAATAATAATTTAACAACAATCATATTGGTTTCTCTGACATCCTTGAACAAAGAGTGTGAGACATGATGGTGCAATACTATTACTTTGTATTATTGTAATATTGTACTATACACACACACACACACACACGTATACATATACATACATATTCATATATATATATATATATATATATATATAAAATATTTAAGAATTCCCAGAGATCTCGAGATGCAGCATTAAAATAGTGTTCATGACTGTGAGGTAGATGCAGAGAAATGAGGGAATATTGGCTTGTCATCTGAACTGACATTTTTTGGTTTCCTGAGACTCTCAGCTATTAGTTAACACGAGCTGATATAAAAAGGTGGTGATGATAATAGCCATTTTTTTAAAAAGGTAAATGGTTCTATTTAGGCTGGTCTTAAACTATGCTAGTTTAGGACTACTTAAAATGGGTGAAATCTCTGCCCTCTCTAAGCAGTGCTTGCAACAAGATGAAACTTCCTGTGGTTATGAAATTCATACTGTTCTAGGGTTAAGTCAGATTTCTAGCAATTGCCTGGAAATGGAATATAATGGAAGGACAGAGCATTCTCTTTTGATGTGTGCACGTGTGTGTGTGTGTGTAATTATGAACAACCGAAGGAAATGTCTATTTCAGCAAAAAATATATGTCGGTTTCCTAAAAGAGTGTGCTTTTGTAGCTAACAGTCAGGAAATGCAGATCTAGCAGAGCATCTGTTTTGACTTCTCCGTTTTGTATGAGGAAGGAAGGAATGGAAACATTTTATTTTGAACTATCTATACTTCACTTGCTTCTAAAATCCGACCCGGTCCGGACGATAAACCTCCTTCTGGGATATATGGGCAGTTCTTCAAAATCTTGTAGATTTTGTAGGTGCAGATGGTTTCTGCAATCGCAAAAAGAAAGAGGCCTGGAAAAAAAAAGTGCCACCCATTTCTTGATTTGGGATTGTGGTGCAGTCTGTGGAACACTGAGCAGTATTTTCTATTCTTGCACCATTCCTAGAATGCATTTGTTTGAGGCCACCCTCAGGGAATCAAGTTGTTTTAAGTGGCTTTACTTTTCTTCAGTTCCTCCAAAATTCAAATTTTCTATCTGTTTGTAGCTGATAAACTAGTACCTTTCTTCTTCTTTTAAATGCACTGGGAACTGGCGGGGGGACTGTTTTGGAGTTCTCTGGATGTTTCTGTTATGCAGATATTCCCACCAGACTTGTAAGTACAGCATGTAATCAAAACTGTGATGT
>CAOLHI010002592.1:0-207500 GCA_948474755.1 Ctenosaura bakeri
TACAGTACTGCTGCTTCAGAAGAAAATAAGACTACCATTGGTATGATTTTATTTTATTTTAAAATTAATAGACATGAACAGCAGCTTGCTTGGATTGGAAAACAATTTATCTTTTTAAAAAAATTTAATTAAGTTGGGCAAAAAGAAAACTCAGCAATAGCGTGGTAAGTGCCATGTGTAACTTATTATTGAATTCATCCATTAAATATCATAAAAAATTTCCCTGACCCTCTACAGTGCTGAGTGTTATTTTTGTATTATATAACTGAAAAAATTCCATTGGGAAACACAGGCCAGTTTAAATTATAAGGATTTCTAAATTGTTGTTAGTACCAGCAATCACACTAAAACCACAGTTGGGAGCAACTGTATGGTTTTTTTTTGTTCTAGACCAGTCTAGTTTTTTTTTTTGTTGTTGTTGTTTTTAAGAGTCTGATTGTTCTTTAATGCATCTCAGCTTTGCTCTTTGTTTCCACCTTAAAATCTTTACCTGGCCAAGATCTGTTGTTCTATTACTGGAGGGCAAAAATGGGAGGAATTGTCTAGGCTAAATTGCAATTAGGCAGCCCTGAGTGAGGCTGGCACCAGTTAACTTGGGATATTGGAGTGAAAAGGCCCGTAATCAGCCTTCGGTCATGTAGAACAATGCATAAAATTAAATTGACATTAATGAATAATTGTGTAATGAAAATGGAAGAGGAGAGTTAATTGCATGTTACAGTGAGTGTAATGCCTAGATAACCTTGCATTTAATGCTATTCTTAGCCCTGCTGCCAAGACTTCTACAGAGCCTCTCTCAGCAGGAAGTCATTAAAGCTGTGAGTAGATAATGCAGGCTCAGTGAAACCTAAGTGGCAACAATATAACAAGAGTTTCTTTCAGACCTTAGTGTTTTCATGAGAAGGGGGGTAGCGAGGAGGGCATGTTGAGGTAATTTGTACACATCTGAATGAAAACAAGAAACTTAGAGCAATCTATTCACGTCTTTGTCCAGTGCTGGAGAATTCTCGATTATTGTCATAACCAAGGTCAGCACAGATGATCAAAGGCAGGATTCATCCAGCAGTACTCACACAAGGCTGGTAATATTCCCAGTTGTCTCTTGAAGCTACAACTTACTTTTATCAATGGCATGGAGTGCTAGAAACACTTGACCTCTGAGGATACAAAATAACTGGAGAGAAGTGTCTTCAAGCCCCTTTCCATTAAACCTCTCAACCCCTGTATTTTTGAAGTGAGTAGCACGAGCACTTTAAGAAAAGGGCACAAGGAGATGCGTCTTTCTGAAAGAAGCACTTCAGCCTTTTTTTATTTTTATTTTAAAAGAAGTGATACTTTACTTAGGGTAGCATGGGGCCTACTTCAGAAAGGACAATTCTCTGTTTGAAGGGCTGTCCAAGAATAGCCACCTTTTTGAAGGCCTCATCCATCTGAAGCGCAGTCTAGTCCATATCTGGTTTAAAGAGAGGGGAATAAAAGCCTTGATGTTAACATTTCATCAGCAGTTGTAACCTGGACACGAGACTCAGCAGGCTCACAAGTCACTTGTTCAGTCTTCCCTGGAGAGATGTATTGTAGTTGTGCTTGATTTTACAGTGATCATTTGTACTTCTCTGTATAAAAGTATATGTGAATAGAATCTTAAGCCATTTCAACACAAAATCACGATAACACAACAGCAGCAGGTTGTTTCCGGTTCAGGAGCCGTGCTACCACATGACATCATCACTATCCAGCTGCTATCTCATCCCCAAGCGTTGCAAAACTGCCATATTCTATTTCCAGAAAAAAAAAAATCTGTCAAGAGCTTCCATTAGCACTTCAATCCCATCAACCATCTTAGTGCGGAGCCACAATAGCACTCAATAGCACTTCCTCTTATTGCAGATCCAGCAGTTGGTGTGCCCATGGTGAGGTAATTTTGGAATCTATCACCTCTCCATGTTTATTTTAAACTCCTCCTTTGAGTTAAAACTCTTTATTTTTTTAAATAAATAAATAATTTTTTAAAAAATACATTTTTAAGTATCACAGTGTGAAAATGAATAGTGTAGTGGCGTGCACTGCCCTTACAACAGCGCTTTGCTAGTACAGTGTGAAAAGAAAAACAACAACAAAAAAGACCAATTGGGGTGGTGGGGCAGGGTGAAGGTGGGGACAGAGAGTGGCCAAGGATGCTGTAGTGTGGAACGACCAGTGGCAATAGCACTACTCATCCATTTAAGGTGGAAGGATGTGGAAAAGAGTATTCTTAACCCAACAGCATCGCGTGAATGGCGATTCCAGAATTGTAACGCTACTATGCACTAATGGTGTCTAGTGCAGAAATGGCCTTAGATTTGGAAGGGACCACAAGGGTCATTAGTCCAACCCTCTGCCCTGCAGAACTGCCCAACATAAGCACTCCTGATAGATGTCCATCCAACCTGTGTTTAAAAACTTCCAGAGATGGAGAATCTATCATGCTCTAAGGCAATCTATTCCATTATCAAATAGCATTTAATTTTTTTTAAAAAATTCTTCCTAATTTTTAGGTGAAATCTCTTTTCTTGTAATTTGAACCCATAGGGTCATGTTTTAGTCTCTGGAGATTTTGTACTAATCTTTGCCTTTTGCAAGGGGTGGAGATGATGTCTAAGTGGGCTACCAGTGCAGAAAACCTTAAAAGACTACAAATTTTGCTGTAGATAATGTTTTGTGGCTATTTTGTTACTGATAAGCTTTCGTGGAGTGGTTCATTCATTTATTGATTTCTTTTAAATGACTGTGTAAATAAATTCATTTGAGACATCTATTGAAAGGGACTTCAGTCCACAAAAGCTTCTGGTCAGTAAAACTTGTAGTATATTTGATTTGATTTGCCAGCCCCACCCACCCCCATCATTAGTTTAGATTATTATTCTGACTTTTTTCCAGAACATGGAATATGCCTGCCAGTCATTCCTCAAATGTATGCTTGCCTTTTTACCTAATACCCAATGTGATATACACAGTGGAGTCCTAGGCATATGCTTCAACATAGAGCTAGTTCAGAAATCCCCAATGGTCAATTCAGTTCATTGGGATTTAGGTACAAATGTCAAATTGCTATTTCCTTATACATTGATATCTGGCATCTTCTTTGTAATGGGAAAACATTAGTTGACATTTTGTTAAATAAGCTTCTAGCAAAAGAAAGCATTACTCCCCAAGGCCCCAAAGGTACACCTCTACAAACTGTATCTTAATTGTGTTGTACAGCTGCTCCCTCAGTACATGGAAACTGTTAGCAGTGGTTGTATCCAATACTGTCATTCCACTAGCACAGGTCTTCTAGCACTTGTGCAAACCCCATTTTTACCCATGAGCATGGGACAAACCCTCTTGTGTAAGTTGTTCCATGGCTTGTTCCATAGGCATTACCCTCTTCCACAAGCTTTGTAAAACTCATTATAACTGCATTAGTCTAGATCAGTGGTTCTCAACCTGTGGGTCCCCAGATGTTCAAAAACTTCAGCTCCCAGAAGCCCTGAGCATTGACCATAGTGGCTGGGGCTTCTGGGAGCTGAAGTCCAAACACATCTGGGGACCCACAGGTTGAGAACCACTGGTCTAGATGCTCTTATTGCTGAGCCATGCTGACTGGAACTGTTGGAAGTTGTAGTCCAACACATCTAAAAGACACTGGCTTGGAGAGGATGCCTTGTATACCTGGTGGCATATGTGATTCTGTAACTATTGCATTGGTGTGTGCCATGCCACACATTTCCTTTTGAGCTGGGCCACTGCTTACATCTAGTAAGGCAAATCTAGCCATTCTCCTTAAACAGAAAGACATTGCTTCTTTATTTAGGTGTGAATGGCAACCAAAAGCAATAGAAAGTCAGTCGCTGATGCTTTGCCTGTCCAGATTATTGACTTCTTTAGAGAAACCACATCAAAGCTGTTACTTCAAAGTGCCTTTTGCTTTCTTACTACAGGAAGAAATACACTTCACTTTCTGATTAACAGGACAGTGTTGTGTAAATAACCTCCTTTTTAATAGCTTCAGAACCATTTTCATAGGAAACAAGCCAAGTCACCCAGTTGCTTGTTGTGGAGAGTGGGGAGGGACAAGGGAAGAGTCTTGGGGGCAAAAAAGTATTGAGGAAATCTCTTGGGGTGTTCATTGTATTTGTTATGCCATTCAGTACAGACATAGCCTTAGTTTATTTGAGTTAGCTAGCTAGTAAAGGATAAATTATAAACATTTAAAACCGTATCATTCTGTTACATTCTGCTCCAGTGTTTGTACTAACTGAATCATTGCTGTAAGGAAATAAGGAACAAAATATTACGTTACTATACATGGGAACTATGCTGAGGGAGGGGTTGTTTGTTTTCTCATTTCCCCTTCTAAACTAATACTGTATTCAAAAAGTTGTTATAATTGAAGCATGAAAGAAATGTTCTTATTAGGAACAGGCCGCCCATCTGTGTCAGTTATTACTATTTTTTATACAGAACTTGACAGTACAACTGTCAAACTCCATCAGCCAGAGGCCATACTACTGGGGCAACTTGTCAACCCCCCCAAAAGTAAGTTTTAAGAGTTTTACACTAGGGTAAAAACGACTGTACTCATCATTCCTCTGAAGAGACCAGTCTTGCATATATATTTAAAATGGAAGCAGATCTAATATGCTCCCTATTTCCCTTTTGAAATTACAGGATGAGTTCTTATGAATTGAGATTTTTTTAAAAAAAATTAAAGGTATTTTTGTTATATTAAGAAAGCAAGCCATATGAAAGCATTAATAAAGGTCATAGGGAGCTCTTTGTACAATACAATATAGGCACAGTTTTGTGCACTAGTCCCTTGAATGGCGATTTTGTGGCCATTTTGTGATAGGGGAGGAGCAATGGAAAAGCATCTGACTATACGATCTGTAGCCAGACGCAGACTGATGAGACCTTCTGCTGAGCTCTGCTGGCATTCTCCAAAGGTCTGAGAGGATGATGTAAACATTCTGTGTTTGTCTGTGAGAAGGTGTTTCTCTGTTCTGTTGCATTTCCCACCAGCCACTGAATGTTCATTAAAGAGAGGTCTTTCACAGCAAAACTGTGAGTCAGAGTTGGCGGGGGGGATCTTTGGTCATTGTGAGAGATGGAAGAGGATACCAACCTCTGAAATGACCAAAACTAGACATGTGCAGCAGTAAGGAAGACATATACATATATGTCACTAACAGGGTACCACCCAAAGAATGAGGTGCCCATATAGGAGTATGTATACAGAAAACTAACATACACTAATCTGTACATATGCAGGACCTTTTGATTTTTCTACCAAATGTATGGCCAGCAAGAAATGGGTTAGCAAGAGAGATGACGGATTACTTACCACTTCACATATTTGTAAAATGCACGTTTGGGTCAAAGCATGTTTTATCAAAATGATATTAGCAGCAAAATATATGAGACTTTACGGAATAAGGGGCTTGTTTTGTGTTGGTTGTCTAATAACATCTTACTTGCTGACCAGGATAGATGAAGAGTAGACTGAAACAAAGCTGAAATAGTCCAGTTTCTCATACTTCTAGAGTAATACAAAGGAAAATTCTAATTACTACAGTTTTCAGGAAGTGTCCTACTAGATAATGTCTATAGTAGATACTGCTAGCTATACTGTGAAGTGTTTGTCTGTCTGTCAATACCATATAAATCCACATGATCACAGTCGCCAAACATGATATGTTATCTGTTGAGTTTAAAACTGAGTAAAGTTTGAACCTGATTCATCAACAACTTTATTCCTCCCGCAAAAAAAAAAACACTTCAGATTTCTAGTTGTTGTTTTTTAATTTATTTGCTCTGGAATTTGACAAACCTTGATATCTAGATTTAATCTGACATACTGAAAAGTGTCATGCTTGTATGGGGCCAATCAGAAAACTTCACATTTCCCCCCCCCAGAAAATTACACAATTTAATCCATTTTGCAGGGAACGTGCAACACATTTTAATGAGTTATAGTTTCCACCAATCAAAATGTTTTTCATTCAAATCATAATTTCATAAGTGAAATCATCAACATCAATTTAGGAATTAGGTAAATTTTCCAGTATGATACATAGAAAGAGAGATTGTATCTCAGTGGTGGTGTACATGTTTTCTATGTTATAAGGAATTCCAGCATCCCTAGGTAAAGCTAAAAAAAAATCTTCTCTGAAGCCCTAGTAAGCTGCTGCCAGTCAGTGTCAACAATAGATTATCTTGTAGTCTGATCCAGTATAAGGCATAAGTTCCTGAACTACAGCAACAAGAAGTGTTCTTGTGCTTATTCACCCGGTCAAGTGGGCAGGATGAATTCAGCTGGCAATCTACAGTTTATCTTTACAACTTAAAAATGTCTTTCTTCTTCATTAAAATGAGGAGATTCAAAGTAAATTAGTAAGGAACAAATTTAAATGATTTTGCAATTGTCATAGACAATCCGGTGATCTGTGCCAACTTCACCTGAGCCAAATGATGGAAGGTTACAAACCACATCTGGTACAGTTCAGTGAAACACGGGGACTTACAGGTTACCGTGGCTTGTAATGGGAACATGACGAAAGCAGTGATGTGCAGTTCTTTATCGTGTGAGAATTAGCTAACCTTTATGATTCAGCCTGGAAAATGTTGCCTTTCCCCAAGAAATTTGCAAGCATCAGAAGATGACTAAGAAAATCCAGTCAGGGCTATATGTGACTATATATCCACATTATCTTAATAAGGGGAGAGATGCATACATGAAGAATTTTCTCCCTTCTCCCATTACAGAGCTGCTTCAAGGATTTCCCTTTACAGGTATTTTCACTTTTGACACCCCCCACACTTTAAAGAGTCAGTTTCTTTCATCCCTTTTATATTTAAAGTGGGATTAGAAAGCCACATTTGAAAGTAATCCATTATGTGAGTAGTTCCTTCAAACATTCTTGATACTTGCCTGTTGTACAGATTGCAGTCACCCAAGGCCCGAGCTGGGATCAAAAGAAGTCTGTGAGGCTTCATTTGTAACTTCTGGTAGGACAAGGGAATTTCCCAGGGATAGAGAGAATCTAAGAGCACAGTTCTGCCTATCTTTACCCAGATATTAATGCCATTATGTCTACTTCCAGGTAAGTGTGCACAGGACTGCAGCCTACATTATTATTTTGATGTGTCTTTTTCTGACCATAGCAAAAACTTGGATCAGAGAAACATGTTTAACAAATAGGGAAGTAAGTATGAAAGGTTACAGAAGTACAGGTTTGTTTGTTTTTTTAAAAAAATGCCAGGGTTTACATAAACTTCCTCACCCTTGAATTTGATGGACTTGATGAGGTATTGGCTGTGCCCCAAGCTTCAGATAATAGAAACGCTAATTAAAACAGAATATAAAATGTTCTGAAAGAGTTCATGGGAGAGTAAAATGTTACAGCACCAGCCTTCCAACAATCTCAAAGTGTTGTTAGAGAAGTGAAACCCACAGTAGAGGACTTTTAAAAAAAACCTTTTACAATCAAGCTTTTATATCTCATGCTGGCCACAATCCAGGGAGCTACTTTAGGTGCTCCTAGGATTTGCTTGCACCCTGTGGGATTTAAAATCTAAGAATTTTCCTCCTTTCTTAACAGCCAAACCTTTCACAGGCCAAAAGATAAAACTACTTTTGAAAGTTTTGAAAAAGGTTTCTACTGTAGTGTTCAAGAGGAACTGTTGTTTTAGAAAAGGCCCAAAATGTCACAGGATAGACGGAGCTACCTGCATAGATTTCTGGATCATGCCCGCTACCCATCAATATGGATAACTCTGAAGATGTCAGGGTTCAAGCATATTTCCAGTCACAAAACTCACAATAGGAGTCCTATCTGTATAGAAGGCACAGGACCCTCATAGGAAATGTTGATAGGAAATGTTTGTAACTTAACTGTATGACCAAGGGCCTTTCCGCACTAAACTGTTATAGTGCTATTATTCCACTTTCAACATCCTGTGGAATCCTGGGGTTTGCAGTTTAGGGAGGGGCATTTGTAATTCTCAGCCAGAGAACTCTTTGGCCTCAGTAAACTACAAACCACAGAATTCCACTGGAAGTTGGAAGTAGAATGATAGCACTATAACATTGTAGTGTGGAAAGGCCCTTGGCTTTTATTTATTTAAGAAACAGAAGTATCATTCTAGGATTGTATGTAGATGCATGGGGTTTTATTTAGGCACTTCCGAGGTTTTTAAATGCATTTTTTATTGTTAGCAATATTTTTGACATCATATGGACAACAAAACTCATTGAGGCAATGGATGTGATTCTGAGATAAATTTATTTACATTAAGTCCCACTGAAACCAGAAATAAAACAAATGCCATATATAATAATGGATTGGATCTGGGCTTAATCACACTTAGAGTAGACTAATTGAAATCAATGGTACTTGACTAATTTGACTTTTTAAATTGACTGTCTTAAGTCCCATTTATTTCAACATCTTGATTTTAAGTGTGACAAAGTCTGAATCTAATCCAGTTATTTCAGTTGAAATAATTATAGTTATTTTTTCCTCTAAATTATGGCCTTTGTAATTGAAAATACATTTCTAAACTGGGAAAAACATTGGAAAGAAAGAAAGAAAGAAAGAAAGAAAGAAAGAAAGAAAGAAAGATTGAGAGTGGGAGAGAGAGAGAGATTGTGTCTAAAGATTTAGAAATAATGTAAGATATGAAAATGTGGTCCTTAATGTTCTGGTGAAATCTTAATAAAGACTTATTTAAACGACAAATCAATTCCACTCTTTCTCTTCAATTCTGAATAAATATGTACACCTACACAGAAACTGATTAGTTAATTTCATTCACTTTCCAATCACATCCATTATGAATGATTAACTTTAAAATCTGGAGCTGGAAAGATGGTTTCTTATATTGCTGTCCTAACTTCACTGAAGAGTAAAATTGTACCATTTTCTTTATTTTAAAAAAGCAGTTCTTGCAGTTTTAACTTCCCAAAGAGATTTTCAAACCACAGTCCGTTCATATGGTCTTCAGAGAAGACGCAGAGTCATTAATATTTATACGTGCTCTTTCAATTCTTCTAGTCTGCTTTCACCAAAGGTGGATCTTTTTAACAGACCAACAAGACCTTGGACTAAGGTCCAAGATTTCCATACTTTGCTTGTGAATTTGGCACTGTGGTTGCAGCCTAGAAACATCTGAAGGGCCACAAGTTGCCATCCTTGCTAATATCTATCTACCTAGCCATCTACCTTTTGAAAACTTTCTTCAACACAGAACACAAAAATTCAGTGAAAGATTGGCTGGCCTTTTAAGATATTTAGCAAAATAATTAAAATCAAATGATATCGAATTGTGGGATACCTACAATGCATTTGATTCAGTTGAAAGTCCCATGTATTTGTCATATATTTAATATGTCCTTTTAAAAATCTGTTTCTTTGCTTGTTATGGAAAGCTTAGAAGATGCAATAGTGAGGACGTTAATTAAAACATCGTTGTCGGTTTCAAATGAGAAATAGAACTGAAACTTCTGACTCAGTCCAGAGGCAACTAAATCCATTGCCATCTAGTGATCAAGCCATATGACAGCATTATCTACATATTTTCCTCCTACTACTTTAGTTGAAGAAACAACAAATAAATCAGCATGGTTGAAACTTGGATAGTTCATGTAAACAATCACCCATCTCTAAATCTCAAAACCTTCTGAATGACTCAATCAAAACACATGGCATCTGAAGAGTCATGCTGCTATCAGTCTCCCAAACTGAGTCAGGCAACCTTAGAGATGAACTTGGGGTTTTGGGCACTACTTGTACCTTTGCTGATTGTACTTTCTTAGGAATTAGAAGAAATGTGGTCAGTCTCTATTAGGTATTCCATGCTCAATTTCGGCAGAAAACCCTCTGAGTTTCTTCCTAATAAAATTGCTCAAGTCTGCCATACCTTTTCTTCATCAAATCTGATATGGAACTCTTTTCTTTGGCTTTAAACAATGTAGTTCTCACACTGAATTGTGACCTGGTAATCTGAGGCAGCAACTCTTGCCAGATCAGACCACTTGGGAATGAAATTCTGGTTTAGAACTGGAGCAAATGTTCCAATTATATGGACTCAGTTTTTATTCCAGATTTTACTCAGGTCTATCTGAATACTGGAAAAAGGAAGGTTGTTATACATTCTGAAGTCAAGTTGAAACTATTCCACTGCTAACAAGTCATACTCTGATTGTTTATGATATAATGTTGGCTCCTGAACAGTGTTGTGAAATCAAGATGAATGACTTAAACAAAGTTAAGTCTTTCTGTGCTTTATCACATTTTTTTAACTTATGGTTACCTACATTCATTGAAAAGCACAGGTTTAACAGAAAAAAACAACATATGTAAGCAACATCTATAGTATAGATTCTGTATAGCCATTTTAACGAATATCTCTTCAGTGTGTGAAATGTTTCATCCTTCTTTTGTTTCTTCATTTCTTGAATTATTTTGGTTATGGTCTTTATCTGTGCATCTTATATCGATTCTACAGACACTTAAATCTTCATAAAACTAATAACAAGTTATAATCGTATATTATATGGGTTCAAGGGGCATCTGCTGGTAGACAGATTTCAACTATTTCCAGACTGTTTCCAGGGCATGAAAGGGAAATTTTCCAGCAACCATGTCTGAAAAATACACATTTGGATATCATCCAATAAACTCCCAAAACTGAATTCAGTGCTGATAGATTTGGAAATTTTGCCAGACAAAAATCCAGAAAAGATTTTCTCTTACCTCCAGTGGCACTAATCCTGATCACACCCTCATATATAAGTACATAGATTTGTCTCCTATTGCATACTATGAAATAGGGAATGTTATAAGCTCATGGGAAGCTCCCTTTGGATATGGTGGAAGACACCGCCAATTACTACTGTTGAACTGAGATTCTGGTGCCTGTCCAGTTGTCTTCCCTTTGTGGGACGGGCTTTGTATGGTCCTCTACCTCATGCAGATGGCAGTGGATCCAGTGGATTATTTCCAGTTTTTGTCTGTCTTTCCATGCAATGTATCTTTGTAAGAGAAAGGATTCTTACAGATCAGGAATTTCTATCAGAAACATAGGCTTTCCAGAAGATGTGGGAAGTTGTGTTATAGTTAGAATTCAAGTCTGAAAACTGGCAAATATCAGTTGAAAATCCCAGAGTTACCCTGAATTTATACTAACAGTTAAGTATATCAACTGTCCCTATACATGTTTATTCAGATAAATAGGCTCTTACCTAACCTACACGGATTATGATAAAAGTATTATTCTCTAATGAAACCAGAACTAGAGGGGGAAATATTCTATTAGGTGAATATAAATCTTAGGGTTAATTATGATCGCAATATCCATTACCCAGTTTTGCCACTGCAGTGGATTATAGTGTGTAACAAAAATTAATATTACATTTTTCATCTTTTCTCTGGATCTTTTTTTAAAACCCACTATAAACACCCATTGTAACAAATCACCGTCAGTCAACAGTCCTGTAGCTTGAAGCCAGACTAGAGAAAAGTATAGCTTTTTGCATTCCACTTATGCGTAATTCCAAATCTCTTACCTAATATATTTCTTCCCTAATCACTTCCTCAAGCAAAAAGGTTTAAAGATGTTCTTCACATCTTACGGACAATATGTGTCAGAACACCCCAACTTACCTGTCTTGCTTGATGCCTGCATCTGAAAGGGCTACAGTGCATTTGATGCTGAAGAAGAGCTTGTACTGTTTTGAATAAGAAAAGCACTCAAATGTTGTTTTTGATACATGAAGAGACATGCTAACTTGTTATATTTTAGTAGTCAAGGGTTGGGAGGCTCTAAGGAATCTGTCCATTCTTTGTCTTCATCGCACATCTTCTTGCACTACTCAGCCAAAATAGATCTCTGCTTAAGGTCAATATTTAATGTTTGTTTTCCCTTAATATAATATATACATAGCAAAGAGAGAGGGGAAAAAAACTGTACCCAAACATGACCAGATAGTCTTGATACATTTAGGTCGGTATACTTTTTAGTACAGAGCAAGTAGTTTGATTTCATTCTTGTTTGTTCAGAGATAAGTTCCATTCCCTTGAATTGACTTATAGGCAAAGTCCTATGTACAAGTATGCTCAGTTTTTCCTCACTTCCAAATGAACGGTTTTATTCCCACCTACCATTCATGGGTAATGTGAAACTCTCTGAGAGGAACAGAATCTGAACAGCTGTCATTTTGTTTTTTCTAGAAAGCCCTGAGCTATTTCAGTTTATGGGAATATTAAAACTGTTTCCACCATTAGAAATGGACGCCTCCCATCATAATGGGCCATTTTTGCACGTGGCGGTATATCGGACACACAAAGTATATCCGGTATATCGTCCCACAAAGGAGGGGGCTTGTTTTCTGCTGCTCCAGAAACCAGGACAAGGAGCAATGGATTCAAGCTGCAGGAAAGGAGATTCCACCTGAACCTCAGGAAGAACTTCCTGACAGTCAGGGCTGTCCGGCAGTGGAATCTGCTGCCTCGGAGAGTAGTGGAGTCTCCTACCTTGGAGGTTTTTAAGCAGAGGCTTGATGGCCATCTGTCGGGAGTGCTTTGACGGTGTTCCTGCATGACAGGGAGTTGGACTGGATGGCCCGTGTGGTCTCTTCCAACTCTACATTTCTATGATTCTATGATTCTATGGTACTTACTGGACTTCTTGGCTTGATGCTCGGGTCCAGGCTGCTCTGGAGCAGTGCGTGGCCGCCATTCCACACTGCTCCAGGGACGAAAATGGCAGCTTCCGGTTGGTGGAGGCTCTCCACCAACCGCTGAAGCTCACCAGCCTAAAGCCCGCCCCCGGCAGATCTGCAGGCTCACACTGGTGCGAGCCTGCAAATCTGCACTGGAGCACAGGAACAGAGTGGCATGGAGTGGCGCGCTCCGTGCTTTTTAAAAACCTGAAGAAACAGGTTTTTAAAAAGCATGCTGCACGCCCACTTCGGGTCGTTCTGGAGCGGACTGAGGTGCAGAACTACGTAAAGTAGTCCGCTCCAGTCTGCTCCCAGGTGCAGACATCCTCTCTGGAGGACACTCTGCACCAGTTTTTTAAGCCCGTGCAGAAATGGCCATGGGCAGTAGTTGAGTATCTATAGCAGGGGTGTAAATTCTGTGACCTACAGAACACATAGGTCTCCACAAAGCCCCCATTTCCTCGCCAGTGCTTCCCAGCTGTCTCCACCTGTGTCACCACCCAAAACTCCATCTCAATCAGCAATTTTTTGGGAGGGGGGCACTAAATTTCAGCAGCAACCCTCCTCTTCTGTGCCTGCCTCCTGGAGTTTTGAAAACATACACAGTGTTTCAAAAGAACTTGCTAAATCCTTCCTTTTGACAAAGCGAGGGCACTGCAGTCACACATCCCCTCTTTCTTCAAGCAGAGGAAGTGTGGTTACTGCCTCTTTAAAAGGCCTTGCTTGATTCCAGCAATCCTGGGAGCAACCAAAGCATTTTAAAAGAGGTAGCCATCATATATTCTTTGCTTAGAAGAAGATGAGGGGAGTCACAGAGGTCCATCCTATCTTTCTCTTAGCAAGGAAAGTGTGGCTGCTGCCTCTTTAAAATGCATACCTTCCTTCCTTCCAAAGGTCCTGGGAATGAAGGCACTCACAAGGGGTATCAGGCAGTTTGCCCAGTTACCATTTCCAAGAGGCTTTGCTTCCAGGAACTCTGGAAAGAAGAAAAGCATTTCAGTAAGCTAGCAACTAATGCCCTCATGCTCCCTCCCCAGTTCCAGTGGTGACTTTCTTTCTCATCTGTAGGGAGAGGAGGCTGGAAAATGGGTGACAAAAATAATGCTCTGACAGTAGGAAAATGTACACTTTTTACAGTGTGGGTAGATTGTTCATTTTATTTGAGAAGGAATGGGCATGTATCAAGAATAAGAGGGCTGTTTCTGGCACCTTTTGATTGACAGCTGGTTGTAGCATTGGGATTGTTAACATCACTTTCAAATATAATATTTTGAAACAGACTTTACTGTCCAGAAACCCCTTCTAGAGTCTAAGGCTAGGATTTCTCAATGAAATACACAGGTATAACTGAAAGCTGAAGCTTTTTTGCTTATGGAGAGAGGAATTCACACCCTCCCTCATGCAGTGACCAATACCCCTAGACTCACAGTTTAGCTGCTGCGGCACTCCCATGTTCACTTAGTGGCTTGTGGAGAACAAGGGAGAACAGAGAACAGTTGGGATAATAAATAACACAGGCATCCTTCAGGAGCTCCAGAGGAGCCATTAGAGGTCCCAGAGCATGATATCATTATTCTGTGTCTGGCTATAGGAACATAGCCGATGCCCCTCACTTTACATCAGCCGCTAAATTGTCATGGAGAAGGGGGCACAAAAGGAAGATGAGTCCTGTTGAAGGGAAGAGATGAGATGTATCATAGTTCCATGAATGTAACTTCACAATATGTCCCCCTGACACAGGATCTTGGCCTAAGAGTTTTCTCAGCAGATTATATTTAGAGGAGGAGGCTTGGAGTCTGAAAGGATTCACTTGAAAACAACCAGGCAAGAACTTCTGAAAATCACCCAAATTGAGAGAAAGTTTCATTTATTTTTATTTGGTATTTCTTTTCTTTTTCATTCAAACATGCATATCAAACATGTTATTGTTATTTGCTGTCAAGTCAACTTAACTTATGGCCACCTTATGAATGAGAGATCTCCAAAATCACTAATCATCCACTGCCCTTCAGAGGTTCTGCAAATACAGGTGTCCAATGATGGAGTCAATCCACCTGCAGTGTAGTTTTCTTCTCCTGCTGCCTACCACTTTACCAAGCGTAATCTTCTTTTCCAGTAAGTCATCTTGTCTCATTATATGTCCAAAGTACAACAGCCTCCATTTAGTCATTTTTGTTTTGTAGTAAGAGTTCAGGCTTTGCTCTAAGAACATTCATTCATCTTTTTGTCAGTCCATGGTATCAACAGAATGCTCCCAGCAGCACATTTCAAATGAGTTAATTTTCTTCCTGTCAGCTTTCTGCACTGTTCAGCTTTCCCAATTTTACGTATACATTAATATGGTATAGATGGTTCTGACTTTGGTTTTTAATAATATATCTTTTCACGAGGATCTTTTCTACCTTGTTCATGACTGCCTTTCCAAGTCTTGGTTACCTTCTGATTTCTTGACTACTGTCTCCATTTTGATTAACAAATGAGCCAAGGTATAGAAAATCTTTAACCGTTTCAAATTTTCATTACCCATTTTAAATTATGTAAATTATCTGTGGTCATTATTTTTGTCTTCTTAATATTCAACTATAACCTCGCTTTTGCATTTTCTTCTTTAAATTGCAACAGTAGTCATTCCAAGTCTTTGCTATTTTCTGCAAGTAATATGGTATCATTAGTATATCTTAAATTGCTGGTGTTCCAACAGTTTTCTCCTCTGCCTCCTCTAAGTCTAATCCTACTTTTCATGTATGTTCTACATATTAATTAAACAGGGTGACAAAATGCAGCCTTGTCTGATCCCCTTGCAAATGGAAAACCATTCAGTTCCTCCATATTGTGTCTTTTTTCCAGAGTATAGGTTATGCATTGGGATGACCAGTTATTGTATCACTTTCATTTCTTTTGGAGCAAACCATAGTTTCTTATAATCTACACAGTCAAAGGTGTTGTTGTAATCTATACAGCATAGGTTGATTTTCCTCTGAAATTCTTTGGTATGTTTCATTATTTAACATTTGTTTTCAATATGATCTCTAGTGCTTCTTCCTTTTCTGAACCCTGCGTGGACATGTGGCATTTCTTGATCCATATATTCTTGTAAAATTTTGAGCGCCGCTTTGCTTGCATGAGAGATCAGTGCAAAAGTTCAATGGTTACTATAATCTCTGATGTCCCCCTTCTTGGGGATTAGAATGTATATTGAATGTTTCTAGTTTATCAGCTGTTGTTTTGTTTTACATATTTGTTAGCAGAATTTTTCTTAATTTGCATGGATTCTGTCTCTTGAAACAGTTCTGTTGGCAGATGATATGTTCCTGGTGATTTATTTCTCCCACGTGCTATGAGAGCCTTTTCCACATCACATTCTGAAATTGTGTGCTCATCTTCAAATTGTTCATCCTTGAAGGAATCAGTCATCATTTTGTCTCTCTTGTATAGCTCCTCAGTGTATTGCTTCCACTGACTTTTCTCCTAGTCCTTTCTTGGATCCTGTGGAAGAAGTCTCTTGTTTTACATTTTTGTTATTTTCTTCTATTTCTTTGTACTGATTATTATAATAGTTTTTGTTGTCCTTGCACATAATTCACTGGACAGTTG
This sequence comes from Ctenosaura bakeri, assembly GCA_948474755.1. Taxonomy (NCBI): domain Eukaryota; kingdom Metazoa; phylum Chordata; class Lepidosauria; order Squamata; family Iguanidae; genus Ctenosaura; species Ctenosaura bakeri. The sequence goes on from CAOLHI010002592.1 coordinate 16,337, forward strand.
CTTCCAGGATTCTGATCTATGTCTGTCACTTTTTATTTTTACCTCCCATCTGTCCTTAATTGCTTGAAGAGTTTCATATTCCATTGAATGAGCCTTCTCTTTCTTTTTGGCTACAGTCTTGGGGAGGGGGTTGTTGTTATTGTTTTGGTTTGGGTTTTTTTTTTTCATTTTTCCCTGATTTTGGTCCAGAGTTCTGTTGCCCTGTCAGTTAGGCTTAGTAATGCAAATCTGATCTTTACATCTTTCAACTGTACAGGGGTGTTATTCAGATTGCATTTTGGCAAAACAACGAGCTTCATGTACTTTTTTAGCTTTAATTTTTGATCTTAGCAGTTCATGGTGTCTGCAATAATATGTTCCTGGTCTTGTTTCTGCAGACAGAATGGTGGTACTCAATCTTCTATTCCAATTATATAGTCTTTTCAGTATATATATATATATATATATATATTGAGATATGTATGATATGTATTTGGTTATATAGTCTCTTGATTCCTATATTGAGCATCTAGTGACATCCATGTGTACCAAAGTCTTCTCTTTGGTAGCCTGAAGAACATGTTCACAGTGAACAAATTGTTGGCCTCAAAAATTCAATCACTCTCCTCCTTCATGTCTTGATACTAGGCAAATTTTCCTACCATGTTTGCTTCTGCTCTATTTCCTACGTTTGCATTCCAGTCACCTTTTCCAATTCTAATTATCAACATGTCCTGTTTTGGTGTGTGACCATTTTTCTCCTGGAGGCCTGTGTGGAATGTTTTGAATTCTTCTTCAACTGATGAGAGTATAACCTTGGCTCATAATTATATAAGGAGGTTTTACCTAGAGTCTTATCGATATTGTTCATGTTGTATCCCCTGACTGCTTTTGCTGTCTAACTATTAATGCCATCTGATTTCTTCTTTGATGTTAATTTCCATAGTAAAACACTGTGTCATTATCTGGTTGAAAATGTTTCATTGCCGTCCACTTTAGCTCATTCACAGCAAATATGACTGTCTCTGTGTGTTTCATTTGTTTTCATGAGTTCTAGATTTCTTTAACTCATACTTTTCAGATTCAGTGTCCCTACTACATATATTGTACTACTTTGGACTTTTCTTTTATATCAGCAGCTGAAGTCCTTTCAGCTTCAGGTCAATTGGATTATTAGACACAACACTACTGACCTCTGCTTTTCCTCACTAGTTAGAAGAGTGCATTCCAACCTGGAAGGCAAATCTTCTAGCACTATATACTGCTTCATTTTGGATAATCTTATCATAAGGTTTTCAAGGTGAAAGGCTTTGGAAGTGGCTTATAATTACCTTCTTCCAGTTCCACGCCATTGTTTTTGTCAGATCCCCCAACAGTATCACTCCATATTGTTGCTACTGCCCAGTAGTTGTTTGATATATTTAGTCTAGCTCCTCAACTAAAGCCTATCTGATGCAATGATAAACCCTACCAGTAGCAATGCTACCATCGGCATAGCCTTTTGCCTCACAAGAACATGCAGTCCCACCACCATGGAAACGTAGTACCGAGGTAGGATTAGAGCCTACTGTTCTCTTCTCCCCTACCAATATTTATTAATATCTACATATTGATTTATTTAAATTGTGCTCTGTCTATTTCCCTAAGTCCTGGCATGCTCAGGAAGACCTATGTAGAAATAATCCCAACAATCCTGTGGGACAGATTCAGCTTAGTTAAAGCAACTAGTCGTACTAACTCATATTGCTCCATAACTGAGCAAGTGCTTAGAGCCCCTTTCTCTCTCCTCTGTGCTCAACGTATTCTCTGGGCTTTCTCTTGGCTACTGTACAGGAAGGATCTATGTTGTTTTTAGTTTTGGTTAAAAAACATCCCGTTTAGAAGAAAGAGGAGGAGGAGGAGGAGGACGAAAGAGCCTTAACTTCTATTAAGTTCCATTCTTCAGGGGAACCTACAGAAAAGGAGATTGATCAAAAGCAGAGGCAACCATGCTCTGAACATAAGATGCTCTGAGCACAAGAGTTTAAGGGCCTAGCAATCTGTTTAAAGAAATGAGTAAAATATTTTTAACCACCACTTTATTTAAACTATTGTGCTGCCTTCAGTAAACACTCAGTACATGAGTGAACCCTGTATGAACTTGTGCTTATTGCTGGTTAAATAGAACCGAAGGCTTAAATGAAAAAAGGGGGTTTTGTTATTGAGAAGAAGACAAAAAAGTTGCATACAAACTTTTCTTCCTTTTTTCTTTTCTTTTTTGCCCACACACAAGCTTTTACCCCACAAAGTATTGCTCTCACAAGGTCTTTTTATTAAAACACCCTGTTTTTTTATTTTTCTTTCTAGGCCTCAAAGTACTAAACTGAAAGCAAGCTGTTAACAGAAATGAGTAATTATTGAAGCTCTAACAGGCAGCTTTCATTGAAGTTGATTACAGCAGCCATATAATCACTTTTACGGATGCTGTAATCACAGTAGCAGGGAATGCTTGACTTGGTTCTTATTGTTTTCACTCAGGGTGGAGGCAGGGGGCCTGCGAGAAACCCGTTTTACCACCTCGGTGCAATTTCTTCTGTAAAAGAAATCTACACACCACTGAATGAGGCAAGGAATCATTTATTCTTTCTTTATTAGCATTTCCCCCCTCCCTCACATAAGAGTCGGTTGGAGTCAGGAAATTGCTGTTATTCAATATGCAAGCCAGAGGTTGTAATGACCATTTGGAAGGGGTATGGCCAACAATTACGGCCCTTAATGAATAGAGTAATCTGGTAGGGACTAAATGCAAGTAGCAACTATGGGGCTGTCTCTGGTTAAATTAAAAGAACAGCAATGCAAAGGAAGTTAACAAGAATTAATTAGTTAGATCGAACTGAAAACCTACTCATTAGCAATGTTATAGGCAAACTAAAAGCCTATCTTCAGTGCAATTAGGTAGACAAATGAATTGTACAACTGACTGACTTGCACCTGCTAACAGCTAAAGGCTATAGCCGATATGTACAGGATCCACTTTTTACAGTTCATGCATACTTGCATAGTTTAATGGATCTTGTATTTCTGCATAACAATCTCTCATTTTTGCTTGTATGTTTGATCTAACTATTTTAAGTGCTATTTTTGATAGCTTCTGATGCAATGTGACTGTCTGCTACAAGAAGGATTTAGCAAGGGTGTCACATAATGAACAAAGCTTTTAGTTCAACACAGCCAAAACAGTTACTGATACATTTTATTCCATCTCTTGTTTGCAACACAATTATTTTGATTCCTAAAGCATTCATGTAGTGAGAAATCCCTGACTATCTGGAGATTTTCTTAAAAGAAAAATGTAGAAAATGAAATGATCTGAATCTTAGATACACAATTTTTTTGTTTGCAAAAGAAAGAATGAAACAGGAAAGAAACCCTGAAACACTTGCACTGATTCTGGTCCAAAGTTTTCAATGATATGTTGGCGTTCAGAGAATGACACATCAAAGTGATCCTATGCATGCATACGCTTGGGAAAATATTGTCAGGACTGATAATCTAATAATGTTTCTTGGAGCTGTCCACAAGATTCCACTTACAGGATCATTCCTGTAAACATAACATAGCTAACCAATTCTGATGTAACTTTTTTCCACATGTACGAGTTCACAGAATCACTTTGAAAGTTCATTCCACACACTACAGATATTCCATAGGATGTGATCTTCTGAAGTGTGAACATTTTGCTGAATTTGGGAAGCAAAGCCGTGTAAGCACAAACTATCATACAGTCAACAAATAGGAGGCTCCATTTCAGTGTATGATGCTCAATGTAAAGCTTATACACAGTGAAATACAGTTCAAATCTTGAAGCTGTTTCAGAAGGTTCTCACATGTCAGTATAACTGAGCCTCTGTGGTAGCTAGAGAATAAGGCTGCAGTGTTAAATTTAACATTTAATTTAATTGCGCTTGAATTTAAAATCAGGTTTAAATGGCTACTGAGGTGCAAAATTCACTGGATAGCCCAGGACTATAACTATAGGGGAGGGGATATGAGGGTGTTGCCCCTAAAAAATTTCTGCGCCCTCCCCAAATGAAAGTTTCCTTCACACCTCAAATTTCTAGCACTGCAGTAACTTAAAACTTCAAGTAAGCATTTAGAAATACAGTTTAGGCATCAAAAGGGGCGGGGGGGGGAAGAAAAGCTACCAAGGGAAAGTGAACACAGCAAGTAGGTTCAAGCATTGAATGATTTTTAGTGTTTCACTCTGTGATGTGCTATAAATTTGGGAACTGAAGGAAATTTTCATTTCAGGGGCAGAATATTTATTTTTGAACCAATGTGCTAATTTAAGAGAACCAGCAAGGTGTAGTGGTTTGAGCATTGGGATACGACCCTGGGTTTGATTCCCTGCTCAGCCATGGAAACTCACTGGGTGATCTTGCACGTGTAACATACTGTCAGTCCCAGAGAATCCCATGATAGGTTTGCCTTATGGTTGCCATAAGTCAGAAATGACTTGAAGACACACAACCACAACAGCCCTCACAGTAGATATAGTTGTGTGATAGCCTAATACAGATCACTGTCTCTCAGTTGATCTTAGCTCTCACAGAACCTTTGTGGAGCAAAAACAGAGGGGAGCTTCTTATTTGTTCATTGGATACAAATGTAACAAATACTACAGAAAACTTAGTGTTTCCATTAATATTCTGTATATTATATCTTACAAAGTAGGCCAGTTGTTTGCTTTCTAATATTAGTTCAGAGGCTTAGCACCTCTGAACACAAAGGCAAAACACAGCCATTATGACTAACTGTTACTGCAGTCTGATCTTGCAACAATATCTCCAATTCCTGTGGAAAAAGTGCCACTACGATGTCTTATTCTTGTTTTAGTTCTTGCCCCATCTCCAATGGGTGTACAGGGTGGCCCACAGAGATGAGACCACAGAATTGGGTCCACCAAAGACCCACTACTGTCATTCTGTGAAGGAAGAATTTCTAAAGATGACTCTTCTCTCAAGAGTTTCTATACCTTCTCTTACTCTTTTCCATTAAGCTTTTCCATACCTTTTCCATTCCTACCTGTTTAGCCTGGCAGCAGAAGTCTACAAACACTGGTGGGTGTTTGAGTAGTTTCAGCAGCATTCCAGTTTCAATAAACCATGGAACACACAAAGTCCAAGATATCTGTTCCAGGCACCAAGCAGAACTTGGGAAAAAATTAAATAAACCTATCTAGTTACTATAATTCCCATTTCCAGTAATGAAACTATAATTTCCTGGCATTGTAACTGTAGTTCAAGAACTGATAATATGATGTTTTTGATGTATAACCCCAACTTGTTAGCTAATTGTATAATCATGAGGATGTGGCCCTCTGTTGTGAATGCTGAGGTGGACTGGAGTAGAGTGTCTTTTCTACTACCATCCAACAGCTTGTAGCATTCAAATATGTTTTGGTAGTAACTAAAAGGCTACTATTTTTGGCAAGCAGAAGTTAAAATGTGACTGGTAACCCTAATGAAACTATTTTGAACCTGGCAAGTTCTAGATTTTGGCAGTAGTAGGCAGGTAAGGAAGGAGGCATATTGTCTCAAGTTATATATATTGAGGTCAGAGGTCACTTTTGGTTCAGGATATAGGTAAGTGTTATGAGATGAACAAATTTATGTCATGAATTGCGTAATGTTGAATTGCGTAACATCACTACTTAACAGGGTAGGTTGTTAAAAAATATGGGAGAAGAAAGGAACTGGAAGTCCTACAGCCCTCTACCAAGTCCATGTTCCATAGAATACTGCATGTTTACTCCATATATTGTGTGAAACAAGCCCAATTTCCCTGTAACATGAGAAGGGCTTCAATCAGACTCATTACAATGCTCTAATAATTGAATGAATACTGTTTGACTCTATTCTCCATCAATTCTCTTTTTTGCTGAAGCAAAATGTTAAGTAATATTGATAAAATATTATTGAATGTTTCACTCAAAGTTAGACTAGTCATAAAAACACAAATGGTTCCCTTCCGCATTGCCTTCTTCTTTGCAAATCTTACAGTAATTTTATGTGCTTCTTTCAGGCTGCATCTGCCTGCACAATGAGTAAAGTATTCATCTATTGTTATTGCTGTTAACATCACAACTCTGTTAATCAATCACACAAAATTGTTTTATATCACATGCAAAAGGTTATTAATGCCTTATTGTGTAAAAGCTTACCTAAGCTGATGTTCTCAAAACTGAAACATTTAATCACATTTGTCATATTTTAGGGGTTATTTTTGCTGAATGCACAACATTGCGTACAAGTAATTAAAATGCCACACGATAGAGAATACACTGGGAATATATTGATGAAGAAGATGGATGCACAAAGAAGCGACTGCAGCTGGCATTATCTAATATGCTTTCTTGTTAGTGAAGGAAAAGTAAATCCAAACATGAACCTTAATGGCAGAGATCTTTGAGTAGGCAAAACAGCAGGCCAGATGTCATACTCACCGAATCATAGATTTTTAGTGTATGAAGGAATACAGGGCCATCATAGATTTTGAGTGTATGAAGGGAATATGAGAGACATCTAGCCCAACCCTCTGACATGCAGGACTATACAACTAAGGCGCTCCTAAGAGATGGCCATCCAGCTTCTATGTCCACCACCTTCCACAGTGGTCCATTCAATAGCCCTTATAGTATTTTTTTTAAAAAAAGGTTATTTCTGATGTTTAAGAGGAATCTCATTTCTTATAATTTGAATCCATTCATTTAATATCCAACAGAAAGCAGGAAGAAACTGTGAGGCATGAGGGTCAAAACTTTACACATAAAAATTAGGCGTTAAATCCATATTAATTTTAAATAAAGTTTTCGGAAAAGTATACTTTGAAAATGTCATAGGAAGTCTGCAGCTGTTTTAGCACCATCAGGCTGTGTATCCCTGCTCTCTGACTGCAATATGCATTGGCTTGGCTTGTACAGGATGATACAAGAGGTGCTGGTGTACTGAAGATTCTGATTTTGTACATGAATTGCACTAAAGTGTGGCCCTACCTGCTCTCCTGAAGCCCCAGAAAGACACCAGTGAATTTTGGGTGAATTTTCCACCAAACCTCTCCCCACAAAAACAGCTCAAAAGCTCTCTAATTTGAAACAGTTCTTCCCCCATCCCCACTTACATCCAAAAGACAGAGGCCAAAAATCAGCCCAGATTGAAAGTGGAAGCAAAATGACATCACATCCAGTCATGTTGGTTTCATTGGTGCCATCCACTGGGACTGAACCCTGAGCCCTCTACAAAAACTGACCCCTGAGCCCTCTACACTTGCCTATCTCTGATGTAGGGAATGGGGATGGGTACAAGTAGGCAGTATTGCAGCCACTCCACTCACCCCAGGCTAGTTTTAGTGTCATCTATTGAATGTCTGACCCGAGATTCTAAGTTCACAAGTGTACATCTGTAGGCTCATTTCAGACAGGTGGGGATGGAACTTGCCAATGCAGTCATCACACACATGCAAATATAAGTGCTTGTTGTACATGGCTAAAAATGTCTAAAAGAGAAAAATAGACGAGATGAATGAAGGGATGGTTCAACAACATCCTTAGTTATTCAGGAATGGATCACCACTAAGACCAGCACACACAAGCTAGTGTGATTGTTGCATTCAAATGGGTAGAAGGTTTGACCTTGTGCTAAAACATGATTGCACTGAGGGTTGTAATCCCCTCTAAAATTGTCAATGCAGAAACATGCAGATATTCAGAATCTAGTATAATCTTTACCTTTTTGGCAGATAATTTTCCAGGGAAGGTTGAAGGCAGATGACAACTTGTTTGTGGGTATTATCTTGGCTATGGGTCTTAATTACAGAGCTCAGTATGAAACTAAATATTCTGCACTTTACTATTGAAAATATGTTCATGGCTGCCACTGGGACCCCACTTGCCTCCCACAAGGAAGAGATTGTTAAACATATAGAGGAAGAAGGGTGATGTTTCTCCCTTTTTTCATGCATGGATTGTAATTTAACATGTTATGTTAAGGGCTTTCCATGATAATTCAAAGGTCAACATGCTAGGAAGTTAGAGCTGCTAATGATCACAACCTTAAGAGATGCAGTATTTGGGTAACATGGACATGATATTAGTATCGTATTAGTTCTAGCTTCACCCATAATTCAGGCTAGAATGTCTATCAACAGTAGAGTGGTAGACGCAAGTCCAAGATTTGTCTGTCTGCTAGAAGAGATATTTCAGTCTAGGCTACTGAAGCTATCATGTTAAGGAAGCTATCATTCCAATTTGTAAGTATGCAACTGTTAACCTGGAAGGTCATCTTTTCCATCCAATGGCCATGCTAATGTTGGGATTCTGGGTGTAATTGCCTGAAAAAGCTATTCCTCCTTAACTCCTGCTGTCTGTCTGTCTGTCTGTCATACGTGGCAGGACTGCAGCTCTGTAAGTCCGGATTTCCCTCCCTTAGTCAAAAGGGAAATTCTCTCACATTTACTTCCCATTCCATCTGTGTCTTGACTTGATGGAAATGCAAATGTCTATTATTAAATAGCAGACTCCATGAGAGGCAAAAATGTTTTGCAATCAGGATATCTTGCAAATTCTGTGTTATGGAAGTAGCACAACTGCTGTGAATGAAGCAGTCCATCAGGCCCAAGCATCATTATATCTATTAAATCTTAATATATCTATTATATCTTAGACATAATAGGCCCAAGCATCATTATATCTATTATATCTTAACATATCTATTATATCTTAATACAGTATAGTATTTTAACTTATATTTTAATATAACTATGGTGGAAACCTTTAAAACTCTTCTCAAAGACACATTAATCTGCTAAGCAAAGAGACATTTATCTGCTAATCCTTCACATTATTAAACTACAAAGAAAAGTTATTAATTAAGAAGTATGTTGTCACTCTGGCACTTTCTGCCTTTTTTCCCCTCTATGAGTGCTGCCATTTATTGGTGATGGTGGTGGTGTTACGAGGAACTTGAGCACATGCATCAGATAATTTTTAAAGAAATGATACTAGTGGCACATGGTTGTGTACACATTCACAGTATCTCTGTTTGAGAGTACTTTAATGTAGACCTCACCTTCTCTATTGCTCACTGTACCATTGGCGTTGTGGAAGGATCGAGATCAAAACTGCAGTAGATATAAAGGGCCTGATCCCTTCCTATCATTTTGTTCTTTATCTCCTCAGCAACCTCACTTGCCAATGACTATTTAGTAAACAGGGCAGTAGCAGGTTGATATCTTCTTCCATGTTGGCTACTGCAGTCTTTATATCTTGAGGGACAAGCCTTACTTACCATACCTAGCTATTGATCCTCAATTGGTGATGATGTGAGACCTTTTCTCTTATGGTGTAGAATGATCTCCCCAATGAGACTGAACAATTTCCTAGTGTCTCCTAGTGGAGCAGGTTCCATCAACCACTTAAAAAATATTTGTTTGCCAAGGTGTTTTTCTGACTGCTGTCGTTGCCAGCTTGGTTATTTTCAATGAGATATGTTGCTGTTTTATTAATTTATTGATTTTATTGCATTTTGTTATAATTTTCACTTTTTGACTCAATTTGGGGTTTAAAAAAATGGAATGCAGTATACAAATCTTCAAAATGAATAAGAGGGAGGGAGGGAGGGAGGGAGACCAAGTATGAAATTGTATAATTAATATGTAATTAATATTGTCTCTACTTTGTCTCTGAATGACAGTGATTCCACTAAAAAGTACCTTTGTGTGGGGGTACTCATCACACTGCTAGTTATGTCTTACACCAAGAAAGCAATACGCAAATATGTCATAACTAGCTTTTACTTCTTTCACTTACTGAATGGGAAATAGAAATGGAATGTCATGGATCATGAACTTGTGGCAGCTTGGGCCATTCAGAATTTCAGTTTTGAAAGTATAGTGCCATGTCCATACCTTGATTCATTCTCTATTTAATAAGCTAGTTTTTGTTTTTTGGAAAAAATTATTGCACTTCAGTCTTGATTCATTTTATTAAAACCTGATGCATACTAGATACCTCAGTATCATGTGTTCTACATGTGAACAAACATATCTTCCCACAATCTCAAGAAGATAAGAACATAAGGCATGGCTGAATTACAGAAAAGCCATTCTTCAAACCACTCCTAAGTGCAAAGAGTTTGCAGGGCAAGGAACTGGATAAGTGAGTTGTGAAACAAGAAGCCAAGGAATGGATTAACCATGTATTGTGGATCTAAGCAGTTAAGGTAGAAGTTAAAAGACACTAATCTTCTCAAAGAATGCTTAATTCTCATAGACATGAACTGTACATCAGATTTCAGCCAAAGAGCTGTAGTCTTAAGCACAAGTACTTGACAGAAAGTTCCAGTGAGATTGCTCTTCCATCTAAATGTGTATAGATGGAAGAAGAAAGCAATTTTTCTGTAAGAAGGATAGTGGGAAGCCAAAAAAAAAAAAAAGTTTTATTGCAAGTATAGTTGGGCTTAAACAAAAGTATTAAACAAACAGATAAGGTTGTGTGAAGGGTCGTTGATGTGCTGTAAAAAAATATTTGCCTGACAGATCATGAGAAATGGACAAGTTATTGGCAGTGGGCAATGAAGGAAAGCTTTTGTAAATTGGTTTCTTTTTCTTTCTTTTGGGATATTAGTGCAGAACAAATGGCTAGCACATGTGTGTGTGAACAGGAGAGTTAGGAAAAGGTTGTGGACTAGTGTTTTTTCTGTGTTTCTTTGTCAATCTCCTTTAGGTTGAGTAGACATAAGCCTTATCTTAGTTTGAAAAAAAATTCTGGTCTATAAATCCTGGAATGCTCTAGCCAGTGCATACAAAATCCACACCTGTGGAAATATTCCTGTTCTTCTTTCCATATCTAGTCCATGCCAATTCCATCAGGGTTTGGAGTTTTTTTGTATGAGGCAAGGGTAAGCCTTTTCTTTGTCTGCTCCCCATCAAAAAAGTTTATATATTTTAAATTGTATTCAGTGGTTTAGATGCATCCCACACCCCACACCCCACACCGCAAGCATATTTAAGCTGTTTCTTGCATGGATTTGGAATGGGCACTGTTTCTATGCATTTTTTTTCCAGTAGTATGCATTTAAAAATAATAATAAATAAAAGGTGCACATTTGTCCATAGCCATTCTTCCTCAATGAGAGGATTCACACTGGAAACTACGGCTGAAATCCTCTTGGCTCTATACATATATGTAAGTTCCCTTACACATGGTCATACTTTTTTTAGCCGTTGTGCAATAGATGTGTTCAACTCATGGTTGCATGAGTGAAGTTCCACAAGTGTAGCCATTTCACATGGGCTTAAATGCTATTGTTCAATCCAACTAGAGTAGAACTGTTGAATCGGTTGGACTTACCAGATGTTGATTCACCAGTTAACAATTGATTCAGTGAGTGTCCTCTAGTTGGGATGAACCAGCAGCAGCCATTTTGTATTCCCTGCTGCACAGTGGGAGAAAAAAAAGAAAAAGGAACATTGACAGGTATGGAATCTGTTGCTCAGTGTCAGCAGAGGGGTGCCTCAATGCAACTATTGTATAGATCCATGAGTATAGATTTATACTACACAGGTTTGGACAGCCTGGGAAATATGGGCTGTCAAACTTCAGACAGAAATCTGATTCTAAGCACATCTGTATTCATTGATATTGCAGAATTTTCTCTTAGGAGATTGAAAATTCCATTACTAGAATTCATGGTAAGAATTCATGTAGAATTCTTCAGGCTGATGGTTCCAGTACTGCAAGAGTGAGCAAAATGCAGTCTGAAAGCTGCATGTGGCCCCCAGGGCTAATATTGTGGCCCTCAGAGCCCCTAGAAATAAAACTTGCCCCCCTAACACCCTCTGGAGGTGTTGCATCAATTTTGCCATGTTTGGCTCAGGTGAGGTCTTTTTAAAAAAAAACAAAAAACAGGAAGTAAACTTGAAGTAATTTATAGGTTACTTCCTGTTTTTTTTTAAAAAAAAAGGCCTTTCTGGGCCCAAAACAGTCCAGGAAGCAGGAACATGGCAAAAAAAAAAAAAAAAGAACTCCATGCTCTATAGAGGACATTGGGGAGCATTTGTGTTGTGTGTGTGGGTGTGCATGTTGCAGGTATGTGGGAGTGAGTTGTGACCGTCTAAGGTCTCTGGGGAAGTAGCAATGCAGCTACTTAACCTCTAACAGATCCCACCCTTCTAACTGGAACCATTCACATGTTTTGTTATTGTTTTTTATGACGGTAAGACAGTGTTTCTGTTAAGAGCATCTGAATTTATATATACTTTTTTAAAAAAATTTCCCCTTGGCTCTACTGCTCTGCTCCACTGAGGTTTTCAACATTATCTTGGTGTTCTGTCCTAGCTCTACTTCTCATTACTTCTATATATTTATCTTCAGACGCATGCTTCCTGCATATTTAATAACTACAGGACGAGAATTCGTTCTTCATGTCAAGGAATTGGATTATCATCCCATTACAGGCAAAGGCTCGTGAAACCAAGACACTTAACTTTTGACCTTTGTGAAAAAGATCATTTAATTTAACCACCCAGATAGAATCAGGTGAATCAAGGAAGAAAGAAGGAAAGAAGGAAAGAAAGAAAGAAAGAAAGAAAGAAAGAAAGAAAGAAAGAAAGAAAACGAACCAGCCTGGTTTACTGTTTGCTTAATGTATCAGATAGGGCTTCAGCTGGAAAAACAGTGATTTTCATCTCCTTTTGGTAATATATTAAAACATCTTTAATAATTATCTAAGCAATCTTCATTCTCCATGTCATGGAAGAATTATAAAAAGATGGATATGCAGAATGGATTGGTGAGGCTACACTCAACCACAATATGCCTCGATTTTTATCTAAGCTCTCTTGATGGATAGGCATGGTTATGATTCTACACCATTTATTTATTTAAGGTGTAGGACTCTTTCTGTCAATAAAAATGGTAGTTTCCAAACTGTCTTCCAAACTATACTTGTACACAGAAAACCTTATAACAGGGAGGTCATCTGAGTGTGGATTACTAAAGTCAGGCAATTTCATCTACACAGCACAGGAACATGTTGTTAGATTGCCTGTGTGGTACGACATCCCTGCTGAGATTTGTATGTGAGCACATGTCCTCCGTGATGCTGCTGGTTAAATTGGAATCCAGACTGGCACAGGACAGGAGAGGTTAGTCAATCATTGAAAATTGTGCCTCCCTAGCCAAATTCTTGAACCAGCACCTGTATAGTAAGAAAATGAGGAATGTGACTCCATTAACCACCACCACCAAGAATGACAGAAATACTGATTAAATTATTGGACATGAGCATGTACCCCTAGGCAAAGAATTCTTTCTTCCACTGTGACTTTCTGCAGTTGGCAAACAATGCTTCATGGACTGAAAAATCAAACTGATAAGGAAGGTCAGCTTTGGAGCAAGGTGATCAGCTTAACATTTTTTTCTCATTTTTCCAAATAACGACATTATATTCTCTTATCTGAACTAGGTCAGTCTTAGTCATTATTGTGTTCTTTTGTAGTTTGTCTACCCATGAACAAACTGGTACAGGGTTATGAAAAAAGGCGGAGCAAAGCTGAAAGGCCCAAAATCATATTAAAGCCTATATATCAAGATAATTTATTCTGGTCCTGGTTGTGCTTGCTGGCTCCATCTCTGTCAGAAGGTTTCTGCCTTCTGCTACCATATGCCTACTGCTAAGACATTGCTGAAATCCCCAGTAGGCTTTGTGTAGCGTCTGAAACTCTAAGCTTACATGAGTGCTTTCTCTCTCTCTCTTTCGGATTTTCCAAAATCTTGAAATTAACTAGATAAATTTGTCAAGATACTTTCTCTCCCAAGTCCTGGCTTTGTCCTTGTCTGGTATCTCTGCAAATATTTCCTCTTCTTTGCACTGGTCCTAACAAAATTACAACATTCACCAACACCTCCTCAGGAAAGTCTGGTAAAGACTCAGGAAAGAGTTTTTTCTAATCTCAGTCTTCCACAAATCTGTTTTTCAGGGAGTACTTTCAGAAACCCAGTACGGTATAGTGGTTTCAGCATTGGAGTACTACCTTGGAGACCAGGGTTTGATTCCCTACTCAGCCACAGAAACCCAGTGGATGACTTTGGGCACATCACACACCCTCAGCCCCAGAAAATTCTGTGACAGGTTTGCCTTAGGGTCACCATAAGTCAGAAATGACTTGAAGGCAAACAACAACAACAACAACAACATGTGATAAGATGCTTCTGGAGACTGCCTGAGATATATTATGATGCCTGAAGCAAATGGTGATGCTTAGCCATGGTGATAAGCATATATTAACAAACTGAATGACTGACTATGACTGCCCTTAAAATGTGCCACATGAAGAGAGGCACATCAGCTTGCCAAACAGTAGGGCTGTGTCTAGTTACAAGTCTGACAGATGGTTTTCTGCATTCACTTCATATTCCTTCTCTAAAGTTATTATTGCTGTGCCATAGTGTCAGGCATACAACAACAATTTCCTTTGTACATTGGCAGCTTCCTCCATCTGCCCACCCCCTCTTCTCTCTTGTGCATTTGTGCAGCTTGCATATAGAGCTTAACCACCACCACCACCACCATACCATTGCTTTCGGCAAATCTCTCTGCCTTGTCCTTTCTTGTTCTCTTAGATGCTCCTTATAAGCCTCTAACCCTGCCACTCCTTCAGTCTAAATCCAGTGCTCTACAGCACCTTTAGTCCTGGATATTGAAATCCGTAACCCTTATTTGAGTCAATATTTCCTTATTTTGAAGCAACTATGTGATATTGTTTAGTTATTTCTATTATCCATTTATTTATTGCTATTTATAAAGCTCCACAATAATATTTCATTATTCCTTGATGCAGTGACTGTGTGTATTATTTTTCCTTCCATGTTCAGTACTTTTCTATTTTGGATGGCTCTGTGTGGATGTATAGCTCTAGTCTAAGACACACTACTGCCAAGGTTGAAATATCCATTACAAGCATGTCTATTAAGAACATGTATAATTTCGTGCATGTGCTCTGAGAACATAACTTGTAATGTATACCATTCTACAGAAACAACTTTTGCCTTCAATAGCGACCAACATGAGATCCAGTGTGGTGTAATAATGCTTTGAGTGTTCGATGACAACCCCGGAGAACTGGGTTCAGCTCCCCACATGGCCATGGAAACCCACTGGATGACCATGGGTCCATTACACATTCTTAATCCCAGAAATCCCCATGGTAGTTTTGCTGTAGATCACCATAAATCAAAAATGACTTGAAGGCACATAACAACAACAAAGTGATCAACATAAAGGCCCAAACTTAACATAACACTCATGATGGAGTCAGGGTTTTTGGTTCCCTCTTGCTGCAGCCTTTTCCAACACTGAAAGCATGCTCCAGAGGGTATAAACTAAGCATTAAGGTGCTTTGTGTCTGAATATGAGAGAGGATATTACACTCCCTCTTCTACATATGTTGGATACTGTTCCTGTAGAAATGGAATGCCATAATTAGATATACCCCAAAGCAAGAAGCATCACCATGTTATGAAACTATTCCTTCAAGGGGAGTGCAGCACCACTCAGCAGAGAATGAACACAATTCTGCCAAGCCAACAAACTATATGAAAAACAGAATTCCACTTCATCTGAACTGAGCTTCAGTGTATTAGCCCACATCCAGTGGGCTACTGTGACCGATTTACCACTTCCATCACTGTACCTGAAACTGTGGTTTATACCATTGATACTCATTGTAGCCAAGTTTCCATTTCTTGCTCTACTGAAATTAAATCCTACTGGTTTCCATCAAAGAGTTCATTTTAATTCAAGACAATAAAAAGCAATGGGCTGCGTTTTGGTCTGGAAGGACTTAAGTAGTTCAAATTCCATATATGTTATTGGCAACCCTCTAACAACAATGAACCTCTATCAGCTCCCCCACCCCACAAACACACCCGTTAAATGACAGTAATATAAACCTTAAAGAAACAAGGTATACTAAATAACAGGACTTTCCCTCTCCCCAGTGGCATTTATTTCAGCATCATTTGGATATCTCCAGATATTAAGTCTTCTAATATTACTCTAAAATTGTTTCTGCTACCACTGGGAAAAGGTATCCCTTAGTGCCATTTTGACCTAATTGACTGGCCTTCCCATCCCCCTTAAGTCTAGTTTTCCTTCAGCATCTAATTAAATTTGTATTTGACTTAAAGGTTTGCCTTTGTAATTCCGGTTGGACAAGATACATCTGAAAGTTTAGCAGGTCACATAAATCATTCCTGCATTTTGGAATACAATTCATGTGACGAACTGAAACAATACTTAGAAATATCATAAAGGCTCCATAGAATACATAATTATTTGAATGTATTCATAGTTTCTTTTAGTTTCAATACTTAATATCAATTTTAAATATTAATATTTCTAAATAGCAGCCTGTCTGTGAAGCTTCGGATATGATATGCCCCAAAACTAATAGAGATTTGGTTATCTACATCTTTAAATATCTTAACTGCTATGGAATTTTCTTTTTAAAAAAAAGAAAAGAAAGAACTAATTTGGTATGAGTTTAAAGTATAATTGCAAAACATGGAATAATAAGGATATTCATGCATAAGTAATAAGACTGTCCATAGATACGTGAATCAATGATGTATGGCCCATTGTTTATTTGCTAACTGTATTCCCTACCATTCTACTCTAAATAGTGCTCAGGGCAGCTAAAAATAAAATAAAAGATAATACACAACTCAAATGAAAACATAAAAGCAAAGCCATTAAGTACAGATCAATAGAGGTTAAAAAATAAATAGCACCCACCAACCAGTAAATAGCACCCACCGTCTCTTTTGTGGTCAATTCCTCCAAGTTTGACCAAGAACTTAACATTATGCTGAAGAAGTGTACGTTTCTACCAAGGTACTTAACGGGATATAGCAGTGGAGGATGCTTCCTCTATCCAGATGTTTCCCTCAGGGTAAGGCTCTTCCCCCCCCATGGCGCTCAAGAATAGTATGAACAAAATGAGGGTACTTGTAGAAACAAAGCCTAGAAGCTAATGTTGTGCGCTGTGGAGTGACATTTCAGAAAGAGAACCTAAATATCTCCTCCTTCAAAGTCCGAAAGAGTACATATGTGGATGTAACTCCCAATTATTTCCATGTATGTCTCCGAAAGGCACCAGATCTTACCTGATTTTGGAAGCTAAGCAGGGTCAGCCTGCGTTAGTACTTGGATGGGAGACCACCAATGAATAGCAGGTGCTGTAGGCTATACTTGAGAGGAAGAAACTGGCAAAACCAGCTTTGAGTATTCCTTGCCTAAGAAAACCCCATGAAATTCATGGGTCACTGTTACTGCAGGTTAGGCCTCCTTGGAGATAGCATAAAGATATCATTTTGATATCAATAATTTGGCTCTCTTCCACCACCCCTCTCCACGTGTTTGTGAGGCCCTCGGACAAGCACAGAACTAGACTTGGCCATCAAACACTGCAATATCCCAAGACAATACAGGCAGGCCGGAAATAGCCAGATCACCGCTTTAGGAGACCTCTCTGCAAACACCCTCATTATGTATGCACGCTGTTTACAAAGGACTCCCTGCCCTGAGCAGGCAACCTGGCAAGCTGAATACTCAACTGCCAAGCACTGAGCATTTGCATACTGTCTACCTCTTTGTTAATTCGGACTTAACTCAATCATGCTAAATTTTGACCTTTCCAAAGCTTTGTCTCACACCCGAAACTCATTGTTTTCCCCAAGTACGGAATAGCCTACAGTTACATTTCTCCCTATAAAAAACCCTGATTCCGAGACCATCCTCGGATCACTCCCGAATTCCAGACTGCCTTGCTGCCACTTTGCTTGGTGAGCTTCCCCTCAGCTACACGTGCTGAGCCACATCGAACCCCAGCATCGCTCTCTATTCTTCCAGGCTGCAGGACAGGTTTCATATCACCCAATTCAACAATCCCTCTCAAAATCCCTCTATACCACTCCAACCTTTACTTTCTTTAGTTACTTGTGTGATTGTGTGCGTTGCATACACTGTGTGTCTGTATTTAATAAAATCTCAATTATTCTTAAACTCCAGTTTGCTTCTTGGCTTGACCTGACCCCGTAGACATTGGGTAAAAGATTCCACTGCACTGCTCTTCCTCTCGCATTGCTAGCTTGTGCTCTAGCTAATTTCCCCAAACTTAGTTAATTGTGAGTGCGTTTAGGTGTCCCTCCCAGAACCCCCAGTAATCAGGGTAACAGTCACCATAGGTCAACATACACACAAGCATGTCACCAACAGGATGCCAGCCTTTATCTTCTGAAATAGCAAGATAAGCGAGTGGTACATCCTGGTTTTCTTACCATTATTCACAACACGTTTCTTTGAATGTCTCATCTGAAATAAGCCTTATTGCCTTTCAGCGGGACTTACTCCCTGCTAAATGTCTGCAGATTTTCTCCTTGGGGGGTTCTTCACACATTTATGATTTAGACATATGCTTAAAAATACACAGCAAAAAAAGTGATTGCAAATAGGTTTATTATACAGGTGAACTAACCTGCAACTATTCCACACAATTTACACCAGGAGCTACTAACTACTAGAATGTATATTCTTATTTATTCCAAATCTCTTGCTTCCTTCCCTTTGATGGCCCTATATTATTAGGTACACACAGCATAAACCTTGTATTTGCAATTTGACTTTGTTGGATCTCAGTGTTCACAAT
This sequence comes from Ctenosaura bakeri, assembly GCA_948474755.1. Taxonomy (NCBI): domain Eukaryota; kingdom Metazoa; phylum Chordata; class Lepidosauria; order Squamata; family Iguanidae; genus Ctenosaura; species Ctenosaura bakeri. The sequence goes on from CAOLHI010002592.1 coordinate 35,060, forward strand.
GTATACTTTACACAATAATAATACTTACAGATCTTTCATCTTTTCTTCCCTATATTAATTGCCTAAACCACAATGATTTATAGCCACTCTGAACATGATTATTAATTTTCCTGATGATTATACCTGTGGGCGGCAACACATCTACTCCTGCTAGAACTGGCTTTGAAATACTGCAAAATTCTAAAATGTCCATAAGGTAATAACAACTAATTTTTACCTTAATCAACTTACACTTAAAAAGAATTTAATATAGGGCACTTGTGCCTTGTGGGGAAACTTGTTTGAAATGTACTGTACATTCCTGAGTTATTTATGAGAATAATTATATATTTGTTGCTCAAGTTTGTACTGGGAAATCAGACTCTGAAATTAGGCTGGGGTGTATTTTTAATAAAAACTATGAAGCTAAAGGAGTTCTGCATTCTGAAGAACTTTGGCATCAAAGGAGGAGGCAAGGATAGAGAAAATTTCCTCCATCAGCAGCCAGCTGAGCTTCAGGTAACATGGCAAGATGTTAAACTACATGAAGTGATATCATCATGGTCTATCAGTTTGTAAGGTGGGAGCAAAACCATAGAGTTCCACATCCAATACCATGAAAACATGGTTAATGACTGGATAGTCACCCCTGTTGGTGTTAGCAGCCTAGATGCATATTACAGCTCAGAGGTGGGCAACTGTTGGGAATTGGGGGGGTCACATTAGCTTTCTACATAAGACACTTCTGCACGAGACTGTTATAGCGCTATGATTTCACTTGCAACATCCTATGGAATCCTGGGGTTTGCAGTTTTGGGAGGGGCCAGGTGGCCCCTCATGAAACTGCAAACCCCAGGATTCCATAGGATGTTGCAAGTGGAATCATAGCACTATAACAGCCTAGTGCAAAAATGGCCATAGACTTTAGAGGACTGAACCCCTTCACATTCCTTCCACTGTCACCAAATGCTTGGATGTTGGAAGATAATTTCACCACATTTAGGGCTTTCTGTGGGTCTTTTTATGCACAGAAGAGGCCCTTTTTTCCAACAAGAAAGTAATATGGAATTTTACTTTCAGGTCACTTCCTCTTGGAATGAAAAGACCTCTTCTGGGCATAAAACGTTCTAGGCAGGGGTAAAACATATTAAAATGCCTCCCTCAAATGCTTCAAAATGGGTGATATTCAGGGGCAAAAAAAAAAGTTTTTGGGAAATGTTTTTTCAAAGAGAGAGACAGAGAGAGAGAGAGGTTCGAAGGGCCTGGTCCTTTCCCCCACCTCAATATTGCTGGGGCTGGCAAACGTCTCTCATTATAAAGAATATTTCTTATTTGATGGCTAGAAAGGCACAGTGAAAAGTCCTTTATTTTCCAGCATGGGCCCTTAAAAAACAAAGAAGAGTCTGAGTTGCAGAGGCCACAAGCACGTCTGAAACTCATCACCAATCCAACTCATTAGATCTCCTATCTGTTTCTGCTCTGCCTTAAAGCTATGGAGGTTTTTACCTAAGCATCCCAACAACCTCTCAAAATGCGCAGGAGGAAAGTAGAGGACAAGTTTCTCTTTGGAATTTGCAGGCAGTGTCTGGGTACTTCTTGTTACTCTTGGCATATGGCATAGTCTATCTGAGGATGGACCAGCAAGTAAATCATAGCAAAACTTTCAGCTTTGAGTGAGTGCTTATCTTAACACAAGTAAATATATGAGAGAGAATGTGAAAGAGCAGAAATTTCTAACCGTTTTTATTGCTACAGCTCTCAGAAATCCAGTGGTACTGTAGAAGCTATAGTGCAAGCAGAAAAAGTTTTAGAAAGAGGGACACAGAAGTGTGATTTTATGAGAGATGATCAAAACCTAACACACACACACATGTTACTGCGGTTCAGGCCTACCCGGAGATAGCATATGATATCGTTTTGATATCAAACCATTCGGCTTTCCTCTGCCACCCCACTCCATGTGTTTGTGAGGCCTCCGGACAAGCATGTAAACAGGTGCGGCCGATAATTGCTAGACATTCCATTCTACACCTAGGCAGGCCGGACAGAGCCAGTTCGTTGCTTCAGGGACCTCTCCGGCAAACACCCTTTTGCTTATGCGCGATACTAACAAAGGCACCCTGCCCTGAGCAGGTAGCCTTACAAACTGTGCTAGGCACTCCACATTTGCATACTGGCTACACTATTGTTAAATCGACCCTAAGCCAATCATGCTAAACTCTGACCTTTCCAAAGCTTTGTCCCGCTCCTAAATCGCATTGTTCTCACCGAGTAAGGTATGGCCTGCAGTCACAATTCACCCTATAAAAGCCCCCAATTTGGAGACCTTCCTCGGATCGCTCCCGAGTTCCAGACCACCTTGCTGCTGCTTCGTTCGGCGAGCTCCTCTCAGCGAACCGCGCTGAGCTTCTTCCCTGCACCCCAACGAACTCTATCTTCATATCTCTCCAGGACTACGAGACAGGTGTCGTATCACCCATTTCCCTCCGAAAATCCCTATTTCCAATTCTTTAGTTAGCTGTGTGACTGTGTTGTCTTTAATGTTTGTCTGTATTTATTGTTTTTGCTACTCTAAACCGTCTGACTGCTTGACTGACCTAACCCCGTAGACGCTGGGTTGCAAGATCCTGCTAAGTTACCCTGCCTCTTGCTAGCTTTAGTGAGTGCTCCAGCTAATTTTCCCCAAGGTTGTGTTGTTGTTGTTTGGTTATTTGGGGACCCCTACCGGGACCCCCAGAAATCAGGGTAGCACACACATTACACACAGACTTTGAAAAAAATCCTAGTCAGGAAACATAGTTCTGCCTTCTCCTGCCCACAATGTTGGTTTGGCTGACTTTCTAACAGAGAGTCCTCCAGACCAGCCCAAGATCAATATAAATGTCAGTTTTCTGTGTGGTTCAATTCTATAACTAGAGAAAGAAAGAAAGAAAGAAAGAAAGAAAGAAAGAAAGAAAGAAAGAAAGAAAGAAAGAAGTGTCTATCTATAGGGTAGCAATGCTGTACAATGTTTAAGCAGTCTGTGGTCTGCTATAACTTCTTCCTTGGCCTAGATTTTTTTTTAATTTAAAGGCTTTTTAGAAGCTTTCCTCCAGAGAACCCCCCATAAATATCAATTTTTTGACTCTATTTAGTGGTTTTGTAAGCCTGAGTGTGAACCATAAGATAATTTTATATTGTGATTTGCAGTCTGATTCTGATGTATCCTGAATGTCTTTAGTTTCATGTCAGCTGTGTGTTGTTTCTTTTTTTCTTTTGAAGGAGTTTTGCAGTCTCCTTTGCTGCCTAGAGTCTTTGATGTCCCTCTCCCTTACTTATAAATTCATAGCCATAAAGAGGTACAGATTTGGGGTGACTGGCAACGACATAGCAAAGAATTATGCCCCTAAGTAGAGATTGTAGGAAGACCTGAAAACTGAAGGTCTCATTCTGGCCTTTTTTAAAGTAGCCATAGATAGTTTGTGTTCCTTTCTGTCAGTCCAACTCAAACAGAATATTCTAGAGCTTAAAAAGTTGCAGAAAAGGTGAACAATATTATCAAAGATCAGACAGATTTTCCTTACAAGGGAAAGCTAAGATGTTTGGGGTTTCTGTAAGTCCTCTGAAATAAGTTTGCATTTTTACTCTTAAGAACTGAGTGTAACTGGTTTTGCAGCTCAGGCCTTTTCCACACCAGGCTATTAAAACGGTGCAGAGCAACCTCCAACGGAGGTCTTCTTCACTGTAGAGTGGACTGGGGCTGACTACTTTTTGTATTCCATACCTCAGTCCACTCCGGAGCGACCAGAACTGGTCGCGCAGCGTGTTTTTTAAAAACATCTTTTTAGAGGTTTTTAAAAAGCATGGAGCGCGTGACTCCCTGTCGCTCCGTCGCCGGGCTGCGGTGCAGATTTGCAGGCGCGCGCAAGTGCGTGCCTGCAGATCTGCCGGGGGTGGGCTTTAGGCTGGCGAGCTTCTCCAGTTGGTGGAGAGCCTCCCCCAACCGGAAGCCACCATTTTGGACGCCGGAGCAGTGCGGAGTGACGAGCTCACGCTGCTCCTCGTCCTGACAGACTCGTCCGGACCCACCAAGAAGCTGGTGAGTAGCGGCAGGGAGCATTTCCCTCATCGCGTGCAGAAATGGCCTTCGTTTCTGTTGCTCTGGAGCATTCCATGGTCAAATGCTTTCACAGAAAAAGTTCAGTCAATTCTAAAAAACAAATGGAGTAATAAGAGGAACAGCCGTTCTGTAAAACTAACTAAATTTGAAATTCAGGTTATTTTAAATTTTGATCATATTTGTCAGGCATTTTGATATGATTAAAGCAAATTTGGAGCTTTTGATACACAGCAAAAAAAAGAAACCAAATACGGATTTTCAAAGACAGAGATTAGTGCATTGTGTAATTTATGCCTGAAGAAAGTGGACAATACATTAACTTTTACAGAGAAATGCATGGTTAAGTTAACTGAAATCAATACTTTTATTTGGTATTTAAATAGAACACAACCTTATTAAGAGACTCTTCCTGATTGTTCTGACTGTCAACCCCACACGTCGTGAATTTTGACTGTCCCTTATTGCTATTTTGAATGCCTGGAATCTCTACATATAGTTCAGCAGCAGCTAGTAAGCTAAGCTAAGGCCCTTTCCACATGACGACAGTGTCCTGGCATGAGGACACGAGAGTTGTGGGACCAGGGTGACACTTCTGCATGATGTCGTCGCTTCGCCGGCTGGCATGACTGTAGGCTATAGCATTGACAGAAAAACTTCCTCAATGACCCCCACTTGTGTGAGCCTCCCGTTACAGCTGGCCATGCAACAGAGCCAGAAGCGAGATCGAAGTGCTTCCTCCTCTACTACAGCATGGGAAGACAGCCAGCTGCAGTCCGGAAGGACAGAGCATGTCCCTCACACTCCCTTCTGCAGTCAGCCACACACATGTGGAGGGAAGCATTGGGAACACGCTCCCATCTCGGCAGAGGCAGTGCTGGGATTGTGACAGACGACACGTGTCATGGTGGGGAAAAGGCCTTAGATACACAAGAACTGAGAACCCATTGGTATTGGTCCAGGGACAGAGCTAAGCTAGTATAAGGTCACATTATTAGGCCATCAGCCAATCATGGCTGCCACAAACCCATTGCCTCACCCGCCTCCCTGAAAAGAAGAAGATGGGAAACTGAGGAACACACCAATGGCATTTATAGAAACTGAAAACAATGTAAGCAGGGCTGTTGTTTTGATGCCTGCTTGGAGCAAAAGCACAGAGTTTGGGCTTCAGGAAAATCAGGTGTCCTGTAACACAGGCAGGTAGTTTTTCAAGTCCTCTGACAGACTGTTGGCTCCAGCAGGTATTTAAAACAACAGGGGTTGTGTCCACTCCCTGACTGCTTCTAGGTTTGCAGCCTGCAAAGCAAGCATAGCCAGTGGAAGAACACTGCTGACATTGCCTTCTGCTGTGCTTTTTATGGCAGGAGGGTGCAACCGGAGGTAGGCATCTGTGCATGGCCCACACAGTCATGACTGGGAGGGATTGGGATAGTGGTAGCAGTGGGAGGTTGGAATATCAATATTAGCATTGCCAAGTGGTTAGCATGGTGGTAACAGTGATACAGGCTGCCTCGGACACGTTGCATCCCTTGCTTGGAGGCTGCAGTGTGGGTACATGGTGGGATGGGGACTTTATGCTTTTTGCGCTTGAACTGCCAGTCTCTAAGCTCTTTCCCTTCATTGGTTGCAGACAGATGATGTCATCAGCCTCTGCTGGGATCTGTTGCTGAACCAGCAGCAACAAATCTGCATAGAGATAACCCATTGGCACTCTGCTTCCATCTTTCATTTGTCCCTGGTAGCAGCAACCATAGTTCCTACCACTTAATATCTCCTGCCAATAGTTGCCACCACTTAATATCTGCTGATATTAAATTGCCATCACTTAATATCAGTGCCCCACTACTGCCTTAGTTATCGACTGAAAGTATAATTGGAAAAGTTACTTTTTTTGCACAATGACCATGCTATTTCCAAGATCTGACCTAAGCATATGTATATTCATGTCACTCAATCTTTTTACCTAAATTAAGTTACCTGATTAATCAGGTAGCCAATTATATGGTGCGTTTATGTCTTTTTGATTTCCCCCCTTCACTGCTATTGATATAGCATGGCTTAGCCATTGACTTATTAAACCTGTACACCACATTTGTCCATCTAACATGGGATGAACATAGGCCAGCTAATGATAAAATCAGCCAAGAGAAGTACAGATGAATTAAACCACTGAACTAGCTAGCCCAACTCTGTGAATCTATAAGACAACTTAAAAAGCAATTAAGAACACATTGAGGAGAGGAAAAACAGAAACTCACCCAGATTAAAAAGCCCTCTTACCACAATGCAACTTAACTGTCAGAGGCCTATCTGAATAAAAAGGTCAATGTCTGCTGGCTGCCAGCCTAGCTTTCCCTTGGAAGAGAGTAACACAGCCTGGAAGTGACCACTGAGAAAATGTGTTTCTCGTGTCTTCCTCACCAAATTTGCATTATGGAGGATTGAGGGATTCAGACAAGGGAATGCCCAGACACATATAAAAGTCTGGTCCCAAAATTCACAAGAAAGAAGTCCTTCATACAGCCTGGTCCCAAGTCACAGTTTTATAGGCTACAGCTAGCGCTTTTAGTTGTGCTGATAAACAGACTAGTAGGTAGTGACACTTGTATAACAAAGGAGTTTAATCAGCTTCAATCAATAGTCTGGGACAGCATTTTGGCCCATGCCCTGTCTGTCTATAAATTCTGTATAATGAAAGAGCCCCTCTTCAAAAAAAGAACACATGACTCCATAATAAAAGAACTAGGTATAAATTGATTTCACTCACATATTGGTAACGTTTTGTAAAGATCTCTTATCTGTGGCAGGACAGACTCACATGCTTTAATCAAGCCACTGAATACTAGATGCTACACAAGAAAGTCCATGGCAAGAGTATACCCATTAAAGATTAAACTTTGCAGCACAAGGATTATGAAATCTGTTGTAGGAGAGGTGAATGGTGTGGGCCTCCACATGTTGTTGAACTCTAGCTCCTTTCATTCCTCCCAATTGGCTATGTTAATTAAGGCTGCTGGCAGTCACAGTCAAATAACTTCCAGAGGGCAGTGTGATTCCCATCTGTCTTATAGATTCCCATACATACTTGTCTAAAGTGAAATTCTAAGTGAATCTGGGCCTTTCTTCTCAGGCAAAACAGTTGAGGAATTCTGAAAGAAGTCAAAAAGAGTTTCAGTCTGTTCTGTTGGATGGCTTCACACATGTCCTTGCCCTTAGCCTGCCATTTATAGTTTGCTTGTTTTTCAAATATGGTCGCCATGGCACCTGTTTACTTCATTGAACTGTATGGTATATGGTTGCATTATGATGGTACATGTGTCGACTAGTCACATTCCATGGCAACATCTATGGTCATTGATAACACTATGCCTTGAATACTAGCTCATACTGTTCATAGTAGACTTCAAAGAGATTTGCAGATCCTGGACTGTAATGTGGAAATCATTGGTCTGAACACTGTGATCTTCAGAAGTAGTAGGATACAAGAGGACCACACTATATTAAAGACCTGATATTACATGCTTTAGGGGGATATTTTCCCACAAATAATGATGAGAAATATTAATTATTTATAGATGATTTGCATAACTGCATAATGCATCTCTCTATAAATAACAGATTATTTGCATAACGACATAATGCCACTAATCATGGAAAACAGCGCAAAATAATTTGATATTTCTAGCATTTGATCACACTGCTTCATGTATGCTCTTCCTGTATGCCATTTAGTCTGGAACGGTGGCATGATGAGTGCATCTCCCGCTTCTTCAAAAGAGACAAAGAATGATCATTCAGTGGCAGAACATATGCTTTACATGCAACAGGTCTCAGGTTCAGTTCTCTTGTCTCCAGGAGAAGGATCTCTGGTTGAAACCCTATTTCCAGTTGGTGTAGTAAACAATTTTCATCACATGAAAGTTACTTTTTTGGATTGCAGCTCTCTGCATCACACAGCCAGCATGTACTATATTGTTCTATACTGTCTATGAGGTTCTGGAAACTGCGATCCAAAAAAGTTCTGATTCTTTTACATGGACTAGTGGTTGGACTAGATGCAAGACAACTTACTCTGTTCCCAAGAGATAAAAGCAGCTAATTTTGTTTTCTAAAATGTTAGGTTTTCAACCATAATGAAATTTGCACTAAAATAAACAAGTCTGTTTTTCTTTATTCAGACGTCCATTTTAAAATTCATTCAGAGTGCCATAACAACCATGCCTGAAGACTCATGAATTCATGAAAACTTTCTTGACTACTTATATTAGAATTGAATCTGCCTCATAGTCACATCCTTGTTGGTATGTCTACTTAGGATTTCAGACACATGACAGCTTATTTTGTGCTCATTCATTCATTCATTCATTCATCTGATGTATATCCCACTTTTCTCCTTCCACGAGATCCAATTAAAAAATTAATGTACAGCGAAACAAACAAACAAACAAACATAAATAAATAAATAAATAAATAAATAAATAAATAAATAAATAAATAAATTACAGAAGTTAAAAAGCGGTTAAACAGACATGGCCCATATCATGAAAAGCCCTGCATGCATGTACATCTCTCTGATAAACAAGCAAGCATCCTTGCAACCTGTGTTGTAATGATGACCCTAATAGTAGGAACAACATTGACACTATTTAGATGACTACTTCTTGCTATTTTCAATGGCCTGGAAAAGTAATGCAAGACATAAAAGTAGTGTATCTCACCCAACTTCTTGAGCCTTTAACCTTTCCCTGTGTGGTGATGTAGTGACCTGATGGCTCTCTCATGCTCGAAGACTTTCCATATTAAAGCCATGTAGCACAGGTGAGGTCTACAGCTCCCATGCCACATCCTCTTCCTTGAAAAGCAATTCAGAAGTTCTGCTGGCTCAATTTGAGTCTTCTCCAATGAAAGAAGAAGCAGGGTATCAGAGTGGGGATCTCTTGACTGTGACAGCTATGGTTGTGCTGCCAGCCACCTCCTTCTCCTTTTCTTCCCCACCCCCATCCATTGCTCAAGTGTAGAAGAACTAAAGGTAGGGCTGCATTCTCCACAGCAGCTAATAGGGCTATTGGCATCTTCCTTGTGAGTGAGCAACTCTACCATAAAAAAGAGCTTCTGAGAAATCCACCATTGAACAATGTTTTATCCTTTGCCTTTGCCATGACTGTGAGAGTTCCTGCCATTGCAAGGAGTCAGTCCTTCATATAGCTGCTGTCACAAAAAAGTTCATGCTGAAGTGTGGGTGGACTCACTTCCATTCTTAACAGCCCCAAAGCTAAGATGAAGGTTTTGGTAGAACAGTTCAGAAATGGTATTCTAGGACAAGGGATGTTTGGTCTGTGTAGAGTACAGATATGAAGTATATCCAGTTGCTAGCTCCAACAGGAGTAAACATGTTGAATCAATTGCTAATTGGGAAGTCAACACTTTTGTAAATTGCATGAATTCAGTACGTATACTCTAGTTGTGACTAGCAATTGAATGCAAGGCTTTGACACTCAGTTGCTATATCTCCTCTGCCTCTTCCCCCTAGCAATACTGATGCCACCAGATGACTTGACTACAACATGTTCTGACTTAATGTGCTAAGAACATTAAGGTAACCATGCCTGGGCACAGAGTAAAATAGACCACTGTCTCTATATGTATATTAAAGTAATATGCACACAGAATGCAACTCAACACAACCCACTACAACACACAAACACAAGAGAGAATACTGACATATTAAAAAAAATATATAGAAGGAAGATTCATCAAATGCAAATAAATGGAATCAAAAATGGCATTCATAAGTAGCAAGGATTCAACTGCCTAATAATAAGATCATAACATGAAGACACATCAGGCAAGTGGATGTAGGCCTTTTTCCAGAGCTTGTTAAACTACAAATGTCAGAATTCCTATTGTCTGTGGTAGCTAAGAGTGGGAGTTATAGGCCATAACTGGAGGCCACATGACTTCCATTCATAAATTAGACCAATAGAAATGGGGTATATGCACATAGAAAACAAGAAGAAATTAAACATAAAACTGAAATGGAAAAGGATTGGAAATATTTGCTGGAAAAAAGGATCTATAAGGTAGCAATAGTTATAATGTAAACACAAAGAAAAACTAAAGGTAAAGACAGAGTTGAAGGACATGGAACAGGAATAATTCACAGTAAAGTACTTTTAAATGAATTCCTAATTCTAGAGGATGGGGGTGGGTGTTAAGAAGAAAAGGAAAAGTAAAGCTAAAAGAGTTTAAAAAACAAACCAAGAAACAACAACAAATGATAAAAGAATTTTTTTATACACTGCAGGATAATGGCTAGGAGATGCATTGATTTTAAGAAAAGGATAATGAAAATATTCTAATTGAATTAGCAACTGGGATGGTGGAAAAATTAAATATTTTAGTCAGTTAAAGCAAGAAACAACCACACTAGGTTCCTCCCACCACACACACACACACACACATTGAAAATTAGCTCCCAAATTTAGCTACCAAAGAGTGATGAAGATCCAGAATCAGAAGAAATCTGTAGCATAGAATCCCACTAGCAAAGCACAAGGACTGGAGAACACCTGGTAAAATGTGACCTGTGTTTAGAAAGTGGACCTGCCAATCACTCATCTTCACTCTTCTCAGATCCACAGCCTTTTCACAGATATTAAATTATAACAGATGACTTTCTATACACTGCATGAACTTAAAAGCTCATAGAAGTTTCATGTGAGATTCTGCTTCCATTCTGGCCACTTTGGAGGGAAGCTGGCTTCATACTAGGTAGCATCAGAGTTCATCCTAAGTGTTCCAGTTTTGCCGGAGATTTGATTGTATCTGATTCACATTGCTGTCTCTGGCTTCTTAAATAAGACGACAGATTGGATTGAGGGATGAATACGTTATCTAATTTAAGCATCTGAAGGACTGTCATGTAGAATATGGAGTGAACCTTTTTTTTTATGCTCCAAAGGATAGAGACCCAAGAAATGGACTCAAATTATAAGAAATTAGATTCTGATTAAACATAAGCAAGAATTTTCTCATGTTAAGAGCTATTCGGTAGTGGTAAAGAGTGCCTCAGAAGATGGCAGACGCTCTCTTCTTTTTAAAAAGAAATTGGATGCCCATTTCTTGGTAATTCTTTAGTGGCAGAGGTCAAACTGGATCTCCCATGCGTCTGTTCCATCTCTATGGTTTTGTGATTCCTATGTGCCCAGTGAGTTGTGGGCTGAGAATCAAGAAAGGGTAGCCACCACTTTGGTTATCTTCTTCATCTCATAAATAGTTATATGAACTGTCCCATAGATGGAAAGGAAAATGGAAAGAAGGAAACAAGAAGAGACATCTTTAAAGATAAAAGAAATAGGCAGAGGATAATGTAATGAACATACTATTTAAATGCCAAAGAGAGCAAAACATGAATGGTGGAGTTGCAGTGGGGAGGAATAAAAGACAGACTGGGAAAGGAAGAACAGAACTTGAAGATGGAAAGGGAGTGGAAATGAATTACTGTGTGAGAAAATACAAGCAAACAAAAAGTAAAGAAGATGGAGGCCAAGGGGCACCTGCAAAAAGAATAATGATCTCCCAATAACTGGGAGAAGAAGGATAAGTAGAGAATGAAGTAAGGTCAGAAGCACATTAAAGATGAAAAATAGCATTATCCTTTGGGATATTTCCCTCCATATTGCTCCTTTTTTATCAGAAATCACATTTCCTACATCATCCAAAATAAAAACGGAGAAGGTACTAAATGAAAAACACACCACAATAAAGCGTGTATGTGTTCGTGCACAGACACATACAGAACTCTGACATAAAGCCCAACTTCCCAACATTCATGAAAGGTTATCTCCTTAGACTATGCATATCTTTTGCTATCTAATGCAGACTGGAAATTGTGTTTACATTTCTCATATATATATTTTTTCAATCTGGCTATGTGGCAATACAGATTAATGGCTCCACTAAAGTTTGACCTTCCATTCATTTTGCTTTAAGTTTTCAGTTCGTGGGTGGTGCTTTGTAGTTAATATAGCCAAAATCTTCTCTCCCTCTTTTCTTGGCAGAAGGAAAAAAATACACACTGCAAATAACCTTTTTTAGGCATTAATGTTTCAGATGTTTACTTTTGATGAGTTAATAATGGAAATAATGGGAACTGAAAATTTGGGTCCCAACCCAGGGATATATTTAAGTGAACTTATACTTCTTTATGGGCTGAGGTGAAAACTGTGAGAGATCGAATAGCTGTGGCCTGCGATGGGGGGGAAATGAATGTGTAACTGGAGATTATAAAAACATTAAAACTACAGTTGGCCCTCCACATTTGCAGATTTAACTTTCACAGATTTGATTATTTGCATGTCATTCTGACCTCTTCCCCCCACATCAAGTGCTTCTTTTCTGAGAACCTTCACTCTCAGCTGCTCTGGTCAGGCCACGAGCCCTTTAAAAACCTGTCTCTGGTCCTCCTGCTCCTCCATCAGCTGCTGCCCAGTCAGCGAAAGATGGCTTACAGCCCAATTTCTCAGCACCACAAACCCTCTCCTGATTCCTCCAAACACACACCCAAGGAAGAAGATGGGCAAGAAAGAAGAAGTATAGAACCATCATGCCGACCCATCCTTCTCTTTTCTGTGACCTGGTTTGGGTCCTGGGAGCCTACTCTCCCCACCATGCCTCAGCACCCTTACTACAGACACACACATACATTTTGATTAGGGATGGGTCGACCGAATCCTTGAATCCTGGGTAAGGATTTGAGATTCCCAAATCCGAATCCCTGTGCCAAAACAGACAAACCGAATCTTTCAAATTCGCCAACTAAATAGATTGTTGGAGACCAGGACACCTGAAAACCAGTGAGATCGGGATGCTTGAAAACCTGGGAGACCATACATACATACATACAAGGAAAGATAATAAGTAGGTGAGGTTTTCCCTTGGAGTAATAATGGCCTTTGCTAACAATTTCACAAATTACATCTGGGCTTGTATTCTAACATATTTAAATTGAACATTTCATATTTAAGTTCAGTACTTGACTGGAAGCTACAGGCTTGAGATTTCAACAACAGCTGAAACATTCCTTTGCAAACCTCTTTCATACACAATTCTGGGGTTTGGAGTTTTCCAAGGTGACACAGCCTTCTCTACCAAAGTGTGCTGGTGCATCATCAAACTACAAACCCCAGGATGCCAGAAGGAGCTATGCAAAGAAAAGCCAGTTTTGACCTGGGTTATCTCTCTATTCTAGTATGTGGCCCCGTTTACACAGGCAGGAAAATGTGGGATTAAGCCACATTTTCCTGCCTGTATAGAAAGGGCCTTCACGTCATTTTCAATCTGGGGAGATTCTGAGGCAAAACTATGACAATTGTCTTGGCCAGATTTCTTCAGAGGGAGGTTTGCCTTTGCCTAGGCTTTTGCTAAGTCTGAGAGAATGTGTCTTGTCCAACATTATCCTTCTTTCCCTTGCTTTTTAAACTCTTTTCCTTTTTTAAAAAAGGATTCGAAAGATTCGAGATTCGTGAGATTCGTGGATTCCCAGAACCTTCCAGGGATTCAGATTTGGAAAATTCTGGATTCGTCCCATCCCTAATTTTGATATTTGTGGTTTTCCAATTTTTGTGGGAGTCGTGTGCTCCAGTCCTAGTAAATGTGGAGGGCCAGCTGTATAACCACATCTATGAGGTGTGTAAATCCCAGGTGGACCAAAGCAATAAGTAATAAGCTGTGCGTGTCAAGCCATAACCCTTTTAACTGGCAGCAAAGATGACTGGACAATCTGCAGCCCACTGCATGTTTATCCACTCCTATCATCCATCACCACTGGCCATGCTGACTGGGGCTGATTGGAATTGAACTCAACCACATCTTGAAGTTCCTTACACTTGCTATAGAACAAGACATTTTGAACATAATTATATAAGGTGCCTTGTGTCCCTACAGTTGTAATATCATTTTATTGAAAGCTTAGAAATGTTACTTTTTTTGAACCACAACTCCCAGCCAACATTTCTTGCTTGCCTGAATTCCCCAGCCAGTATGTCTTCCTTGCATTCTGACACCAATAACTACTTCTGTTTATCCACTTCTGTACTTCTTGATGCTGCCTGAACCATGTTACTTTGCCCTGCGTCATGGATATGGATATGGATATGGATATGGATATGGATATGACAAACCTTCCTATTTTCTTGAGCATGGAGTAGGATTGAACTGGCTCTACAATGAACCACTGTAAAAAAAGATCCCTCAAGTACCAAAAATAACAGTCATCAATTCGCCTACTCCTCTCTTACTTCTTCATTGTACCCTGCCAGCATTGTTGTTGATGCCAGTGCCAAAAGATGGTAGCAAATATGAGCGGCCAAACTAAATTTGAAGTTTGTACTGTAAACACACATGCAAAAATAAAGAAAAATAAGCTGAAACATTCAAACACCATAAATAAAAATCCAAAAAATAATCTATATGCAAAAAGTTTTGTAAATAGTACCCCCCCCCAAAAAAATATGTCTGTTTGACAGAGAATGGAATGAGTTATGTGGAAGCTAGAGTACAAGCTCTGTCCGGGGTTAGGAAGACTTTGGCCCTTTCCACACTGCATGGCTGCCCCGCAGTCAGGACATAATGCCAGCACTCCGCAAGTCATGCTTCTGCATGATGTCATTGCAGTCCTGCTGCCGTCTTTTCCCTGTGCGTCGTGCAAGCACAGTATTTGTAAAATGGAAAAAACCTGTTTTACCAATACCATTGCTTTGTGCTGCCACCTTTCCTGGCCATGCAGAAGGGCAGAAGTGTGCTGGCGATGCTTCCTTCCCCAGTGCAGCAATGGTTGTGCTGCAGAAGGGAGGAGGTGGGGCCAGAGCACTCCCCTCCATAGCAACTGGGTGAAGTGTGGAGCTTCCAGTCTGATATGTTAGCAGAGATGTAAACTATTTATTTGATGACAATGTTGAAAAATAAAATGTCATGTAGAATTTTGATTGTGAAATCAGTGGTGAATATGGACTTCTCCCCTAAATCAACACACCGTCATCCAACCATTGGAATAGAAAATCCCACAATTTTATTGGTTACAGCTGTGAAGGCTTGGTCCTAGTATAGGTGTGGTTCCAGACATCATTTGTGCTAGCTGATGAGAGTAAATGCCCAATCTGGCTGCTGGAAAGTATGTGGGATAGCAGATATGGGATGCCACATAGGTGGAAGCCACTATGTGTTTCTTCTGTTACCCTGGAGTAAAGTTGGAGTCACTAGCCCTAAGCTGGGCACGACTTCTCTTTTGTCACCCCAAGGTAAGGGGACCCCACAACCAATTGTGTGATTTATTTTGTTTTATTTATTTATAACATTATATCCTGCTTTTCTCCCATCATAGGATTCAAGGCTGCCTTCCCCCACCTCCTTCCGACTGGGTCCAGTCACAAGCCCAAAACTACCTAAAGTTGTGATGAACTTAAGACTTAATACAGTGTGAAATTAATAATTTGTACATGTAATGTAAGGATGGGAGAGCAGATACAAAGTCAACAACTCATCCAAGGAACTATGGGAGTCATATACCCTGAAGGTGGACTTGAGTAAAACAGATCCCTCAAATCTGGATGTTCCTGATTGGCCACCTTTCTCACCTTTTCTCAAAACCTATGCTAAGTGCTCAAGGCTTCCTGATAAGAAGATGGCTCATCTAGGCCAGAAAATGGCATTGAATAGAAGCCTCTTTGTCGCAACCCAGAAAGCATCCCAGTAAGTCAGGAAATGTCATAAAACCTGTATTCTAGGCAGGTTTCTCATATAATCATATAATCTGCTAAGGATAATGAAAAGCTTGCTCCCTTTCAGTTCCACTTCTGGATCATAGTTCGTATTTCATTGAAGGGATACACTCATCCTAGAAAAATCCTACACTATTCAACACCATGGCCTTTGTCTGGTTCCTTCTCCCTCCTTTCCAAAGCCATTTTTTCTTCACGTTTATCTTTTTGTACAATGAATTTGCATCCTTTCATGCAGTACAAGGTCATCTCCTTCTACTCTGCCATATTCCTCACTCAGAGCTTCATGCTGGCAAGTCAGTGTTTAAAAAAAAATTAAAGAAATCTTCTGACTTTTGGCCATATTAGTTTGAAAATGAATAGCAATATTGATCTACATCTTGATTTCAGATTAAAACAATAGTTTCAGTTGTGCGGTGGAAAGAGTTTAAAGACTAAAGTAAAAATGTAACTCACACAAGCTATTAAGTGATTGATCACACTGATACAAGTGCCTCGGAACATAAGTTTACAGTGACACATCTTATCTGAGCTGAAGAGTTTGCTTTGTGCATTATGTAGAAATGATTGATGTCATTTTTTTTTTTTAAGAAAAAAGAAGAAACAACTTCTGTTGTCTCATATACCTTCTCTACATTGAAAGTGAGGTGTATGGAATAATTTTCAAGAGGAGTGTAATCACTGTAGATCAAAGTAAGTCTCTCTCCAACAGCTCCAGTCTCCCTCTGCTGTTAAATGCTATACTGTTTTCATGTAGAAACAAACAATGTATTTAACTGACTAGCAGAAACACAGGAAAGATCGTTATACAGTCTCCTCTACTAATAAGGTATTGCAGGCCTGGTAGGAGATCTCACCATTTCCCAACTTCATGTTGACCCTTTGTGTCCACACCATGATCCCAGTCATGGCTATTAATCATGCTGTCTGGGGATGATGGGACATCTGGAGGGCACCATGTTGGAGAAGGCTGGTGCACCCAAAGACAGAAGTAAGTTCTGTAGGGTTCCCCCTCCCCCACTGTAGAAATGAGTTCATTCAGGAGGAAAAAAAGATATGGCTGGCTCAGAAAAGAAACCTTATGAGCATTTCTCGAAATATGACAAAGATTAGACACTACAGTTCCACTATTACAGTTACACGAGAAGGAAAAATCCCTATTATCTGAATAACATAAGGAGCCTGGAAGCCTGTTGCCATTTGAATTTATTGAGGACTTGATGCAAATGTAGACAAATGAGATTGTTAAGCGACCCTTTAACTGGAGGCCATTTGAGTTTGAAGAGCAGTGTGTCATGATTGCCTCTACAAATTCATGTGAAATTCTCTCCAGTACAAATTCTCTACACCCAGCTTACAGCAAAACAGTCCTTTGGCTGCAAGAGAAATATATATACCTTTGGGGACTGAGGATAGGTGATTATCACCCCTATTGCAGTGATGTTCTGTTTGTCCCCCCCTCCCCAAGCCAAATTTATTTTCTTCTCTTTTTTTAACAGTGGTGTGTGTGTTAAGTGTTAAATTACAACCACAGTAATTCTTGTGAATATATTGTGACACAAGAATACCCTTCTGCTGTCTTAAGTATATAGAAACTGACACAGATCAGGTCTATGGCTACCTTTTTGATTTAGAATACAAATGTTAAATGTTTTAATTAGTTCTTTTCTCTTTCTAAAAAAAATGTGGTAAATGCAACCCTAGCATACAGGGTCAGCTTCCCTCTGAGAAAGATCAAACTGGCTGATGGGTGAATGCTAGAGGATTTGTGCCTTCCCCTGGAGCATGTGATATGGCCCGAATGCTTCTGTCATCTGGGTAGATGTTATCAAACATCTCATTATCCTCAAAGCTAGATGGTTTCATCTATTGGGCCAACACACTGTACTGCCTAGGGCTGTTTAAACCGATGCGAAGTGGAAGTTCTCTAACTGGGCTTGAGTCAGATTTCAATATGGCCATTTTTCAAGCCAAGCTGGACTGATGTCTAACTTGAGGCATGCAGCATTCTCTCAGACAAACTTCTTGGTTTACATCCGCAGAGATCTATATTTTTTGTCTTAAGAGATCTGAGGAAAGTGTCACTTTATTCTGTCTAGATTTTAAGGTAGAAATTATCACAAGGCTGGAGCTGCAAATCAGTGGTTTAAGAATGAGGTAGAAATCATGTGACCTTTCAGATTTTGTTGGGCTGGAATTCTCAGCAGCCCTAGCCAGTATAGCCAGTGCTGAAGAATTCTGTGAGTTGCACTCCAACAACAACTGGAGGGCTATAAAATCCCAGCCCCCCAAACAGATCTGCTAGGGCAGGATTTCACTAACTAGGAGATCAAGCTTAATGCAGTGCCCATGCTACTAATGGCACCCACCCAGGATTCAACCTACCACTAATGTTATTGTTGCTATGTATCTACAAATAGCCAAAATCAACAATACCACAAACAGAACTTGGGACTGTTTCTGGCTATGGGATGCAGGGTGGAGGAAGCAATATTTCCAAACTTTGCATACAGGGAGGCATTCATGTTTCACCTGGTATACTTTTTGTCAGAAGGGTGATGCATAAAAACTAATCAGTGAACTAGTAATTGGGCTTGATGGGTCACAAGTTGTGCATGCCTGTGCTAGGCAAATCTCTCCAATTAGTTTTCATGTAAGAAGCTGAGCAGGCTTTCCCTGTCATTAGGCGAGGGTCAGATCAGACTCACAGACTGACATCATCACCGTGTTCAGTGCCAGATCCTTTTGATGCTGGGCTGCTTTGCCTTCCCAGTGTTCTTTCCTTGTGACATGTGATGGCCAAATGATTTAAATTTGGTGTATGTACCCTGATGAAGCAAAAGAACAGAAGAGTCCTGCTGAATCAGACCAAAAGTCTGTCTAGTGCAGCATTCCCTTCGCAATGGCCGACTAGGTGCTTAGGAGAAACCCACAAATATGAAGGCAACAGCATCTTTTGCTTTGGCGAGCTGGTAGGCGGCCATGTTTGCTGATGGCAACAAATTGTTTAGGAACAGATCCAGACCCTTTCCCCCCACCCAAAACTAGAGGAATAAGCATTAAAACAGCAAACATGTTTTAACATAAGCAAGTGTGAAGCGGTGCATAATAGGGCAAAAATCCTAATTTCAGATATACCCTGATGGGGGCAAAATTGGCCAGAAACTCACCAAAGAAGAGATCTTAAGATTGTGGTAGATAGCTTGATAAAAATGTCACCAGTGTGCAGCTGCTATGAGAAAGTGACACTGAACCTAATTAGAAAAAGCATTGAATACAAAACAACATGATCACGTTGCAATGATTTTTATAAAAAAAAAGGGGTTCAAATATGTTTTGTAGGGGGGGGTTGCACATTTTTAACATAATTTAATACCATTAAGGTATTAAATGGTATTAACCATTAAGGCATTAAGACGTTAGTCTTCACTATTACAATTATGAAACTTTTTATCTTTTTTTTTAAGTGCCAACAGTTTGAGGGTCCTTCATAGTTTAGAGGTTACCAAGAAACAGCTACTAAATGACATGTCAGTAGGACAGCGAATCCCTTCCAGATGTGAGTCCAAATATTAAAGGAGGTATTCAGGTTGCTCAACCTGTTTTGGGGATAAGATTTACCACCTTGAGAAGCTCCTTTGTGTTCAGACTAAAACCCAGAGCTGATTCACTGCATCATTGACATGGAGGCAGTCAGCTGTCAATGTTCTTCTGACTGATAGGAGCTTTCTAGGGCCTCAAACACAACTGTTAAAATAATTCATCTTCTATCTGATCTGTATAAAAAAAATGTGGGGATGCTAAGGATTGAACCTGAAACCTTCTACATGGCAAAAATAGGCTTCACCACTGAGCTATGGTGTTTCCCCATCAAAGTGACCATCAGGAGCAATCAAGATTACCAATTAATTGCTTTCTAGAATTTCTGTCAGAGGTTCATTGTAGTGGTACAGGGGAGCAGAAAAAGGACTTCAGATCTGGCAGTGGGCATTCATTGTAAGGCATCTGTGTATAAGTATTTTAAGAAAGGGTGGCTGAGAAAAGTAGATGTTCTTGAATAGTTAATTTGTTGCTGTGTGCCTCCAAGTCATTTCCAACTTACGTTGATCCTAAAGTGAACTTCTCATGTTTGTTTGTTTTTTCCTGGGGCTGAGAGCGTGTGATATACCCAAGGTCATCCAGTAGGTTTCCATTGCCTAGCAGGTAATTAAACCCTGATCTCCAGGGTCGTAGTCTGTGTATACATTATTACATATCCCCCCATTATTTCAGACATGAATGTGTTAATGGAAAGGTTTGTGTACTTTTTTAAAAAATGTAAAAGCAAGCAATTGTACATAGCAACTTTTAAAAGAAATCCAGCCCCTCTTTGCTTAATTTCACAAGGGAGGCTGAGACTTTTTAAGAGTTTTCCTCTCCTTGCAAGAGGGAATAATTTAGATTTTCTTCCATCCCTGTCAGAAGTTGAACAGACGAACAAAACAGATTCTTCAGAGACAATTTTACACAGAGTTACATCCATCCAATTCAATTATAAATTAAATTGACTAACGAACCATAGCTCATTATGGGAATCAATTACTCAGAACTGTCTTTGGACCAAAAACGTGGAAAATAAAAAATAATGGTCATACTTCAATATACCAGATTGTCAGTGTTTGAAAGCGCTGTTTTTCTCTGGCTTGGCATAGTCATCTGCCAGAAAGGAATGATAATCATTTGTTTTACTGCTTGTTGAACTATTCCAGTTTTATAAAGACTAGTTAATTCTTGAGTTTGATCTCTTTCAGACCAGCACCTTGGGCTTTTTTGTAAGGTAACAGGCCAGCCCTAAAGTCATGTCATCATATGAAGATCTTTCAGATCAACTTATGCAAATGTGTTATTAAAAGAAACCACATTTTAGCCTCTGGTACAGACCAAACAATAATAGTGGAAAATGCTGTGAGGTCATATTGAAGGCATTTTGATTAATAAAATCATTCTTGTGACAGAGCAGTAAGCTGGCACACCCCTCTGGAGCACTTTCTGATGAAAAATGCTTAGTTCATGTAATAAGGGGAAACAATATTACTAGTTTAAGATTACTATCAAATGATAATACAAGTTTTTTTTTAAATGTCCTAATTCCCGTTTTTAGTCTACTTCTAGGCTGAGGGCTCCTAATGGAATGGCCCTGTGCAGCTATTACAGCCTCTTTTTTATAGATTTTCTCCATGAAAGAAAAAAAATGAAGGAAACAAAGGAAAAACCTAGGTAAAATGGATACAGTGTCTTTTTAATCTGACTGAAATCATCAGTGAAGAGGCCATTCAGAGGATATCTAGGTGTTCTCTTAGAGTCAAATAATTAAGAATAAAATAACAGGCGTTTGAGGCTTGTCTACTACTGTATAATCCTAGTTTAAAATTACATTTAGAGGGTGGGCTGTAAACAGTGAAATGGGACACAAGTTTCCAAATCCCTAATAGCAAATGCACAGTTTCCACTCACACAGCAGCACAATGAGAACTGTTATACACTCCCTTCCATGGACAGAACTCTTTCTGTCGGCAAGAGAAACTGAACATAAACCTATTATCTTCCAAGCTATTTTCTTCTCTTAGAAAGAAAAACCACCTTGAGGAAGCAAAAGATTAGCCAACTGAAGGTCATTTTTGAAAAGAGGGATGGATTCCAGTGCCAAGTGATAGAAACCAAAGGAAAGCTCTACCTGTTTACTGGGGGTCCCGGGAGGGACACCTATATGCGCTCTCAATTAACTAACTTTGGGGAAATTAGCTAGAGCACAAGTTAGCAATGCGAGAGGCAGGGCAACACAGCGGAATCTTTTACCCAGTGTCTACAGGGTCAGGCCAAGCCAAGGAGCACACCATTTAAGAATAATTGAGATTTTTATTAAATACAGATAAACAGTGTATGCAACACATGCACTCAGGTAACTATAGAAAATAAAGGTTGGAGTCGTATAGAGGGATTTTGAGAGGGATTGTTGAATTGGGTGATACAACACCTGTCCTGAAGCCCAGAGAGGTCTGAAGATTGAGTTCGTTGGTATGGAGTCTCAGTACGTAGGACTGAGGGGACAGCTTGCCCAACAAAGCGGCAGCAAGACTGGATGGAAGTCCTGAGCGATCCGAGGATGGTCTCGGAATCGGGGGTTTTTATAGGGAGAAATGTAACTGCAAGCTATTCCGTACTTGGGGAAAACAATGAGTTTCGGGCGCGAGACAAAGCTTTGGAAAGGTCAAAATTTAGCATGATTGAGTTAGGTCCAAATTGACCAAGAGGTAGACAGTATGCAAATGCTCAGTGCTTGATATTTGAGTATTCAGCTTGCCAAGTTGCCTGCTCAGGGCAGGGAGTCCTTTGTAAACAGCATGCATACATAATGAGGGTGTTTGCAGAGAGGTCTCCTAAAGCGGTGATCTGGCTATTTCTGGCCTGCCTGTATTATCTCGGGATATTGCAGCATTTAGTGGCTGAGCCTAGTTCTGTGCTTGTCCAGGGGCCTCACAAACATGTGGAGAGGGGTGGTGGAAGAGAGCCAAATTATTGATATCAAAATGATATCTAGCAGCCCCAAATCCAGGCTAGCAAATGCAGTAACACTGTAGCATTAATGTTTATTTTGTTCCCTGTTTCTGTCACTAGTCACTTAGTTGGGCTTTACCTATACTTTAAAGCCTGGGAAGCTGTTTCTAAACAGAGACTGATATTACTGGACTTCTTAGTGTTATTTGCTGTCAGGTTGCCATTGCCTTCCTCTTAGTCTGACAGAGTTTTACTAGCCCAAGGTCACCCAGTGAATTTTTGTGGCTGAGCAGGGATTTGAACCTTGCTCTCCCTAATCATAGACTCAAATCACAAGACCATACTAATTCAGAGGTTGTATACTTTCGGGTATGAGATGCTAAGAATGAGCACCAGAATATATCTACCACAGAGATGGGCAACTTCAGGAGCTGAAAGGCCAATTTCATCCTTGGACCACACACACTGTAACCCTGCTGGGACTCTGTCAAAATACCGCAGCAAATTGAACCACTGAATTTCAGTGGTAAAACTAGAGCCCCTTGAAATAAAAAAAAATTCTAGCAAAATTTTTTTGGAAGGGGGTACATGATGAAATTCAAAGAATTTGTAAGTTGAACTTTGAAATGATTCCGGAACGTTATCTGTTAAATATGCTAGGGCAACAAAGGGAAATAAGAAGTCATCAGAAGATATTATTATATTTAATAACTGCAGCAAGGCTAACATATGCACAACACTGGAAAGAAAAGAAATATATTGACATTGAGGAGTGGAAGTTAAAAGTTCTGGATATGATAGAGATGGAAAAATTAGCATTTTCTTTGAAGAACAAATCTATCCAGAATTTTGAAAAAGAATGGAAAGGAGTATTGGATTGGGTAAGGATATAAAAGTATAAGAAATCAAAGAAGAAATAGTGTAATCGCTCTTTTCTCTGTAAAATGGAAATTATGTTTGTATGTAATGGAAATAAGTAATTGCAACTGGAAGATTCAAGCCTGGAAGGGGAGGGGTATTTTTGAGATTAAGCTTTAAGAAAAACTATTTAAAAAAAGAAATAAAAAAAATTCTATTTAGTTTAAAAGGGTTTTCTTTTAGTGGCTTTATTAAAATTCAGTGATACAGTTCGAGACCTCAAGAAAGGACTTTTGAGGCCTCGCGCAACCTGTGGGCTATCTATGGGTTGACCATTTTTGCTCCACTACCCCTGCACCTGGTTGTTAGGGAGCAGAGATATCAAGTTGGTCACTTGTGGAACAAGATTAGTGTTCTTTCTGATCCAGCAGCATTCTCCTTTTCTTCTTATAAGTGCATTAATGAAAGTAAGTGCTTGTATATGTGTGCCTGTGTTGGTGTGCATATACCACAGCATAAGAGCGTTCACAAGGACTTTTTGTTTGTTTTTGCAAGTCTCTTAACACTTTGCAGGGCCCGTTGTAGAGCTGAAGTAGCAGAGCGGGTATCTCAGAGTTATGTGTTCATCTTGATAAACATTACTGTTGCTTATTACTTAGAAGGAAGCTGGAGAAGTAAACACTCAGGCTCAAGTGTTCATCTTCCGCTATCTGAAGTCTCTAATAAGGCTCCTTTAGTAACTAATTTCTGTTCCAGAAGTGTGAAAGGCAAAACTGTTCACTGGCAATAAACCTTCAAAAAGCATCTACTGTCAAGTTAATTCTAATCCTTATAAAAGTATAATTTACTCCTCTGTTATCTGAAAATCTCTTAAAGGTGCATTTTCCCCTTAGCTAGAAGGGAAGAAAATCAGCATTAACTTAGTCAGTGTTTTTGAATGAGGAGATTTTAAAATAAATAAATAAATCTGTACCCAGAATTGTTTCCATAAATGGGAATGGAAATTTGAGAACGTAGATCACGGTTCAAAAATTTAAGAAGCAGAGTTTTAAGATAAAGGTTGAGGAATCAGAGAACAGGTCTGTTTACTTCTGCTTAAAATGAATAGTTGAAAAAACATGGGCCTGCTTTACTTGCCAGTGATGACTTCATTATTTCCTTTCCCCTGTGTCTTCTCTCTTTCTCACTCATTTCCATTTATAAATACATTTTCCCCATAATTTATCAGTATTTTAAAAGCCATATTTCTAGTACAAATCCAATCTTGAATATTAATGGGTTACCTAAATGTTTTTGCATGAGAAATGTACCATATAAAATATCTGCATTATCAGATAGAGGACGGGTTTTTCTCTGTGGTAATTTTATATATCCATTCTGCTCCTCCTGTTGATTGTGTGGAGAATTCTAGTTTGAAAAGAGACTTGCATTACACTACTGTAGTTCTTGGCAAACTCTTCTGCCGTTTTAATTTTAACCAATTAGAAGAGCCAATCTTTTTTTGCTTCAGAAGTATATTAAAAGATATCGCATTCAAAGGCCGGCCATGCACTCAATTAATTACTGGTGTCCAGCGAAAGGTCTACCATTAGCTATCACCATGACAACCTTTGGGAGACCTCTGCCCACCTGTTGCATGATAGAAACAGCATTCGGCAGTTAGTTCCCGCACTAGGCCTCCCTCTGGCCTGTGGGGAATTTGTACTAATTAGAATTAGTTGTCCTTCTGTAGTCCAGCTCCTGACACAAATTGCATTCTGTAGCTTTTTGTTCCACTCGAGTTCACAGACAAAATAGCCTGTGCCGTGTTTGAAATGAAGCAAGGCAATATGAAAGGATTTTGCATAATTGGTTAATATACTTTAACATTTTAACTAATATCCTCTGTGTTGGTTTCTTGCAAAGAAATATTGTTTGCTTTCTTCTTCTTCTTCTTCTTCTTCTTCTTCTTCTTCTTCTTCTTCTTCTTCTTCCCCTCCTCCTCTTCTTCTTCTCCTCTCTCTCTTTCTCTCACCTGATAATTATTTATGATCACACACAGAGGGTAATTTTAATGCTGCTTGTTCAGGTGTTGTTAAATCTTGATCAGGCTCAACTGCATTTGGAGGAAAACAAGTGACCTTTAAAAATGATAGTTTGAAAATGGGCCCTGTGGTGATGGTGAATTGCAAAAGTACAAGTCATGGCATGGGGAAAAGCTCTTTCACGCATATCAGGAGAATATCACAGTATTTATTGAGACCAATAAAGAAGCCACAAGAAATTGAAATGATTGAGCAAGCCAGGTAAAGGAGAAGGTATTTGAAGCAGATGATGATAGAAAATGCAGAGATTGTTTCACAGAACCCCAGGCATTGGGTTCTTTTTATTCTGACAATGGTTGAATGTTACATCTGAATAGTTAAACTATACTGGAGGAGCCAAGTAGATTTGCAAATGAAATTTGAGTTAACCATATCCATCTGACCTTAGTAAATCACAGTTAAGACAATTGTTCTACCTTTTCCCTGTAAAGGCACTCAAGATATGAGGTTGAAATTGACATCACACTATCATTCTCCTTTCTATTTTAGGATCTATAGGTTGCATAGTTAACACTGAGTAATGTTGAAGATAACGTTGATATGATTTTATACTGATTTGAATGAAACAGAAACTTGACTAGCATCTAGTTGTTAAAATTCGTTTCACATTGAATTCCATACAAAATGAACCTAGTCTAGCAATCTTCTCCCCCTGCCCCCCAAAAGCTGAACTTACAGAAAATTTTTCATGATATTGTTTGTTGTTGAATGCCCTTCCAGCTTATGGTGACCCTAAGGCAAACCTATCATGGGGTTTTCTTGACAAGATTAGTTCACAGGGTTGTTGCTTTTGCTTTCTGAGTCTGAGAAAGTGTGGCTTACCCAGTGGGTTTCCAAAACTGAACCCTGGTCTCCAGAGTCATAGTTCCAACACTCAAACCACTACGCCATCCTGAATATAAACATCAATTTTGGTCAAAATCCGTTTGTAAATTTGTGTTTTAGAGCAGAAAATATGGAAATCTAAATTACTTGTTTAGGAAATGCATGAAGCAGTGTTCTGCGCACACAAAGCAGGCAATGTTCAAATCATAAATTCTGACTTCAGACAAATCTAGAGGGAGATAACAAAGTCTTGTAATGTTTTAAAGACTAATGAATGTATTTCTGCCATACAGTCCTTTGCAATAGATAATGTATTGCAGCAGATGCATTTTTTAATCCTAAATTGGCAGGTATATACAGCCATTGTGGTAGTGGTGTTTTTTGTTTGTTTGTTTGTTTGTTTGTTTGGTGGGGGGAGAGGTGTAAATGAATGAAATCAGAGAGAAATACAAAAAATAAAAAATGCAGACCAAGAAAATTAAGGTAAAGCTTAAAGTATATAGAAAATAATTGTACTCTCCTGGCATTTAGATGGGGTCATTTGCCCTCCCCTCCTATTGTCTGGAAAGTGACACCAGTTGCAACTTGATGACACTGTCACTGGTACCTGCAGTGTAGTCAGGCTCTGCTGTTTTAAGGTGGTACAGCCTCTTTTCCTTCAACCAGCTCTCTCTCTCTCTCTCTCCCAGTATAACATGGGATTTGCAAGTCACCTTTTGGGACTGAGCAGGAATGTTTGGCTGTGTCCAGATTAGTCTACAATGTAGCTTTTTCACCTTCTCTGTGCTGTACTGGACTTTGTTCTGAATATGCGATTTGGCATCCTTCTGTCACAACTGGTGGGGTACAGGTTTCTCTGATAGGCTTACTGAGGTACCACAAGATGAAGGTATCGTACCCACATGTCTATCACTGCTAGGTGACTTGAAGAACTGAGGTGGTTTCTTCCCCACACTGACACCCCCTACAAGAATACTAACCAGAGCTACCCGGGGACTCAATTCTCTTTTATGGGAAACAGGCAATGATGTACTATGTGAATTCATGGTTCACATCCAGGAAGTCATTTCCTAGGGTATACCTGGTTTAACCAGACCTCCCAGAAGGAAGTGCCTGTATATCCCATTCTGCTGCTGCATTGCAGATTCCTGTTAAGCAGTAAAGTTATGGCCATTTATTATACCAACACTGTTGTCTGGTGACACCTGTAAAGGTGTCAGGGCAAGAATGGTGATGATTAACACAGAAGTACCGCTAACAATAAAAGCATGTAACCAGTACAAATCGTGGCTCCGGCTTTTATGATTTGTCAGGTGTAAATGCAAGATTAGGCTGTATTTTTTTTCACAGTATGTGCTACATTCTGCTTCCCAGGAAGGAGGGATAATGGACAGATGTGGTCCTTACTTGCTTCCATGTTCTGAAGATTGAGTTTCCATTTGAACTGGAGCATCAGTTATTTGAGTGATTCTAGTGAAAGAGGAGATCAAGATATTTATACCGGATGTGCTTAGGTGGCATGTACACAGTTGCTGGCTGAGGATTAAAATTTCATTTTGTTGCTTCCATCTCCCCTCCCCTGCCATCCAAGAACTACTTGAAGAGCAATAACAAGCAGAATGCAAAAGGAGGCCACAAAAATATCAGATATAAAACAGCAGATGAAATCCATAACCCTGACGTCTGTTCCAAGGGCATATTTCTCTACATGAAGTGGTTTCACACACAGGAGTTCTCTCTTCTTGGTGTTATGAATATTGAGGCGAGATACCAACATAAGCAGAAGTATGATTCATAAGACTGGAGACCTTCTTCAAGTAGGGGAGGCTGTTGTCTCATTGCTGGATCTGCGTAAGATGCTGCCAATTGTTTCAAAGAATAATGACAGATACAAAATGTACTACTAACACGTTGCCAACATGCTGTGACTGGAAGACTGCAGTCCCAAGCCACATTTTTTAGGGGGAGGCAACCCATAGCATTTAGCTGAAAGAAAAGGTGTTTAAGCCAAGTATGTAAGATGCATTAGACACAGTTGCCTTGTGGCAGAGATTGACTATATGTCTTCATCAGCTACAGTGTCTCTATTTTATCTGCACAAAATAATACTGCCATATGAAGTGAACCTCAGATGCAGTAGGAAATGGCATGCAGCAGTGCCAGGTGGGTATTTTAGTGTACCAAACCCACCCTGAACACTGACCAGATGGCATCCAGCTCAGTGCTTACAATATCATAAGCTGGACTTAGTGGGATTCATGTGTACAGTAATTAATAACTGAATGTGAACCTTCAAAGCCTACATTTTTAGCCAACAAGTGCCCTAACTTAAGGATTTGTGAGGTGCTATAGATGAAGGTGCTGGAAAATGGTGTCTGCAGTGCTCTCCTAGGCCCTTTCCACACGGGCCTATCAAAACGGTGCAGAGCGACCTCCAACGGAGGTCTTCTGCACCGTGGAGTGGACTGGGGCGGACTACTTTTCGTAGTTCCACACCTCAGTCCGCTCCAGATCGACCGGAACTGGTTGAGCAGCGTGCTTTTTAAAAACCTCTTTTAAGAGGTTTTTAAAAAGTATGGAGCGTGCGATTCCGTGTCACTCTGTCCCTGCACTCTGGTGCAGATTTGCAGGCACGCACTAGTGCGTGCCTGCAGATCTGCTTGGGGTGGGCTTTCAGCTGGCAAGCTTCTCCAGTTGGTGGAGAGCCTCCCCCAACCAGAAACCGCCATTTTGGATGCCAGAGCAGTGTGGAGCGACAAGCTCGCACTGCTCCTTGTCCCGATGGACTCGCCCGGACCCACCAAAAAGCCAGTGAGTAGCGGCAGGGAGCGTTTCCCTTGCCGAGTGCGGAAAGGGCCCTAGTCAATGGGGCATTTTAAGGGAAGCATTTGTGGTGGGACCTCAAAGGGTCTTTCCAGCTGCCTGTTAACAATACACTCCTGGGCCAGAAAAATGCTTCTGACATCATTTCCTAGTGCCTCAATCTGCAGCATCTCAGAAACCTTTCAAGTGGGATGTTCTCTAGCTGAAAAGGTAGGGCTTGGAGAAAGCATCACCAGATGTAGCTACAACAGCAAAGCTTCATTGTTGTGGTTACCTTTGATGATGTAGGGTCTTCGCTCACCATTGGTACTTCCCTTTATTCATGGCAACTCCTTGTGTTCAGATTCCGTAGGTCTGTTAACAGCTTTTCCCACATAATAAGCCAGAGGCGGATTTTTGTTATTGCACAATATATTTAACTGTCTTTACAGTTTTCTTCTATGTTCCCAGGAACAACTGTATTTAGGTGGTTGATTCAAAGTGGCCTTGCAGCTTGTGCAAAGAGCAAGTATGAAAATCATTTGTCAAAATTGTATGAATTTGTAATTCATAATTGGCATCAGGCAATTTGAGGAAATAGTTTTCTGCTGCTGACACTACTGTCAAAATAAATGTGGGGAAGATAATTATAGTAATTAACAAAATAGATAATTGCACTTTTTCATGGGATAAGGTTCACTTTGATTTCTGATTAGGAGGAGATCAATAGCAAATGAAATGCCTTCCTATTCATATCTGATTGATATCATTGCACAGACAAGAGTATCAGGTTTTCAAGCAGGGCAGAAGCAACATGGAAGTATTACATTGACAGCCAGTTGCTTTGCTGCTCTGATCCCTGAAATATGTATATTCAGCTGCTCTGCAAAGAAATTTTATGCTGTGTTTTATCATTTGACACATAACTCTTTTTTTAACATCAAACAGCACTTTGTCAACTCAAAGTGGTTCTCATGTCTTCTTTCCCTTTTAAATGAATGTCAACAGTGTCAGACAGTTCAGATTGTTTCACATTTCCCCCACTTTCTTCTCCCATCTCTCCTCACACATGGATTAAATTCTTCAGCCTAAAGTATGGTTGCAGTCATGTCTGAAGGAGTAAATAATAGTTTGTGACTGTCTTATAAACCAGGATCAGGCCATGTTTTACAATGTTGGTCTGGAAGACAAGAACAAACCATTATTTGTTAGGGATATGATTCCTCACTAATGTATTTCTTGAAGGAAGGAATAAGTATGTTTATCAGCTTTCTTACCAATGCATGAATGGTTTTGAAAATATCAAGTTTTTAATGATTATTCGTAGTTCAAGACTTATTTTACACAAAATTCATCCATGGAGCATTTTCTGTGTAGAAATTATTTTCTGTATGTATTGTTTTCATTACAGAATAGTTCCAAACTGCAAAGATTCTCATCAGCGTAGGAGTCTCCTTGTTAGGGCTTTCAAATATTTGAGAAACAGTTATTGGACTTAAAAAAAAACAAACTTTTCCATCCCTAAACTTGACTGGTACATGCCAAGCAATAACATTTTCTCACTATGGAAAAAAAAAACCCATTTATAAACAACATATTGGGTCTTTTATAAAATAAAAATAGATATATAAAGTCACAAAATGTCTTCCTGTTAGTCAGATATAGATGTCATTCAGATGTAATGGTAAACTATTATATAAATGTCCTACAAGCTCATACTTTCTCCTTCTACCCCAAACCTGGCAATATAATGCTGAATCCTAGCTGAGTACTTAATGTGTGTGCATGTGACTTCAACTTATGGTAACTCCATGAATTTCAGAGGGCCAGGTAAACCCATCAACGAGTTTTCTTGGTAAGATCTGTTCGGCGGGGGAGGGGGAGTGTCTTTGTCTTCCTCTGAGGCTAAGACAGTGTGACTTCCCAAGGTCACCCAGTGGGTTTCTGTGGCTGAATGGAGATTTGAACCGTAGTGTCCAGAGTCATAGTCCGGTGCTCAAAGACCTGCATCATGCTTGCTCTCACAATACTGTATATGTCTATTCAAAAATAATTACCTTTGAGATTAGTTGGACATATGACAGGTAAGTGAGTACAGGTCAAAAGTTAAAAATGGCTACTTGACTCAGCCAATATTTTTGCCACACAGTTCAGTATGTGTTATAGGTAAATCACCTCAGTTGGATCCTTGCTTTTTGATTAATTGCTCTCAAGTGACATTTATCCTAGCATGCTGCCAATTACAACCTGAAAGTACTAAAACAATCAAGCAAAAATAAATTCTGTAATTTTATACATGAAGGAAAGAATTGGAATCATAGAGCCATAGAGTCAGAAAAGACCACAAGGGCCATCGAGTCCAACCACAACATCAGATTTAACTTTTTATTTCCTGTGCAGTGCTTGTCAGCATAGATTAAATGCAGTGACCCAATGACTACTTTCCATGTCAGAACTTAATCCTGAAACATACAAAGTAAGATTAGATGTAGAATTGCTCTGAACAGTTTGCTCTGATCAGATGGAAAGTGCCTTCCCTTTATCACTTAGCAAAGCACAAGGGATCTCAATACGTCAAGAGTTGGAGGAAACAGTTCTTTCTCATAAAAACAGACTTGAGCTCTGGGATACATTCCATTTTTGTTTGTTTATATGTTTGTTCATAAACATACATATACATACTGAATGAAAAGGAAAAAATCATGTGTTGCACCATGCATAGATTGGCATTCACCTATCACCACACTACCTGTATAGTCAGTTTTGGCAATGTTCAGCACCTATTTGGAAGAAAGGGAACAAAACCAATATGGGTTTTATTAATCCTTCTTTTCTCAGAAGCTAAATGGCATTTTCAAATCTGACTATAAATCTGACCATTGGCATAGATATAAGTGTAGACACAAACTTGATCCAGTGCAGAGAAACTGAATTCTGAGCCAACAGCCCCTCTCCCCATGGTTGCAAGACAGTGTTTGTTGCCACAAAATGTGAGTGACTCAGTACCTCCACATAATGGTGGGCAAAATAATTAGCTCAATTAGGAGGCCCATGGGGGGGGAATAACCTAACAAGATCTTCCACTAATATTTATGGGGTCTCTGTAAGAAAGAATCAGCCTGAGATTCCAAAATAAGCTACAATGTGTTTTATTAAAGAGAATTTAATCATGCACACACAAGATTCAAGCACTCACACTTGCACAAGAGCTAACCAAAGGGAAAGTTGTTGACAGCAAAGTTTAGGGAATGGGCAATAATTACTGATCCAGAAAAGCAGGAAGAAAGCAGTGACATGGCTTAGATTTTCGCCTAAGAACAGTACTCATTCAGAAATCAGAGCAACAGTGTGGCATTCAGCAAGTAAGATACTGCATCTGACCACCTAAAACTGAGGGTTTATGTACCCAAAATCTGCCTGGAGGGCAAGGGTGTAAATGGCTCTCTGGTTCATGGTCTTAGTGTTAGGTGACAAAGAGTTAATGGCTGTCATAATAGCTCTGTAATAGTGGACAGATGTGGGGACAATGAAGGGAAATGTCCATGTAATAGGAAGGAGGGCTGAAACAATCAGTGGTTTGATGGCAACTTTCCGTTGCTAATATCTGACAGCTGAGACATTACAACTTGGTTTAAGCCTATTATCTCCAGAATTATCTAGTTATTATCTGGACAATGACCTTGGCTATGCCTAGAGGGGATCTCTGACTTGTTTTATAGCACGTGTGTTCAGCCAGTATTTTTCCTCTACCCAGCCTGGCCTTACAGTCATATTGGTGTCCATTTTATATCAATGCCAATGAATGTGTTTTGCCAATTAAATCATATTTTACCAATTAAACCACATCAGACCTGGCAGGTGTGCAGGCCAGAAACATGTTAGCTAAAAGTTCTCTCAGAGCGTGGGAAGATTGCTAAATTTCCAAAAATTCCTCTGCTCAGATGATCAGGGAGAACACTGGGAAATAGCCATAGTTTCAAGGACTTCGAACACATCAAATCACTATACAGATGTGAAATGTTATTCTGTAGACCCAGTACCTTCTGCATATGGTTGCTCTGATTCAACAACAGAATCATTTCATAGACAATCACTATTGCTAGATCATGGTGAACAACATTCAGTTACCATTTATTATCAGTTCTTATTTACCTTTTGGGTAGTAAATTATTGTTTATTCCAGTGTTCATAGCCTCTTTCTTCGAGGAGCTCAGACCAAATTACATTTTTTTCAGGCTAATGAGCTTCTAGTGTAATGAATTTTACACCTTCTGATTGGCCTGATAAAAGTATCACTGCAATGTGTATATTCCTTTTAAGTTATCTGCCATCCACACAATTTACAAAGGATATATTTGCTGGACCTTAGCAGTAAAACAAACAAATAATAAAGTGGCTTCTGTTGGAAGATACAACAGGTTCTGCACTTGTTCTCACTACTCTCTTGTTCACTAGGAATAAAATGGCTTAGAAAGAACTTAGGAACTTGACCTTTCTTTCCCTGCCTCTTTACTTCTTCTGTCTTCCCTCTGTCCCATAGCATTATGTGAAGACTAAATAATCTGATTCAGACTAGGTTATTCAAATGACTTCCCTTTGTTGTACAAAAATAGTCAACCCAGGCTGTTCCATCCACCTTTTTACTGCCAAGTACTGTCTCTCTTTTCATGGAGGAAGACAGAAGCATCTCTGCCTACTACCCATAATAATAATAATAATAATAATAATAATAATAATAATAATAATAATAATAATAATAAACAATAATTATTATTATTATTATTTATTTTTATACCGCCTTTCCCAATGGATCAAGGCGGCATTACAACAATATATAAAATACATTAAACATTAAAATGTACCCCATCCTCCCCACCCACCCACCCTTCTAACCCCCTAAAACACATTAACTATTAAAAACAATTAAAAATAAGATTAAAAACAAGAGGACAGTTGATGAGAGGCGGTGGAACACTAGTCTGGGAAGGCCTGTCGGAAAAGGACAATCTTGACTGCCTTTTTAAAGCAGTCAAGACTGGTAATATGCCGAGTCTCTTCCGGCAGGACATTCCATAATTTGGGAGCAATAGAAGAAAAGTTCCTCTGGGTAACTGCAGCCAACCTAGTTCTGATTGGCTGCAGTAAATTCCTCCCAGAGGACCTTAGTGTGCGGGGTGGATTATATGGGAGAAGGCGATCCTGCAGGTAGGCTGGCCCCAAGCCATGAAGAGCTTTAAAGGTAAAAACCAACACCTTGTACTGTGCCCGGAAACTAATAGGCAGCCAATGTAAAGACTTCAGAATAGGTGTTATGTGGTCAGTTTTAGATCTTCCGGTGACCAACCTGGCTGCCATATTCTGAACTAATTGAAGTTTCCGGACTAAGCACATAGGTAGCCCTATGTAGAGCACATTGCAGAAGTCAAGCTGTGAAGTTACCAGCGCATGTACCACTGTTTTTAGGTGTTCCAGGTTCCAGGTCCAGGAAGGGGCACAGCTGGCGTATCTGCTGAAGCTGATAGCAGGCACTCCTGGCCGCCGCATCAATTTGAGCTGTCATCTGAAGTGGCGAATCCAAGAGCACCCCAAGCTGCAGACACAGTCTTTCAGGGGAAGTGTGACCCCGTCTAGAACTGGTTGACAAACCTCCATACCTGGGCTAGGGCCCTTAACAGCGAGTATCTCTGTCTTATCTGGATTCAGCTTCAGTCTGTTTTTCCTCATCCAGTCCAATACTGCCTCAAGGCATTCATTTAGAGATGAGATGCCACCCTTAGTTGATGCTATTATCCGAGGCATGGAGAGAGATATCTGAGTGTCATCAGCATACTGATAGCACCTTGCTCCATGCCTCCTGATGATCTCTCCCAGCGGTTTCATGTAGATGTTAAATAGCATTGGGGACAGGACGGTGCCCTGAGGGATGCCAGATTTAAGCTCCTTTTTCGAGCAGCAGCTGTCCCCAAGCATCACCATCTGGTGTCTACCTGAGAGATAGGACCGGAACCACTTAAGTGCAGTGCCCCCCATCCCCAGCCCTCTCAGGCGTTCCAGAAGGATACCATGGTTTATGGTATCGAAAGCTGCTGAGAGGTCCAAAAGTACCAGCAGGGTCACACTTCCCCTGTCAATACTTAGGCGTAGATCATCCACTAAGGTGACCATGGCAATCTCGACTCCATATCCTGCCCTGAAGCCAGTTTGAAATGGATCTAGATAATCTGTTTCATCCAAGACAGCTTGGAGCTGAAGGCCAACAGCCCTCTCAATCACCTTGCTTAAAAATGGAAGATGGGAGACTGGTCTGTAATTATTCATATCCAGGGGATCTAGGGAGGGCTTTTTTAGAAGCGGCCATACAATCCCTTCTTTTAAACTTACCCTTCTAGAATAGTTCAGCCAGGATCAGGCTGTTGTGTCTCCAGAATGGATTTCTCTAATAAATATTCCTCCTTCTGAGGATCCTAAAACCTCTTTTCTGCCTCTGCTTGGTTCTTGTAAACTCACCTTTCTAAGGTGAGTACCTCTGCCATTACTGGAAAAGGTTCTAACAAGCCTTTTCTTCCCATAAGAATCTCTCTGCATCTAACCCCTCAAACAACATCAAATCAGTATCCAGGTAATGTCAAAGAATTCATATATGTCAGTTCTAGTCTTAGCAATAAAGTATCCATGTTTCATCATAATGAAGGAAGAATCAAACTGTTGGTTCTTTAAAAATAAAAAACAGGTGCTGGGAAATGTAAGAGATAGCAGTTTACTCAAACAGCCTAATCAATCAGCAAGGAACAAGCTGAGCAACAACTAGTCCCATGCTCACTCACTTACACATTCACACAAAAACACAGATTCCAGCAGAGAAAGAAAGAAAGTACAGATTTTGTAAAACATTTAAAAGTAGCTTCACTTATAAAGAGTTGTTCACAATCAAACAAGTGGTCAAATGGAAGAGAGAGAAAGAGAAAAATTGACTAGAGTAATGAAAGAAGAGAGTGAATGTAGATAGGGAAACATATAAGAAGTCTGCAAACAAGCCAACTAACAATTACTGAGTATAAGCATGCAAAGCTTGCTATCTCTGACAGAGAATAAAATTCACTAGTCAAGGTGATTGGAGAAGATGCTCCAAATAGCACAGCAGAGGCACTGGCACTTCTGACTATGAGTGTTTACCTTGCCCTTTCCTGTCACATAAAAATAATGTGAGAAAACAGTAAAAGGTCTTTTTGTACACTGCTTTTCCAGTAAAATTTCAGTGTAATTTACTGACCTTCTGTTTTGAAATCCTACTTCCTTTTAGTTCCATGTTTCTAATAGTTTCAAGGGCTTATTTTTATTCATTTTATTTATTTATTAACCTTATTTATTACTAGTGGGGTCTTGATAACACTATGTACAACATTGAGCGGCAGTGGTATTTGCATTTCTTAAGATTTGGGGATTTGGGGAACCAGCAATGATAAGATTTGGGGAACCAGCAATGATGGGAAAGTAACAAGTTCTTGGAATTAGCCCTGATCTACACCAACTACTTGGCTAACTCCATGCTATTGAAATAACAGCCAACTTGAAATGAATCGAGAACATTCTCAAAGTAGCCCATAAATGGAGCAATTATTTCTGACATTTCAGGAAACTGTGACAAAAAAGAGAGAGAGAGAGAAAGAGAGAGACAATTGAACCACTCAACAAGTTGCCAGACTTTTGCTGAGAGGGGAAGTTCTTGCTCTTTCGAAGGCTTAAGGAGTCATTCCTCCCCTGCCTCTCCTTAAATGAGCAGGCTTTTAAATGGGATGACAGAAGGACAAGATCACTTTTTTATCCTGGAAATTAGTAACGTTGAAGTAAGTGCCTGCGCAAGACTCAAATGCCATGCTTGCTATTCATTCATCATCAGAAGCTTTGATGGCAGAACAGCTTTCTTTCCCTGTACAAAGAAAAGCAAAGCATCTCGACACAAACACTTTACAGAGATCGGTTCATTAAAACTGACTTTTTTTTAGTAATCTTGAGTGAGAGGCCAAAAACTGAAACCATAGTGATGGATAGTGTACTTTATAGTGTTTACTGGCATGAGGTGTAGTGGTGTATTTACGGGAGGGGGGTGAATGAGGGCATTGCCCTCTCCAATAAGAATTCTGCCTCCTGAAGTGACATTTTTCTTCACAAATTCCTAGCATTGCAGTAGCTTAAAACTTCAATTGAGCATTTAGAAATAGAGTTTTGATATCCAAAGAAAAGAGACAGCCACAGCTAGCAAGGGAACGCAGCACATATGAAACCTAAGTATAAACAGTTGTCAATGTCTCTCTCACTACAATGCCAAAAATTTTAGGACTGAAAAAAAAATCATGGGAGGTGGAGAAGAGTTCTCATCTGGTGTTTGATATTCTCATTTGGTTTGTTTGGTGTTTCCCCTTACATGATCATGCTGGAGACACACTTGTTTTTAATGGCCAGATCCCTCCCTCAACTTGAAGTGCTTTAGACTGTGCCATCCCACTCCAGAATGAAAATGGGTCAATTGTTCCCATCCAGAGCTCATAGAAATAAATTTCAAATAGCTCAGTTGCCTCCATTATTTGGACTTTGGCTGAATTGGTTGTACAGCCCTAGATTTTATTTCTCATCCTAACTTACAGTAACTCATAGTGGTGTCAGAAAAAAATAAAATGAGATAACATCATATAATGAACCCTTGCAGGATGAAGATATCAATATGAATAGATAAAACTGTCCTGGACCACTGTTCAGCTTACAGCCTAAATGCTCTGAAGGTACCAGATCCTGACTGATTTTGGAAGCTAAGCAGAGTCATCCCTGGTTAGTACTTGGATGGGAGACTGCCAATGAATACCAGGTGCTGTAGGCTCTATTTCAGAGGAAGGCACTGGCAAACCACCTCTGAGTATTCCTCGTCTAAGAAAACGTTATGAAATTCATGGTATCACCATAACAGGCAACTTAAAACAATATATACATGCATCAGTGGACAATGAGAACTGGGATGTTTAGGTTTGTAAAGCATTTCTGTATTTATGGATCTTAATTGCCCTTAACAGGATAGAAGGTAAATGTGGGTCTGCTTGTAGATTTGTGAGTGAAATGCAGTTGATCAGCACTGACTCCCAATTGTTTAACAATAGCAATTTTTAAAAAATTCCTATACAGCTGCCTTAACTAATACCACTGAATGAATAAAGAAGAGGTACATAGCAAATATCATATGCAAGCACTGTGACTTTGGTTCATTTGTGTACTCAAAAACAAACTCCAGGGGCCAGAATTCTATGCCTTCTATCCTGTTCTCTGGTTTGATGGGTCTTGGGTATGTGGAAAAGCAACATTGACCCCACAAGTGTGAAATCATGTATGTGTGTATTGTGTGCTCATGTGTACATACTATATAATGGGTAAGGGGTGGTTTTTGTATTCTTCATTTTTGTTTATTGCCAGATAACAGTAACCTTGCACTGAAACAATAGAGGGAAATTCTGACCACGAGGTGAATACTTCATGTGATGGAGACAGAGCACCCTTAAAGAAGTCAAATTCACCATCAGTTAACGAAGTAAAAGTGATCCTTTATTTCTTTAACACAAACTTTGGTGCCAGATGTAGAAATGACATGGAAAGAATCTGGATAGGTTCCTACAACACAGAAAGGACTAGCAGTTCAACATGTTTCAGCAAACTTTTTATTCAAAACTAGCATTATACGTGTGTGAAATGAAATAACCAGGCCAGGTAAGCCTTGTATAAGTAAGCAAAAAGCATTATGAATCTGCTAGAGACTGTTGGAAGGCTTTTTCCAAAATCTATTCTGGGGTTATTTTTCTTTCTTCAACAGCCTGAATTTTTCTTATGGTTTCCATTTTGGTGGCAAAACATATAGATTTATCTTTTTTCAACATACCAGGGTAGCTGGTGAAGTAGGCTAATTTGCTTTCCATTTTTCTTTCTGTTTTGCTCTTCACACATGCTCACTAAGTGATTTTGGAGGCAGCTGTTTACCTTGCCTGTTGCATATAACTCCACACAACCACAGTAGGATCACCTAGAGTACAATCCCCTTCTTTTTCAGGTCAAGCTTTATTACACTGTTTCTTGCAGACACAGCTGAAACCGAGCCCTCCTTCATCCTCCTCCTAATGCCAATATTGGGAGCAAAAAAAAAAAAAAACCCTTTCCAGCTAGACAGAAGACAAGAAAAGAGAGAACTGCACTCCTGTAAAAAAGACTTTGTATAAAGGAGTTTCATTGGCAGAGGCTTTGTTAATTGGGCTATGCCTGTACATTAAAAATAACTGCTAATGCCTCCAGATAGCACTAGGAGTATGCACTGGAATTCATTTCTTTGGGTGGTTATCATGTGGCAGCACCAATTTAAAGAGAATAGCTTCTTCCTGGTACTGTTTTCAGAATTTTTAGGGTCCACAAGGTGGGTGGAAGTGGGATGGCTGAAGCAAGACAGACAACTGGGAGCAGTATAATTGAAAAGGTTGAAGCTGGTGTTTAAAAAAAAAAAACCCACCAGATTCAACCTTAGTAAGAACACCCAGAAATAATTTAATTAAATTTAAGTGGCCTGTGAAAACAGCAATAGTGCTGGAATCAGCTCTTTAAAATCAATTGGCTAGTTAACACTGATAGCCGAACGAAGAACAATGGAGGGGCATATGGAAATGCAGACATTACGTGTTGCAAAACAACAGCAAAACTTGCTCCCACATGCATAAAAACATACCATCATGGGCCAGCCAATAAGTTTATTTATTTCTATTTAAAAAAACAATACACTGCAAATCCCAATTTATCAGTTACTGTCTTGTGACAATTTATTCATTGTTCACTGTTAGAAGCTAGAAGTTACATAGGAAGTATGATTGGTGATAGCTTCTCTATTTCAATATGGTATAATAGAGATAACAGAGTGCCCAAAAGCTCTACAGCCGCCTTTTTGTCTGCTTTGTCTCTTTTCATTAATCTATCAGAATCTTCATTTAATATAATCCAAAAAAGCAAGGTAATTGCTTCACTTATCAGTTATCATCGCATTCGCATACTTATCATGTCAAAATTATTTATGTGGATGGCCAGGTTGATCTCGCTGCATTTAAAAGCTTAAAAAATTTGAATAACTGTTCTGCCAGTTAGGTTATCAAAATTGTAGCATAAGCAATGAGTTTCCTCTTTTGAGATCTTTTAGTAAAAATTTAAAAAAAAGAAAAAGAAAAAACAGGAAGTGCCAGAGGGGAAGCAAATGGAAAGAAGCATCTAGTATTGGGCACCTAAGGATAGCTCTTGGGAACTGAAGAGAGGTTCCAGCACTTGCCCCTCAGAAGAGGAGAGGATGACTGTTCACCTAGTGGAAAAACAAATGAACCATTTCAGGCAGTGCCTGCAACTTACTCAGAAGTTGGGAAAAACACCTGGGAACTATTGCCAAGTATGGGTGCTGTGGTGGGGCATAAAGCAATCAGGAATGTATGACAGCTGGGATGAGAAACATATTTTCAATTGCACATCCCTCAAAAAGTAAAGACTGCAGTAGGTCATGCATCCTATGAAGGACTCTGTTTGAGGGGCTAGTAGAGGCCAGTCCTCTGCTTAAACAGGGGTATCCAATCCAAATCTAGTCCAAGGATAAAGGAGGATGGGCAGGCTCCTTGCAGGGGCGGAGCTTGGAGTGTGTGGAGGGAAGGTGGAAGGAGAGGCCACTGTGCATGGGGTGGGGCCTCAGTTCTTGGGGGTGTGGCCAGGGCACACGGGGGCATGCCTGTGGGACAGGATGCCCCAAAAACATTGCCGCCCAGGGCAAACTGCCCTCATCGCCCCCCCTTCCCTATGTGACTGGCTCCTTGAAGTTGGGCATCAACTGTCTGAAGTAGGAACGCACAAGGGCCTGGTCCCAGAATTTCCACTTATGCCAAGATGTACTATATTTCTATTTTAAGTATAGTATGTATTTCTAAATTTTCATTTATACATGTACATTGTTGTAAGGGAGTTTTATGCAAACCAATGTCCTCTTTTGTC
Organism: Ctenosaura bakeri; assembly: GCA_948474755.1. Classification (NCBI taxonomy): domain Eukaryota; kingdom Metazoa; phylum Chordata; class Lepidosauria; order Squamata; family Iguanidae; genus Ctenosaura; species Ctenosaura bakeri. The sequence continues at coordinate 76,054 of CAOLHI010002592.1, forward strand.
ATCTTTGTTTTTTTGTGGGGGGAGGTATGATGTGTTTGCCTTTTTAAGGAACTGCATTGTTGGGCATCCTGGGCTAGAGGATTGGGAAAGACCATGTTGACTCTAGGTAGCTATATATAGATCTGGAAAGGTGACCATAAGCAGATAGAACAGGGAAAACACCATAATGCTAGAAAAACGTTGGAAACAATTTTTCCAAGGACCTATTGGAAAGAACCAATAGGACCTTGCGGACAAGGCCAGGATTTGGCTATTGCTGCCAGAGTCAGGCTGACCTGGAAGCAGTGTGGTTTGGTTCAGCTAAATAGAAAGAACCAATGGGTTGCCTGTGTGGATGGAGCTCTGCAGGGACTTGGGGAGCTAAGATAATTGTTCCATACTTTCCACTCAAGTGGCTCTGAAGACAGACACATTTGTCTACTTCACTTTCTCTAGTATTTGAATTTGAGGAATCATAGTAAATTCTGATAAAGAGAGAACTGAAAGGCACAGATTTCTTTTAGTTAAGGTACATTTTAAAAATTCTGCTTTTCTATAGCCATCAAGCAGAACAACAGAACTTCCATTCACCCTTGAATAGGTTTGTTATCATATAAGGCACAGCATGGCATTAGCAAGTCATGATGTATTTTTCAAATGAAAGCTTCTCTACCCTGAGGGTAATTTTTTAAAAATATTTGGGAACAGAGCAGTTAAAATTGGATTATCAAGATTATCATGCTATGTGTTAATTATCTGCTAACACCCATAACTATTCTGAAAGAGGAGCTCAGAAGAACTCCTAAAATCAGAACATGGAAAAAAATACTTTTGGGATTATATTTCCCCAAATCCTCCGGACAGCATGACCAATGGCCACACTGGCTGGGGGGTTCTGGGAGTTGGAGTCCAAAAATATACCTTATCCAAGCTTTGCTTAAAGTAGTTTTAAAATCAGCAGAGAGCTAATGAGGCATCGTAGTCATCTACGTTGAAACCATCAGAAATGCTTCCATGCAATAGTTGCTTCCATGTTTGAAAGTTGTTCATCATGTCAGAGGACCATACCAGTACCAGCTAGAGTCCAGCAAGGGGGTAATACATACACTGTTGTCATCCGCCATAGGCCCACCATCTTACACCTGTGTGTGATATCTTCTGTGTTGCAAGTATACCATCTCAGTTTTCCCAAAACACAGAACACACTCATTTTTATGAGGAAATAAAATGAGAGCAATAAATCAGCTAATTCACATCACCTTGAGGCATTGTTTTGCTCCAAAGAAGCATTTGTATGGACATGTTCCACCAGTACACATTGCCACATGTTCTGTCTAACAAAAAGGCCACCATTCGTATAAGGAAGGGTTGGCCAACCCACGGCTTGTGGGCCACCCCAAAGGTACCACCAAAAATCACGCTCCCAAAATTCAGCTGAAAAATCACACTACCAAGTTTCAGTGGCAAAGTGCAAAAGACTCACTTGAGGCAAGTATTTTACTTGCTGTAAACGTTTCTTATATTTATTTATTTAAGGCATTTTTTGTATCACTTCCCAACCCACAAGGGCTCTCAAGGCAATGAATGAACAAAACAATTAAAACAATAGATTTGGAAACATGTTAGAATACTCTTTAAAAACTTTTAAAAGCAGTGTAAAAACCATTCTAAAATACAATTATAAAAAAGAGCAGTTTCAAATATTAAAAGTCAAGCAGAACAGCACCGTTATAGTGGTTGGCCACTGAATGTTGGCAAAGGACTAGTGCCGCTCGTAGTGGTTCACTCATAGAAAGATAAATTAGCACCCAGACCCACTGAGGATACCCACTCAACACTTAAGAGGAACTATAACCTTTTTTCCAATGTTAGTATAGCAAATGCAGAGGGCCAGTGTGATGTAGTGGTTTGACCACTGGATTATGACTGTGGAGAACAGGGTTCAAATCCCCATTGAGCCATGGAAACCCACTGAGTGTCATTAGGCAAGTGACACACTCTCTGCCTCAGAAGGAGGCAAAGTCAATCCTCTGAACAAATCTTGCTAAGAAAACCCTATGATAAGTTTGCCTTGGAGTCATCATAAGTCAGAAACAATTTGAAGGCACGCAACATCAACAACAAATATCAAGTGGGTAGGGAAGGATTCCAGGCTCTTTAATCTAATTAGAATATAAGCATGAATATCCTTGGGAATGACATGACTATTTGCACTTCAAAATTTCTACCATGCCATATGTCTAGTCCTGACTTTCCATCCTACACATTACAGGCACACAGAGATGAAACTACAGCCATGCTTCACAGAAAACAGACTTGAGTTTTGTTACCCACTTCTATGCTTGATGAACTGATTCAGCACCTTTCTGTGGCTGTTTGACAAGGAAGTGTTGTGCATGCATGACACTGATCTAGAGACTAGCCAGCTGCATATGGTTTGATAAGAGAAGCATGAAATTATTATATGCAGAGGCTGATGCCCAAATAAAGCTAAGCTTGCAAAGGAGAAACTAAAGGCATTTATAGAATGCAGAGTTTCCTTTCGCCATTAACTTGAAGGCGTTTGAAGTTGGCATAAAAGATGGCATTGACTTCAATAGGAGGAATGTAGGCAGAGTTAGTGTAAATCATAAATTAAAATACAAGCACACTGGTTGCAACTTGCGTCCATTTTTTGACTCCCAGTCCTGGAGTTCATATCAGGGAGATGTGAGCTAATCAGAATCCTGCATTCATGTCCTCACTTATATTGCTTTCATTCCTGGAATGCCTGGCCAAAATAATTACTCATGGGTAGTTTTGTTTACCATGTTCTATTCCACGGGTTTGGTGTGCGATGTGTTTGGCAGTATAGGGCTTGCTCATTCAATTCATGGCAAATGACAAAGCAAAAGAAATGTGTGGTGCTTTGAGCCCCAATTCCGTTCTTTGGAAGACAGACAGACAGATGGACAGATAGATGGACGGATGATATTGCTCCTGCAAGTCATTACCCAGTTCAGGAGATGGTTTTTTGTGACTTCACAATGCATTTGATTGAGACCTCATAACTCTTTCCATGACAAAGGCTTGTGATATTACAGATGCAGGGAGCAAGTCAGGTCACTGGTTGATTGCTGCAAGTTGAAAATTTCTGAATCACAATATTCTCCCATGTTAGTACAGAAATGGGTAAGTGAACAATGAGGGTTATTACAGAAACAGGTAACTGAACAATGAGGGTACCAAATCAGATGCCTTAGTAAACATTTAAAGTAAACATAATTGTTGCAAATGTAATGAAACACACTGCATTCTTTGCAGTGACAGCTGATTTGTAAGATTTTTCCATTCCTCCACTTTAATATCAACATTTCCTCAGCCTAAATGTTTTTTTTTCCTCAACCAATGGCACTTTATATCAATTATTGCTTTTCTTCCATCAGTCTTTAAATATAATTTCATTTGCCTTTATGGATACTGTAACCCTCCAGAATAGCTTTTAACCTTTGCAAAAGTCGCCTTGACCTGACTTGGATCAAAGTTTTCTTGTTGCTTTTTTCCCCCTTCAAAAAGCAATATTGGATAATAGAACCTGAACAGCTGAGTGCTCTTCTTTCTCCCCCCACCCTTTTCCCAGCACCCACCATCCATCCAAGGGTCTAAGTCTCAGAAGATGGAACACAGTTTTCATTTGAATAATAATAACTAAAATTTAAACTATTTCTTCATTGCTTTACGCTTGCAACAAAAAGCCTTCAGATTTGACCTCCATTTCAGTGCCGGCATTGTACTGTGTGACACTGCCACCACAATATATAAGCTTTATCTTTTGAAAGGGAAAAAAAAAAGAAATGCTTTTTCTTTGTACAGTAGCACATTACCTATAAAGAGCACTTACCTAAAGAGTCCAGCTCATCTTTCCGGTAAATTTAAGCAAAGTTCATCTTGAGATTGTCTGTTTCAATCATGTATAATGTAGATAATTCCATGTCTAAATGTTACAAAAGGGTAGGAAACTGGAGGAGGGGGTCGGGTGGAAGCTTCTGCTTGCTTCATACAGCATCCTATCCACTGTGTTTTCTCACTTCTCCTTTAATTAAGATGCAAGCTAATGAAGGGATGGTACATGAAGACAATATGTCCTTCCGGACAAACTTCCATTACTAGAAGTTGATTATAAGTTGAGAATTGAAAAGTGGCTGCCTAATAAAGCTTAGTGGTTTCTCAAGTTGCAGTTGGGCAGGGCTCAAGCATCAAAGAACACCTTATTGTGTTACCAATGTACTCTTTGGGTTGTAGATGGTGGATCAACAAAGGTTTGGTGTTTTTTAAAATCTATTTCCAGAGGCTGGTGATGCTCTCCCTTCTGCATAAATGTGAAGAGAGACTTCGTGAGTTGAACCCAGAACTCTTGAGGCAGGAGTCTAGTTTCTTAAACTCCATGGGGTGGTGTACACTCAAAGGCATTCATTAAAAAAAAAAAGATTCAGGTCAACATGTGATGGGGTGGTCACAGTAGCCTGGAACACAGACAACCATTGTCATTTTCCACAAGTGAAAACACTGAAGTATCCTCTTTGCATACAGCCTCTCGGCACAATTGTGAACATGACTTTTTTTTTAATTTTCATTTTTATTTTCACATTCTATTCTATTCTATTTGCAAGAAAGGGGTTCTGATCTCTTGAAGACCTCATTTTTAGACTGCTGTTCTCTACATGAGGAGAACAATAGTGGAAGGAGTAGAGCTACACACTTCCCCTCTTCATAGTTTGATTTGAACCCTTTTTGTCAACTCATCTGTACTCATCTCCAGGAGCAGAAGGGCATAGGAGTATGCAACATTGTTCCATGCAATTGGTAGGCAGTCTCAACTCTTCAGATTGGCCAGGACTGGGATTAGTACACAGAAGCTTTCTGACCCTTTCTGGCCCTTTGCTTGCTTGATATTGCATCACTCTTTGCATTCTAAGTACAAATTTCCAGATGCTTCTGATTTCTTCACACCATTCAGGATGTGATTTGGACATGGCTAACATGGATCTTTTGAGATTTAATGTGTATTAATTCTAGCAGGAGATACAAACAAACCAATCCATAACCACATAAAAAGAAAAAAAGAACAAAAGAAAGAAAAAAACCCACACACAAATCAGCATTAAACATGTATAATTAGAACTAAACTAAACCAAACTAGACAAAAACTAAAGCATAATAACACAACTCAATATTAAAAGACTAATCTGTTACATTAAATGCATCTTAAGTATACTACACTAAGGCCTTTTCTGCACGGGGCTTTTAAAACGGTGCAGAGCGTCCTCCAGGGAGGACGACTGCACCTGGGAGAGCACTGGGTCCGGACTACTTTGTGTAGTTCCAGACCTCAGCCCGCTCCGGAATGACCCAAAGTGGTCGTTCAGTGTGCTTTTGAAAGACCGCTTAAAACAGGTCTTTCAAAAGCACTCCGTGGCTGCGCTCTGGTGCAGATTTTCAGGCTCGCACCAGTGCAAGCCTGCAGATCTGCTGGGGGTGGGCTTTAGGCTGGCGAGCTTCACCAGTTGGTAGAGAGCCTCCACCAACCGGAAGCTGCCATTTTCGTCCCCGGAGCAGTGCAGAGCAGCAGCCACGGACTGCTCCAGACCAGCCTGGACCTGCGGGTGAAGCACACAGGTCCGGTGAGTACCAGCACAGGGCAGTTCCCTCGCCCCGTACGGAAAAGGCCTAACACAGAGATGAACTCTGACCTCGTAATACCAATTGTAAAGAAAAAGAAAAACAGATTAATATCCCATGTCTAATTACAGATTACAGATCTAAGTACATTCAACTTACTCAAATTCCTAATAATCATAACCACAGATTGTGATGTCATTAAATTTCTCATTGCTCAAAAAAAGCCATAACTGTTTCCAATCTTTCAAAAAAAAAAAATCTCCAATTGGTCCAACTGGTCTATCCCAGGGGTCTCAAAAAATAACACTTGAAAATGGAGCGCATCTCATATGCCGGTTTATTTCCCTTTACTGTGCATTTTGCCACAACATGGAGAACTCCTGCCAAGGAAGGGAAGGGAATGGACGAAGCCTTGTGCAAGTGTTCCTTTTGCCCCTAGAGCTCTCCCTTCCTTTCCTATGCATTTTGCCTATCCATAGGAAGAGGAAGAGGAGCTCTAGGGGGTAAAAAGAGCGCTTGCACAAGGCTCCCTCTCCCTTTGGGACACCTCCAGAGGGCTGCAGCAACCAGTTTCAGTTTCCATTTTGTCAGACCAGAAGTGGCATTTCATGGTTTTTAGGCACTGTTTTATGGGAGATAAAGGCCATTTTGTGGTGAAGCTCTCCAAAACTGTTTATAATGGGCTAATCTGTATTTTCTTTCCAGCCTAGCAGCTGAGTTTTTCATCTTTTTTTTCCCTTTTGAAGAGTCTAGAGGGTTAAAGGGTGCCTAGAGGGTTCCATGGACCACACGGGACCCCCCTGCAAAAAAAAAAAGGCCTGCCTGGGATCTGCAGAATGCAGAAAGCCTTCTCCTGTGGTACAGAGTGAGAGAGAAGGATTTTCCTCCTTACGTCTGGAGTGACTTCTTTTCACCTTATTGGTTCCTCATTCACTCATGGCTATTAGGAGTACTTGACTTTAGCAACCTTTCATTCAGCATGAGAAGTATATGAAGTGTTTTATCCTTCCCAGCCAAGGAATACCTGTGACAAATGCTGCTCTGTTACTTCCATCTTGTTCTATGTGCAAAGAGGTAGTGACACATTTTTCCTGTCAGTGGTTTCCAGTAAGACAGCGAAGGCAACAGGACTTCTTATGACCAGGTTTTGTTGTCCAGTCTGGGATACAGAATTTAGAACTAGCGAAAAGGTCAAGCAAAATGCTGAGCAGTACCTGTCTCTTTAAAAAAAAAAAAAAAGATTTGATTGTGGCCCTTTCCACACGCGGAGGAAGCAATGCCCGGAAACACGCTGAAACGGAGCTTACCTGCAGCCGGGTAAGTCCATCGCCACGTGGAGCCGTGCGAGTTCACCGTTCCACATGCGTCGGCATCCTGCGGTGTCCCGCGGCATCCAAAATGGCAGCTTCTGGCTGGTGGAGGCTCTCCACCAACCGGAGAAGCTCGCCAGCGGGAAGCCCGCCACCTGGCCAGTCTGCAGGCGCACACTTGTGTGTGCCTGCAGATTCACACCGGGCGCTGCTAGGGGCTGCACGTGGCTGCATGCCCCATGCTTTTTAAAAACCACAAGACAAGTGGTTTTCAAAAAGCACGTGGCGCCGCCACTTCCGGTTGCCCCTGCATGGATTGGGGTGTGGAACTACACAAAAGTAGTCCGCCCCAATCCACGTTACGGTGTAGACGACCTCCGTCAGAGGTCGCTCTACACCGTTTTTTAAGCCCGTGTGGAAAGGGCCTGTGTTTGTTCTGATTCTCCATCAGACACTGGCTTCACATTTTCAAAGTTCCCTCTACTGTCATAAGGACTAGAAACTTTTAATGAAAACTCAGTAAGTGCAACTTCATTCTGGAGGCTAATCTCCAAGTTGGCATGTGTACCACTAGATGTATTGGTAACTGCATCAGCTTTTCTATTGTTTGCAGTGTCAGTCAACTGAGAATTCATAGATTAAGCCAAAGGAAGAAATTTATTTTTTGAACTAAATGACAAGAATCACTAACATAACATTGGCACACAATTAAAGGACTGACACCTATATTTCAGGTTAGTTTTGTATTCTTCTCCTCTCCCTTTCTATATACACAAGTATTTTAAGCACTGAAACTTCAGGAAAGCTGTGTCTCATTAGGGGTTACAATTACCTGTTCTGGCCAGTGATGCTTAACGTTGAACCAAGGTTCATGAGAGTAGGAGGCTGCAATACCTGTAAGCACCCTAATGTGTTAAACAACCATGCCAGGTAGCATTAGATGTCTCTAGCAGTGGCTCTGTGCAGAGACCATCTGCCAAGAAAAGTTACCGTATATCTTTAAGTTGCTGTGCTTTTCGCTTAAGGAAAAACAGTGCATTTAAGAAGCCAATGATTAAAATCAAGCTACCATGTCTCAGCTTAAAGCCATAATAAAGTGGGTTTATATGCTGAAAATATTTAAGGAAAGTTTGTGGCTTTAGGAGCTGAGAAGTAGAAACCTGGGCAAAAGAGACAGACTTGCACAAATAGTTTTGCTTTCCTACAGGTGGATTTATGTACCGATCTCCTTGTTCTGTTTCTGGATCATTTCACTTGAATTGTGATTGCCTTGAATGATATATAATATATTTGAAAGAGTGGGCCTGCAAAAGTAAACTTGAACAAGAGGATATTTATTCTTCAGATTTAAAATTAATTTCCTGTATTCCTCAGGGAAATACCCCCATTCTATCTAAGCTGTAACCCTTATGAGAAGAAAAATGAAGAACTCTTTCTTTACACCATGAGTAATATCGGATGCAGTGGTTCCTTGAAATATCTCCCACCCCACTCCAATCCCACACAGAAAAGCTGTGGGCCAGAATGAGAGATCTGATGACTGTTTTAGGTTAGGTTTGCTGCTCTTCCTCATGTTAGGTAATCAGATGTCATTTAGGCAAAATACATGGAAACTGTGTGTGTGTGTGTATGTGTGTGCGTGCTTTAAGAAATAGGGTGAAAGTGCAGAATCTGGTTTCGATAAAAGTTTAATTTCTATCATTCCAAATGACACAGACCTTTCCAGGAAGAAGCCGAGCATACTCAGACAGGAGCGGCCCAACTAATGAAGATGGATTTGTCTTGTTATCAGTGAGTCATTTACAAGGGCTTGAGGTAACCTTAAACATAGCAGATAGCTCAACGGCACTTGCCACTAAGCCTCTAATTAATGAATCGCAGGCTTTAAATTAACAATGTACATTTACAGTTGAATTCCGAGTGGTTCCTTGCAAACAACAGCTCCAGTTTCAGGCAGTGGGGTTTGTTATTTTCAACATGGGTCAGCCAGAGGTTTGCACCAAAGACTTAACAGAGTTCAACAGCTGTGTGTCCAGCTGTGAAACCAAGGAAGGACTCCCTCAGCAAAGGGAAAGTCAAGAGTAGTTTCAACCTTGCCCTCTCACACCTGGGCAGGTGCAGAAGGTAGACTGGAAGTGATCCCTTTAGAATGGCATATATAAAGATTTGATTTCCTGAAGACATTCTCGAGCTTCAATTTGATATGACACTCCTCTCCTGACACCCACACTAATATATATTTAGGGCTGGCCCAGATCGTTCTCTTGGGCTTTTGGGAATGTGCCGTTTCGTTCGTAGGCAATTAAAATATTGCTGGAGGTGCCTGCAGCATTTGATGGAGCACCCTCAAATATCATTGCTGCGGAGATGTAAGCGGGTAGAACGAGCTTCCCCTGAAAGCTGCACTGAGATATTTACGTGCCAATTAAGATGTACTTTCCAACAACAACTGCACTAAGTATCTGATTTGTCCTTGTGCATTTTCAAGATGAAAAACTGTAACGAGGAAGGGCATGTGGCGAGACTATTCTGCAGTTACAGACCATGATCGTATCAGAAGTAGTTTAATCTCTATAAAGCTCTGTGTGTGGCGTGCTTCCTTTCTTCTGTACATCTCTACTGTGGAGAGGTTAATCCCTGATTCAGATAGCCAAACAACCTCAGTGTGTGAGTTCTCTCACCTCTGTATAGTGTGATCATCTGTATCATCTTACCAAGTGGCGAGGGGAGTTTTACTACACATGAACACGTTGTTTCGCACATTCACCAAGCGCCCTTAGAAAAGAAGAAAGGAATCACAGCAGAACCTTGATGCTTTTGAGGCGTTATATAGTTTAGGAATGAGTGACAATTTTCTTTGTTCTTTGCTTGATAAGAATTTGCTGTCATTCACACATTCATTCCTATGTGGGATGGGATGAACTTGGGAACCAAGTGTTGGAAAAATAAAACTGATAGATTCATCCATCCACACACAGGGCCTTGAGTGGTAAAGATTTAAAAGTCTGGATTGGGATCTTTCTCTACTCAGCCATCTTAATTCTGAATTAGGGTTATCATCTCATTTCTCGACAGGTTCACCTTTAATACCTTTATGGAAAACAGGTAGTAGCTTAGAAAAGTTTTTTTTTCTCCTAAGTACTTTTCCCCCACATATTCAGGCTATGGGATTCTGGGAGTTGTTATCAAAAGTAACTTATCTCAACTGAGGGACTATCAATTGGGAGTTGGTTAGACAGACTCTGGTGGACTGCCTTATCAGAAAAATTAACCTCCCATGTTCTGCTGAACAGAGGAGAAGTATCAAAGGGTACTTTGATATTTATGGAAATATGGTCTTTGTTCTTAACTATACCATGGATCATCTTTCTACACTATTGTTTCTCTTAAAACTGTGGAATAATAGATTATGAATTCTGATTGATTGTGCCAGGTAAATGGTGACTGATCATTGTCGGGGGGGCAGGGGCAGTAACTACAGTGTACTTTGAAAAAAATTAAAAAACATGTTTAAAAATTCCTATTGAATCTGACTGCTAGAAATGAGAAGAATTTGCCAACATTCCCAAATTTCTTCATATTCAAGACAGAAATAACTAGACTGTTAAAGGAAAGAACACTGGCAATATTTTTCCAGTGCTAGCATAGGTTTAGGTCTCTCTTCACATTAATGGATATCCTGCCTTTGGGGCAGAGGCCTGAATTATACAGAAAGACTCTTGGATGCTTACAGATGTGCAGTGTTTCTGGCACCCTTGCCAACCTGATGCTCCGCAGATGTGTTGGTCCACAAAACCCATAATGCCCACCAGCGTAGCCAGGATTCCAGGGCACCAGGCTGAGAAAGGTTGCTAGAGCATATGTCTAAAGACTTTCCAAAACAAACAAACAAAACCTTGGTAAGGACAGGGGACACGTGTCGCAATTCTGCTTCCCACCTTCAAGTGTGCTCCCTTTTAATATTTGTACTGTTATGTGCCTTCAAGCCATACTGACCTATGAAGATCCTGTCATAGGGTGTTCTTGGCTAGATATACTCAGGGAAGGGTTGCCAGTGCCTTGTAAAACAGAGAGAATATCACTTGCCTAAGGCCTACCTACTGGGTTTCCATCTTTGAGTAGAATGTTGAAGCCTGATCTTCCAGAGTCTTGGTCCAACACTCAAAGCATTGCATTACACTGACTCTCAGTAGTTGTATTATGAAGAGAATTTTGACCCTCAGTTTCCCATATGGCAAGATGTTCTTGATAAAATTCTCCTTTCTGCACCACTTGCCTTTCTTTCAGCATAACTCCAAAAAGATGCATACTTCTTTCTTTTCTTTTCTTCCATACTCTGCTCTTGATCCTAGCCTAGGCATCATCATCATCTAATTGTACAGTAGGACAGGAGGCCTGCAGTCAGATATCTGGATGTTCATTTCAAATCAATATGCAGTCCTTCATATCCAGTGAGAAATGCTCACTTGAGCTACTGTGGGATTCTTTTGTGGTACAGAAGTAATGCTACTATTTGCTGGATTCTCCTTGCTATGGAAATTGAATGTGGTGATAATTTTATTTTAAATTTTACTTTTGCTTTCAAATTTTACTGTTTGTGTCAGATTAACATGGAAAAAGTGTCCGTTTTCTGGCCAAAAAAAAAAAAAAAGGCAGTCTACCTTTCCTGGAAGCCTCTAAAAGTGCATTCCTGCCAACTGTCAACATTTGGTAATCATGATTAATTTTTCATCCCACTTTTCCAGCTCCTTTTAAAATGTCCCAGTTTCTCTCTCTCCCTCCCACTTTACCCTTCCATCCTCAGCTTCTGTTAGTTGCTACAAACTGCATTCAATGTGCAAAAAACAAAAACAAAAAACAAACGTTCACACTGAATTAATTCAGCAGGGTGGAGAAAAGAGGAGAGGAAAGTGTGTTGTCCTTCCCAAGAGGCTCAAGCAAAAGCCAAATTGCTACAGCCTTTCCTAGCTTGTGTGTTTTAACTCATTAATAAGTTTTGCCATTTTGACCACATTCTGCTGTTGCTACACATGTCCCCATTTTCTTCTCTGATATGTTTGATGGTATGGATATGTAATTTGTCTGTTACATAGGTTGCAGCCTACCCTGCCATGTTGTAACATCAAAAATACCTCCCCTTTTTTTTCAAAACCAGAAGTAGAGGCCTAGCCAATTCTAGTTTTATTTTGTTTTTCTTTTCATTTGTTATAATGCAGCCTCCCAGAGGGTCCTGGGGGCAGAAAATTGACCCCTAAAAACACCAGCTTTGCTCACACCAATATAAATGTGTCTTTGCACAGTTATTTGTATTTCTGACTAAAAACTAAGGCTTGCATTTCAGTTGGCTGAAAGGCCTTTGTTAAAGTTCAGCATGCTCTATAAGCTGAATTTATACAGTCAGAAGAAAGCTCCAGAGTTCATGTGCCTTACTCCCATCCAACAAGTGACAAGGTGGCCATCCTTCTTGAAGTTGTTGTTGTTGTTATACCTACAGTGTAGACTTTGGGGGTGTCAAAATGTACCATCTTACAGCTGTTTCTATTAGCAGGGAGACAATGCAAAAGATTAGGTTTTTTAAAAAAGTCATAATACGGTTGCTATTTGTCCTTGAATGTTACATATAGGCATCCTTTCTAGGTGTATTACGTTAGCTCAGAATACGAGACTGCTTAGACAAAATTTCTTGAACAAAATTAGAATGCAGTAAGTCTAGCACACCCCTCCTCCTGCAACTTTTCTGAAAATAGGTGCTTGCTGTGCCCTGTTGACAGTGTGGAGAGAACTAAATTCAGAATATATTACAGTTTTTGTTTTAGTATAATATTGGTGTTTTATGTAGTTTCTTTGGCATTCAGTTTTTACCTTTCTCCTGTTTTTCATAAACTGGGAAAATGTTTAAGAAATGCTAGATTCCTTAGAGGTCATTAGTGTGTACTTCCATTTGTAGCAAAAATTAAAAAGACGTAAATGTAAATTCAGTTAATAAGGTATAATTATTATTTGTTTTATTTCTTTAAGGAGGCTTTATGTTCTTTTCTTATTAAAAAAAGTTCCAAATCAGTATACAATAAAATTGTTGTCTCAATAAACTATACTTTTGAAATGTAATACATCCAACCATGATAATTTTATGAGCAAACCAAATTATACATAATTCATTTAGAGTTCCCAAAGTCACAAAGTGACTTTAGAAATGTTCCCAAAAATTTCCATTTCCACTTGGAAAAATGCCCTCTTCTACAGCTTCAAAATAGTCAGATATCTTATTACTCTGGTCTCGGGCTTGGAAATAGCCGAAAGGGTTTTGACACCCAGTCAAGAAGGAAGCAGCTCAGGCACATTGCATGGCATGTGCCTTATACAGATAATGTCTGGATTATTGTAATTTGCTCTACATAGGGCTGCCTTTGAAGAATATTCAGAAACTACAGATCATTCAGAATCCAGAAGCCCAAGGCTTAAATGGGTTGCATAGTGAGAGAAGGTGTGAATCCCAGTAGTATCTGGTAGCTCCAGTGTTGAGGAGGAATGAATCTACTCTAGGTGTTAGTCCGATTTTCAAAAGAGTTGTCAAGACTCTGAAGCCATTTGAGGGATAGGGTTGTGACTTGTTCTCGCTTGTGCTTGCAATGAAATTTGAATCTCTCAAGGAATATCTGAAGGAACACCCCTCCTTTATGAATCCATCTCTAGCCCCAACAGCTTCAATGACACATTTGGGTGGGATTAACAATCGGACTTTTTTTGTACTTGCAACCAGGGTCTGGAACTTTCTTGCAAGAAAGTCCATGGCTTCTGAGTTTGTGAAGACCTGCCTTTCCCAACAGCCATTCAGCAGGCAATTTTACTGGCTGATTCAATTAGTGTGTGTGTGTGTGTGTGTGTGTGTAGAGAGAGAGACAGAGACACATACAGTTGTGTAGGAATGGGGGATGGACATTTTGCCCCAGGCGGCAATATTTTGGGGGCATCCTGGCTTGTAGCCAAGCTCCCCCCATGCCATGGCCATGCCTCATGCACCGAGGCCCTGCCCCCATGCACCGTAGCCCTGCCCCCTCCCACCCACCCCTCCACACACTCCAAGCTCCACCACTGGACACATATAGATACATATGCCCTCCAATTGTTACAGTTTGGCAGGGACAATCCCAAGTAATCTTTGGTTATCCCATTTTTAAGCTGCTTTTAAGATCTTCTCCTTCTTCCAGTTTCTCCCTTTGTGCTCAGCTTCCATCAACTGTTGCAGACCAATGCCTAAGAGTAGTTTGCACTCAACTCAGCAGGAGGAGAGGGGAAGGGTTTTGCCCTTCTCAGTATACTCAGACAAAAGCCAACTGCTGCATCCTTTCCTAAAAAGTTCTTCCTCATTAATAACTTTTGTGATTTTTATCACACTCTGATGTTGCTTAGCCACACATGATGTTCTGGTTTTCAACTATGAAATGTGGGGGGGGGGTTGTATGAATATATTCCTTTTGTGCAAAAAAAAAAAAAAAATCTGTTGTTTTGTGTTTCACACTACAGAAGTATATTTCAAATTTTTATCTCTTGTTAGCCGCCCAGAACTCATTAGGTAAGGTATGTATTTTTAAAACAAGCAAGTTCATACATATCAGACAAACTGACTCATATGTAACAGTGTTCAGTGTAAAAGGAGTGAAATTCATAATATGATAAACAGAGACAGGCTTTTCTGATTCCTGCAAAGTTGAAACATGCCATCAAGGAGCAGTTCTTGCACTGGCCCAATCAAACATTAAAATAAAAGTAGTCCAAATTGTCTGTCTGAAAGCAAAAAGAACACTGGTTTTCTAGGAACTAGGTTCTGTAGGAATAATAAGGGAGTTGAAGGAGTCTTTTTTCCCACAATAACTTCATCAGCAAGAACTGCATAGGGGGAAAATTGCACAACATAAACAGGCTTTCAGACATCCTGTGAAACATGAGCATTCTTCCATACCAGAAGAAAAGTGTATATAATTTAATTACTTGATAGGCTATCATGCATAATTGCTAATCAGGCTCAGACATTCTTGTAGAATTACAAAGGAAAATATCTACTCGGGTCAGAGCTCACAAGCATCAAGGCCTAGTGAACATTGCTGTGTATGATTCCATGAGCACAGGATGTAATAAAGGGTGCATGTAGTTCCATTTATGGGCAAAAGATTGACTTGACGTTGCTGCTAGGGCTTGTTCCCACATTAGCCTTCTCAACACTTGGTTACATATCAGTTTAAGTGAAGACACGTTATAGGAAAATCCAAATAATCCAGGACAGCATTTTGTGTGAATGAGTTTATCCACAAATGGGCTTCCAAGGAGCAAAGAATGATTTGTAACCTAGATTTTCTCCGTTCCTCCATATGATACAAGGCAAAATGTTCACTTTGTTGCCACTTTGTATTTCAGTGACTGCAGTTCAGATTTGCTCCTGAGTAGACAAGCACAGAGTCGAGCTTTGTAAAGTAGGCATAGAAAAGTTATTTCTGTGGACTCCAGCTTCCAGAAACCCCAGGCAAACCAGCACTTTTCCAAGGAATGTCTTGACAGCCCTTGACAGTATTTCAAATGAAAGCCTCCTGGATAGGCATGCACAGAACTGAGATGTACTTTGTATGGCTGGCTGAGAAAATATCCAGTATGGGAAGAACTACTTGTGACACCTCCCCCCCACTCTTTTGTGGCCCTAATGTACTTGCTTTGGACCTACTTTATGCCTCTAGCCTTACCAACTGCTGAAATGTAGCCCTACCCAAGTTGGAATTTTGCCCCAGGGTCAAAACATTTTTCCATCTCTGAAATATAGGATGCATTCTGAAAGTATATATATTTTTTCATCTGTAACAGGAAATCCCTCCTGTGAATGGTGAGCTCTAGCATCTCCTCTCCATTTTGTCACAAGCCTGGGTCTCAGCTTATTGGAATCACCACTTGTACTGATGTGCAAGTACAATAGAGAAGTTCCTTTTGTCAGATGTAGCATGGTAGCCCTGAGGGCTGCATTGCAAGCTGGGAACAGCCCAACAGGGGGAAGGGGCTAAACAGGAGCACACTCAGATTGTGGAGCCAGACCCAGGAGAGATTGTTACTTTAGAATTTTTTATTCAAACCATTGCTGTGTAAAGATGCAAGAAGCTTAAGGCCCTGCCAAGATCCACAATCTCCACCCTGCAATAATGGAGCCGTCCTACTACCAAGAGATGGTGTTGGTTCTGAAATAGATGCCATCTATCCCTGAGATAGTTATTATAGAAGCTCAAATCAGCCAGTGCTCATCTTTTGGTGAGTGTGAGCCTTATCATGTGGAACTCATTTTCCCCCTGACATTCAATTCCTTTCACCTCTCCTCAGACTCATGAAACACCTGAAAATTTTAACCAGTTTGTGTGATGCTGATTACAATGATTCCTGGAAGTATTTGGGAGGAGGTGGGGAGAGTGAGCAAGATTTCAATTTTTTAAAAAAAAAAAAAGAAGTAGCATCACTATTATTTTATTGTTTTATGGAATGCTGCCTGTGGGACAGGCCAGCGCTTCAATACCTTTCCAAGTATACTGAAAGATTACGACAAATGATGAGGAGAACAAGCCAAACGGGAAATGAAAATCCCTAGAAACATGAGCCCCAAACCAACTGGCGGTTGATAAGATCACAATATAAGCCAAGATAGAAAGCGGAGGGAGGGAGGGAAGGAATATCAAAAGGAAAACAAAGAAAGTAAAGGTGGGAGGGAGGGTGGTTAAACCCAAAAGTGCTAGGGAACAGCAGCATCTAATAGAAGCTCTTCTGTCCTCAAAGACAGCATATCGTTTACCATAGCAGGACCAAGATACTTTAAGAAAGGCATTCATTTATCATAAAAATGATATGGGGTATCATGCAGACCAGCTGTGAGTCTCGCCAAGGGTAAAATAGACAGTATAAATTGTGTCCAAGTGTCAAGGGAGAGAGAGTCACGAGTCTTCCAGTGCAGCAAAAGAGTCCAAGAAACATTGGGATGGGTGAGGTAAGGGAAGCTTCGTATATCCCAAGCTAATTCATGTGTACAGTGTCTGATTACACATGCATAAGGGCATCCAAGTTCGCTCAGAACTCTGGCTAGAAACTGCAGCGTGCAGGAAGGCCATTGGTCATAATTGCCAGGAGATTCTGGGAAATGTAGACCAAAAAGGAACTTTTCTAGGCTCCAGGCTGGAGCCAGACAGGAAGCATTCAATTTCAGAAGTGTCCAGATGAAGATGTATTTTAAAAATGTGGAAGGGGTGCAGAGAAAACCTTTCAAGAATGTTTTCAAATACTGTTACAACAGGGTTTATGTTCACTGCCACTGCATTCAGAACATGGAAGCAGGTTGTTACAAATAACTAGTTACTTAACGTTAATTCTTTCAAAAAAAAAAAAAAAGGTCAACATTGCAATTTTTTAGTGAGGTGATTGTACTTTTTATAGTTATGCAGTGTGGCTTCACTAAATATGGGAGTGAAAGGCCATTTCCGTACTACACTGTTACAGTGCTATTATTCCACTTTCAACATCCTATGGAATCCTGGGGTTTGCAGTTTAGGGAGGGTTATTTAGAATTCTCAGCCAGAGAGCTCTTTGGCCTCAGTAAACTACAAACCCCAGAATTCCACAGAATGTTGAAAGTGGAATAATAGCACTCTAACAGTATTGTGCAGAAATGGCGCTGGTTCCAGTATGGGCTTGTGCTGTACCCCATCCTGTTCCCTCACACTCTGGTCATGGGTGTTGAGGCAACAATGACATGGATGGAAGAACGTCATGTTATATACCACTGGGCAGAAGCTTGTTGTATTCAGATATTATTTTTAATTTTAAAAAATCCAAAACCATTCATTCAAATAACTAAATAATAAAGTAACAATTAATTACCTTTGAAGAGGAAAGTTACATTTCTAAAACTGCAACGGAAAGGGCAGCTACTCTGGCGTTGACACAATGATTGTGATTGACTCCATTTTTGAAGTAGCTTTTCCAAGTAGCAATATCTAGCTATGCAGAACTGAAGGGTACTTGTGTTCAGAAAGTGCACTGAGCAGAAACTGCAGCCTGAAGCCAAACAATGAGAAGTCAGACTCAGAAGTGACCAAAAGAGTACGTGTGCTGAAAGAATGCAGATGAGTACAACACAAATTAACTCACAGTGTTTCAACGAAAAGAAAAGAAAATGTTTTGATGGCACTTCCATTCTCTGTAGGCATAAAAACATCACCTGATATCTACTTTTTTAAAAAGAAAATCCTGCTCAGGATAATTCTCATATTTCAGCCCATGGTTTCCAAGCTCTTTGTTGTTTTCAGTAAATGCTTTGAAACCTACGGATGTTGTTTTCCCTCCATCAAACAAGCACTTAGGCAGACATGGAATGGTAGGATTGCTCACAAGAACTAGGCTTCAGGCACTGTTCTTAAAAACACATACAAAATGTTATAAAGCCAAATGTGTGTGTCTCGAGTGCCAGCTTATAGAGCCTGGTTGTAAGTTTATGGAGTCTTGACCTTTAATGTTTCTCCTCTCAGTTGATTTTGATCTAGGCTGTAGTTCTAAACACACTTACAATGGAGTAAGCCCTGCCTGAACTCACAGAACACACTATTGAGTAAAAATGTCCATACTTCTCTATGACACTGAATGAGATTCTGACTAGTGACGGGGACTGAGGAACAATAAATGAGCTTTCAGTAACTCTACCTGCCCCTTGATATTTAGATCCAGATGAAACGGGGACTATTTTCTCCTTGTATTTATTTTTGACAAATCTGTTTTCAGTAGGGAAAGTCATTCTGTGAGGAAACAAAAGCCTTTTCTATAGCTTACCTTCTTGTGGCGGTGTCTGGTGGCGATCCCAGCAGTGGCTGTGCCAAGAAGGGAGTGTGATGGCAGGACCCCCTCCTCACAGGACCAGCTCCCTGCAGAAGGGAGCGCAATGGCCACATCTTTTTCTTCTGCAGTGTAGCCAGGTACTTTTCCAGGCTGTGCTGGGGCAGGATGCACAGCCATTGTCAATCAATCGCACCATGGGGATGGGGGAGAAGCAGGATCACAATGATGTCATGCAGAAGCATTGTTCTGGTCCTGCCCTTCTCCCATCCCCATGGTGGGATGGGAGGGTGCTGCAGAAAGGGCCAAAGAGTGGGAAATAATAACAATAAGAAGAAGAAAAGTAATAGTAATAATAATAATATCCTGCCTTTTTTTCCAGCTTGAAACAAACCAAGTTAAAAATTCATAGCAAAGTTTAAAAGCAGTTAAGCCATCATAAAATGAAAATCAGTTAAAAATAAACTGTTTTTAAAAATGACAACAAATAAAAGTCCAGCATATCATGCAAGGTCTGTTTTCTCTTTTAAAAAAATGAAAGCGAATGAAGTGCTAGCTTGCTGTTGGTAACACCTTATCCAAGAACTAGATGTGTGTTTCTTCACAGGTAGAGGGTATTGGTGCCCATAGGTTTAAACCAATAGTCAGTGCAATCTAGTACCTTGTGTCCCAAGTGATTTTTCTTACTGCACAGTCCAAGCCTCTAGATCAAGGGTTGGCAAATCATGGCCCTGGCAACTGCCCAAGGCTGTTTTGGGGGCTCTCAACTATTCCAGGCATGTTTATATGTCTATATAGCCTCTGGAAGGTCTCAGGATCTGAACACTGGCCAGTAGTCCCACCTGAGTTGTCCACTGCTGATCTAGACATTATGGAGGACCTGAGGATGTCTTTGACTGGAGAATCATAGAATCATAGGCCCTTTCCACATGTGGGGGGGAGCAGGCAAAAAAGCCCGAAAATGGCGCTTACCAGCAGCTGGGCGAGTCCGTCACCACGCGGAGCAGCGTGAGCTCGCTGCTTCACAGTCGTCCGGCATCCCAAATGGTGGCTTCCGGTTGGTGGAGGCTCTCCACCAACCGGAGAAGCTCGCCAGCTGGAAGCCCACCCCCGGCAGATCTGCAGGCATGCACTTGCGCGCGCCTGCAAATCTGCTTTTGAGCCAGGTGACGGAACGGCATGGGGTTGCGCACTCCCTGGTTTTTAAAAACCTCTGAAAAGAGGTTTTTAAAAACCACGCTGTGTGACCAGCTCCGGTCGCTCCTGCGTTGATTGAGTTGTGGAACTGCAAAAAGTAGTCCATGCCAGTCCACGCTATGGTGCAGAAGACCTCTGTTGGAGGTCGCTCTGCACCATTTTAAAATGCTAATGTGGAAATGGCCATAGAGTTGGAAGAGACCACAGTCCAATCCAGCCCCCTGCTATGCAGGAACACACATGAGAGAGCCATTGTGGATTAGTGGCTGAGTTAGGATGGGACTTGGAAACCCAGGTTTAAGGCCCCATTGAGCCATGAAGCTCCCTGCATGGTTTAGGCTAATTATTCTCTCTTGGCTGGGTCTGTCCTGATGCGATAGATTGTGAGGATAAAGTGAGGAATAAGAGGGGCATGGGCCCCACCTTGGACTCATTAGGGGAAAGGTGGGATATAAATGAATGAATATGGTTAATTACTTTTAATGTTGTTTCATTCCTATTGTGGTCAGCAGCGTTAAGTATGTTGGAGGATCCCTGCTTGAAGGATGAGAACAAAGTGTTATTGAATCCAGCTTCCTGTTTCTAGCTACAAAGCAGTTCTCAGAGGCAGAACTTGCAGAGTTCTGTCCACAGTATTCCCCACTGCCTCCATGGCACTTCCACAGAATCCAGTTATTAGTTTCAGTACCTAATTATTTATTATGGGTAAAGACCTATCATGAATTTGTCAAGCTTTTTTAAAACACACCTAAATGCTAAAGGCATCACCACCTTCTTTTCAAGTATCACTTTTCTCTGCAGGAGAGAGAAGAGAGAAAATGGTGATGTAGTCCACAAGTAATAATAAACACAAAGTGTAATGACTATCATATATGCAAGAAAAAATATAATAGGTTAGTTAAAACAAAGAAACCCATTGCTGCATATTTCCAGGTCATTCCACTATGTGATTATTAAAATGCCTGCATATGTACACATTGCACTGTCAATATATAATTATCTTTTTTTAAAATGCAAAAGGCCTCAATTTCAATCTCTAGTTAGGGCTGAGAGAGATCCTGTGTCAAACTACCAGTCAGTATAGACCAGGGGTCCATTCTTACTACACAATTAAAGCACTATTATCCCATTCTAACTGCCTTATTCCATCATATGGAATCCTGGGATAGGTAGTCTGGTGAGGCATTAGAGCAACTGGGGTGAGAATTCTAAATGTTCTTCCTAAATTGCCCATCCCAAAACACAATCATAGCAGTTAAAGTGGAATAATAACCCTATAATTCTGTTGTCTGAATGGGCCCCAGATTCAGATGTTTTGAATTTTATCTCCCCAATAATAAAGAGTTATAGTCCAAAACATCTGGAGAGAAAAAGTTTTCCCACCCTTGATTTAGCCAATCTTGACACTGGTGGCGTGACTCCAAGCAAGGAAGTTTTCTTTGTTTCCTGTATTCAGGGAGAATTAAGACTTCCATTTCCTTAAACTGATACAAGTTCAGCTGCTGCCAAGTACTACCTTTCTTCTCGTCTCCCACTATGTTAATGACTTAGGCCCTTTCCCTACCGTACCTGGATCCCACAACTTCCCAGCGTCACCTCAGCAGTGCCATTGCCAGGATGGGAATGTTTCCTGAATGCTCCCATTGCAGCCTTCAAGGATCTTCAGATGGCACATCTGTCAGCCCTCAGAGCTTTCCAAAGTTCTACAAAAGTAACACACGCACATACACGCACACACACACTTTTCTTTGTAGATGAGAAGCATTGTGGAACCATTGCTGTGATGTTTGAATAAAAGCATAAATTACTCTTCTCCTTAGGCCACTTGGCAATATATGACCTCCTTTTTTACTGCTACTAATGAAACTGAAGTCAGGGTGCTTCTCTGGTGAAAGATGTCTTGTTTTGTGAGCATTCTGGTGCACTTAACAACCTTTATGTGGCATCTACCATTTTTGTTCCAGCTGATTAAAGTTTTGCGCTGGTCACTTTTTTTCATACTGTACAGAAATTAATATTTATTTTCCTGGGCTATTTCTAGAAATTGTACTGCATTCAGGCTGAATGTGCTTTAAACACTGATTACTTGCAAACCATGTTTTATCCTAACCATGGGTTATAGATACTTCATTCCAACCAGTATTTTTCTGTAATCACAGCATGCAAGTCACATAACCTATCAAGAGCCTGGATAAGAAATATACTAATTTTGGCATGCTTTGCAACAGTGATATAGAATAAGTAATCTTACGAGAGTTAAACGTCCTCTGTTTCCAGAAAGCTCTTATTTGGTTGACATTTTTGTGGCATTTTTACTTTTTATAATCACATAGCAACAAAACCTTTAAGAACAATAACTCTCTTTTTAAAAAGTGCAAGGGGGCAGGATTTGGTGATGCCTGTTTAAGGCTGAAGTGTGTCTGCCCATTTAATATAAAATGGACTCAAAGACGAAAACATTGTTAAATTGTGACAGTTCATTAAGACCAAAGTCACAGAACATACCTAGGTTTGAAAGGTCCTCTCCTTAGTGGTTATTGCTTTGCTTTTTAAGTTCCAAAAAATGAATAACAAGGCAAGTAGGTAATAATACCTTCTGACATTACACAGATGAAAACCAGGAGATGTAAGGCCAATCTACCTCAGAATGGGGTTAAGATGGTAAAAGTTATTAACAAGAAAGAACACACAAGCTAAGCGAGGCTGCAGTAGTTTGCTTTTGCCTGTTCCTGCTGGAAAGGGCAAGATTCTGCCCACACCTCCCTCTCCCCCTTCCCACTGAGTTAAATGCAAACTACTTTTGCATTTTGAGGCCCTTTTGCCACAATTGAAGCAAGCTGAGAGGAAAGGAGGGAAGTGGAAGGAGGAAACAGAAACTGGGACATTTGACAAGCAACTGAAAAAGGTGTGTCCCTGCCAAATTGGGGCAGTTGGAGTGTATCGTAATACAGTCATCCCTCGACATTTGCTGGGGTTAGGAGTGCAGGACCCCCGTGAAAGTGAAAAAAAAATGTGAATAACTCTAGGCTTTCCCAAACCATATTTAACACACAAAAAAGTATGATCATCATATTCAACCCACCATGGATTTCTTTGAGGAGTCAGGGTTCCTTCATAAGGCAGAAGTGGATGGCTGGTGGGACTTACTGCCACCTCCACTACTGCACCACACCATTTTTAATAGAGGCTTACAAGTCTTATTTGCAGTTTCTCAGTCTCACAAGGCTAGCAGTCCCTATTAAAATGGCATAGAGAGACAGTAGAGGTGATAGAAAATAATCCATGAATAATCAAATCCACAAAAATGAAACCCGTAAATGTGGAGGGCTGACGGAACACATGAGCCTCCCCAGGACACTTGATCTTAGCCAAAAGTCCAAGAAGCCTTCCTCAAATATACCTCCCACAGTCCTTCACAGTCATCAAGGTTGCCAATAGCTTCTTAATTTCTTCTGGTGTTGCACAGCTATGCATGTAAACTTCAACAAACTCTGAATATTATGTAATGTCAACTATTTCAAATCAAGACAATCTTCATGTACATAAGGGAGCCAGCGTGGTGTAGTGATTAACATGCAGGACTGGTGCACTGTATCATTCTGAAATATTGACTGCTTTTGCATGACAGCTAATTGGAATGATGTCCAATAATATTTGTGTAAGTTTTTAACCAGATATTGTGTAAAATTGTCTGCTGCATGTCATATGCTGTAAAACATTGAGTGCTATTTCACGCCAGCTACCTTTTACTATCAAAAGTTGCCTGCTACGTAAATATCACTAAACATGCTATCAATGAATATCAATTATTCTCAGACAGTCTGTACATTGAGAGCTGTACATGGCTAACAGTCTGTGCTTTCTGATGAATTTGAAGAGTATCTTAGTTAATTCAATAGAGAAGGTCAAACAAACAGGAAACAAAATAAGGCATAGAACAGGTATTCCACAAAGATATCCACTGGCATGTTTCTTTGCAATGAATCCTTTCTGGTCACAGACTCTCCAACTGTCTCTGTTTGGCAGGGACAGTCCTGATTAATCATCGATTAATCTGCACATCTATTATTTAAGATTTTGTTTTAAAGTGTAACCAGCATGGTGTAGTGACTAGAATGCTGGACTAAGAGCTATTCCAAATCCCCCCCTTGAAACTCAATTGGTAACTTTGGCAATGGTTATCTCTCAGCGTAAGCTACCTCACAGATCTTTTGTGAAGATAAAAATGGGGAGGAGGACTGTATACACCACCGTGAGATTCACAAGGGGAAGCTATAAATGCATCAAATAAACAAATAATGATATTCCCTCTAATCTTCTATCATACTTCTATATTCTCCATTCCTGGCATAGGCCCCTCCCCTTAGCAGTCACATAGGGACAGGAGGACGATTGGGGTGGTTTGCCCTGGCGGCAATGTTTTTGGGGTGTCCTGGCTCGTAGCCATCCCCTCATGGGCCATTTCCGCACTACACTGTTATAGTGCTATTATTCCACTTTCAACATCCTATGGAATCCTGGGGTTTGCAGTTTATGGAGGGGCCTTTAGATTTCTCAGCCAGAGAGCTCTTTGGCCTCAGTAAACTACAAACCCCAGAATTCCACAGGATGTTGAAAGTGGAATAATAGCACTATAACAGTGTAGTGTGGAAATGACCATGCACTGCGGACACACCCTCACACATCGTGGCCATGCCCCCATGGCGTAGCCCCCCTCCCCCCTCCACGTACTCCAAGCTCCACCGCTGCCTCTTAGTTGCCACTTCCTGAAAGGAAGGAAGGCTGCACCCACTTCTCCCATTGTATAAACAGTAACGTAGCACCAGCTCATGTTTTGGAAGACTCTTTCCCCCATAGCTGTTTACAGGATGAACTCTGTTACGTCTGTTCCTTGATCACCAGTTGTTCAGCACAATGCTGTTCTCTCAATAATAGGCAGTAAAGCACCAGAGTCCATTATGAGGGCCACTGTTGCTCTTTCTTTAGCCCAACTGCAGATGAAAGAAGTGTCCCATGCTCTTTGTAGTATTCTAGGCAAATTTTGCATTTTCTCAGTCTTCAAGAGCAATGATTGTTTTGGATCTCTTCTTGCTGAAGTATATCTTGCAACATTACAAACAAACTAACAAATTAAGAGTAGTGAAATAATGCCAGTCAGCTGAAATCTGGGTATAAATTTGAGCACAGACAGGTAAATAGATAGGCAAACAAATAAATCCAAGATAGATCTCTCAGACAGATCCAAGGCAGACTTCTGGCAGAACAGAGATTCAGAGCTTTAATATACAGGAATTGTATCTTAATCTCCTACAAGTAGTTCAAGTCCACTCTGCAAAAAACTGCCTCCTGTCTTAATCTTTTAAGGTACCCAAATATCTTGCATGCATGTGGGAACAAACACATTGCTTAAGACCAAGAAAGAAGCAAATATTTATTTGAACCTCTTTGGGAAAATCAGACAAACTTTCAACAGCGTCTCATAACGATGGTCCAATGTGATTTTTTTTTTCTGCTTTTGCTTTTCTGCTCTAAATTATTCACAGCTTGTGTTCATCATTTTATGGCCTTAAGTCATTTGGTTTTCTTTTTTTTTCTCTTCCCCCTACCCCCAATAATGTTTTCCCCTGCAGTATGAACTTGAGAAAAAATCATCATGGAGAATTCTGCTGTTGCGATGGCACAAATGGGTTGTCTTCTGCATAGTTGTGATGCTGATGGTCAGCATCCCACTTCTGGTCTATCAAATGATTGTTGCTTTTAAAGATCCTCCTCCCAGTCTGGTTTTCCACATAGCAGCGATCACTTTTGGAGCACTCACAGAGATACTTCTTACAAAGTAAGTGAAAATGGTCTCCAGCTCCCTTCCTGCTTCTTCTCTAAGGCCCTTCCTGCACCTTACCTTCTTCTGGCGCTAGGGTGTGGGGATCACACGAGCAGCCTCTGGTAAGAGGCTGTCATGTCCCTACTGCTTCAGCTCCGCATGAGCTGCCTGCTCACGCAAGAGCCCTGCCTCTTCCTTCCACAGCACAGCCTGGGAGTTTCCCAGTCTGTGCTGGGGCAGGAAGTGTGACCACTGGCTCCAGAGGCTCTGCATGGCAAGTGCGCATGGGGCCCAGGAGCAATATGCAATCATGCACCATTTTTGGCTTTCAGCCAAAAATGAAAAGGTGTGCGATCGGTGCCTGCTGGCCCCTGGAGAATCGTGTGATTGTGAGTGCATCATGCAAATCGCTCCTCACAATTGCGCAACGCTTCAGGTACCCTTTCGCATGGAAAATGCCATGCGGAAAGGGCCCAAAACAAGACAACAAGTGGTAAAACTCAAAGACGTAGTTATGTTAGTCTGCATCAGTATGAAAAGAGATCTTGTGGCACCTTTGAGACTGAGAGAAAGAAGTTGGCAGCATAAGCTTTTATAGACTTAAATCTAATTCATACTCCATGCATCTGATGAACTAGACTTAAGTCTACAAAAGCTTGTGCTACCAATTTCTTTCTCTCAGTCTCAAAGATGCTACAAGATACCTTTGTTTGTATACCAACAAGGTCAAGCAGTCTCTTCTTTCAGCTTAATTCCTTGACCCTGTCTCTAGTCACTCTACCTTCTCTTCCCTGAGCTGTGCTAAGCACCAGCTGCTGTCGCTCAGCAGCATTTAGAAAATGGGTGGGCATATAAGATAAATTGGGAGAGCTCTCCAGAGCTTGGAAAGTTTACTTCTTAGGACTGCAGCTCCCAGACTCCCTAGCTAGCATGGCAGTTGAACATGCTGGCTGAAGGATTCTGGAAATAGTGCTCCAAAAAGTAATGTTTCCAACTCAAGATGATTTGGAGCAGATTTCCAAAACTTTCTCATTCCCAGTACTTTAAGAAAAACAAGGAAAATTGCTGGGGGGGACTCTACTGTGGGTAGCTTGTGCTAATTGCTTATCTCTCAACCTCAATAGTCCTCATCTGTAAAATAGGAGCACTAATTGATTGCTTTTGACCAAGGTCGTTGTTTGGCTCTGCTGACCAGTTTTTGAATGGAAGTGTTTTAGAATCTCTGATCTGTAGTAATTCTCATATAGATTTATTTATATCTTGCTATAAGGTTGACCAGGGTAATTGGCTGTATACTGTGAGTTACCTTTTTTGTGTCAGGCTCCAGTTGGTAGTCCTCAGTGTTTTATTGAAATCCAAGATAAGAACTTTCAAAACTGGCCATCCTTAATTTAGAGATTTCCTATAGAGATTTAGCCATTGGATTCAGTCACAGGTCCTCTATCCCTAATGTTTCTGAACACAAGGTTGTAGTCACTCTGCCCTTGTTTCACCTATTGTTTTCTTTTTATACAAATTAAATAATAGGCAGTCCTCAACAGCACAATGTGGTCTTTTTTTCAGGGTCATGTAACTACTTAGGGGTGTGTGTGGTTATTTTAATTAATTCCAGTTTTGGGTTGAAATAAATTACCAAGAAATGATTTTATATCAATTTCATATGAAAATGACTATCTTTAGCTGATTCTTATCAATGCATGTCTTTCGTTCAAAACATTCCTTTGTTTTACAGTTTTTCATTTTTAGAAAACATATAAACATGAATACACCTAATCTAGTTATAAATCCATATCATTTTTTTCATCATGCTTTATGCAAAATATGGTTTCCATCTGAAATCAAAAGCTTGCTTTGTATATATCATTGGTCACAGATGTAATAGATACTAATGATCTAGCAACTAGCAAAATTAATTATGCTTTAGCAAAAGAAAGTGTGGACATGATGAGGTGTTCAGAAGTCTTCACTTCCATTTTATTATTCCATATTTTTAACTGAGAATTGTGCTTTCCAAATCCAACAAGTTGTTAATCCGTGATTAATTTGAATCAAGCCAACTTCCAGCTATGATTTATGAAACTGACTTGGTTCAACAAACCATAGATGAGATTAACTACTGCTTGTTGGATTCAGAAAACATTCCAAACTGCAATCAATCAAAATGGAACCAAAGACTTCCTTTCTTCTCCTTGCAGCCATTCCAGAGGAAGAGACCTACACTAGCACCTTTTATGGCACAGCACAGTATAATAGTTCTGCGTGTGGAACTGTGCTACAGCTTGTAATTCAACACACACTGGACTCACAGCTGAACCACTGCAGGGCACTCCTGTGGCCATTCTGTGGCTCGTGGGAAGCAGAGGGGAATGGAGAAGTGTCTAGCTAGGTTCCAATAGTCAGAAGCAAAATGATAGCATCATCTGCTGGGATCCTCCAGAGGTATTGGCAAACCATGTAATTATTTTGCATCTGGTTACAGGAACATAGCCAGACACTTCTCTGATTCCCCCTCATCTGCCATGGAATGGTCATGGGGAGGGTTGTGGCAGTTCAATGGTAATTCTGGGGTGGGCTTTTGTCACCGTGGAGGGAGGCAGAGAGTACAAACCACTGCAATGACTATGGAAAGACATACACAGACATAAGGTATGTAAATGTGCATATATCATTAACAGGATTTCAGCCATTGGGGGAACATGAGAGTAGGATGAAGCTGGTCTTATTCCTGTCACATCAACCATAGTTTACTTTGAAGTCCAAACATGTTTCTCTCTGATACAGGTATTACGAATTGCCACTTTGTGCTCCTTTGACTTTCTTCAGTGTTACAAAGGCACAATAGATATTGATATCTATTGATTATAAAATATTGTAAGATATACACACACTGTATACTTTCAATCTTTTTCACATCTAGTTTTCTACCATCTAGTGCTTAAAACTAAACCTTAGGACTTGAAGTGTATCCAAGATGAAATGCCATCTTAGTTTCACTTTATCTCAGATCAACAGGCCCCACACTGACATGATTATCTTGACGCTGTGATGGTCACCATTAAAATGTTGACATTTACTGTTTGAAACTAATTTGCGTTACTGCAAAATTGCAGGTATGCCCTGTAAATAAGTGTCACTAACATGAATTATCTTCAGACACTTAATGTCAGCATTTTAATGATGGCCACTCTCTGTTGTAGATGCCTGTAATTTGGAGACTCGGGAGCTGGAAGAGAAGTAGGGTCAGGCTTTAATGAAGTGTCTGAGCAAATGAAGAACAGAGGAAAACTGTGCATAAAATAGGACAGTAAAGGAAAAATTAAATCCCAGTGACCTAGTCTTCAGGAACAAGATTCCATCTAAATATGCATTTGAAACATTATGTATTCAGTCTGAGTGGCAAATAGCAAGAGAATGCTCATCAGTTTTAATTCCTCTTGACTTCCAACCTTTTTAATCTGTTGTGCTGTAAATTAAGCTGTTTTATATTACATAGCAAACGTATACAGTGGTTTGTGGGGATTAGGGGTGCAGGACCCCCATGGAAGTGGAAAAGCCACAAATATCTATAGCCCTTCTCCAAACCATTTTTAACACATCAAATGTGCAGCACACAATACATTTGATTCCATGGTGGGGAGCATGCCAGCCATTGCTTCTACCTTCGAGGTGGCTGGGTTCCTTGGTAAGGCTGAAGTGGACAGTTGAGAGGTCTTGTTGCTACCTCTGCTTCTGCTTTACAGCATTTTTAATAGGGAATTACAATGCTTGCCAAGCATTCACACTCCCTTACATTCTTTCTCAGTCTCACATGGCTTACAGAGAGATTGTGAATGTGAGATGAGACTTATAAGTCCCTATTTAAAATGGCATAGGGCAGCAGTGGAGACAGCAGCAAATGATCCACTAATAATCAAATCCATGAATGCTAAACCTGAATGGATGTGGAGGGCCAACTGCAGTAGTCATTTCAAAGTGCCTGGCACTAATTTAAAAATAAGTAAATAAATAATTAAATAAATAAATAATGTATTTGAGGAGGACTTTTTTTCATATATTTTGGAGCAATTGGCTAGCATCTGAATCAGCTAAGAATAGCAAAATGGAAGCAAAGAGGGACAAATCATTAAAGGTTGTAGAAAATCATCATATAAACAGTAGCAAAACAGTCACACCAAAGAAGTGTTGGCATATTTCTTTCCCTCCTCCTCTCCCTGCCTCCCTCCGACACACAGGTTGGTTGGGGGCTGTTTTGTTTTATTTTGTTTTTTTAATTTCCCCTTCTCAATAAAATACCAACTGGAAAATTGCCTGGAGACTCTGAAATCATTAGTAAATTAAGAATCTGCTTTTAATAACATTGAACTTGTAAATAATGCATTAATTGACTAGCTTGAAAGTTAGCTTGAATGCTAGAAACTCTGGCTGCAAATGCATAGTGAAGGAAGTATGCAGTTCGAGGAGGCTGCACAATGAATGGAACAAATTAAATATGACAGTTGATATTTGCAAAAATGGTGAGATAATTGGAGGACACCTGCAGCTGTTTTCCAACCAAAACAACAGAAGCTAAATATGTATCCAATCGAAGTGTGTCACATTTTTATTTGGGCACAATTCTTTTTGTCCTCCTTGGGGTTTTGTGCTGTGTGTTGTGCTTGTTCCTTGCCTACCTTTTGTCAGGTCATATGTCTAAACAAGCAACAAGTGCCTCTTTGTCTGATTCTACAGTTTATTGGTTCTGTCAGTGTTACATCTTGAAGAGTAAAGAATAAGAACATGAATCTTATTTACTAAGAGCTGGGAGTTCCTAAAGAATATGACTCATGCTGAAACCTGTTTATTCACTGGAGGAAGCTTGAATGCTTCAACATGTTTGTGAGCTTCTTCCCTTGGTTGTCAATGAGTGGTCTTTTTGAGTACTCATCTCATTAACAGCTTGACCCAGTGGATGGTTGGTGGATATGTGATATGGAAAGTGTGGCCCAGTGAATAGCCTGTTCCATTTGGAGCTAGGTGTGAATTTTGCTCAGTTCCAAGTACACAGGAAAAGCCTTGAGCAAGTTATGAGACAGTCATCATAGTTCAGTTGTAGAGCTCAAGCTTAGGTGTGCAAAAGGTTTAAGATTCAATAATTGGAATGTACTGGAATAGACCCGTCTCGGAAATCCAGGGATGCTTTTGCCAGCCAGTGTAGACCAGAGGTGGGCAACACACACACACACATGCCCTTCCACATTTTTACAATTTCTCAGGAGACACCCAGACTTATGCTGCTGTGGCTGCAGCAAAAATAGTTGTTTTTTTTTATTTGATTTGATTTTTGAGAACAAAACAAACGTGATGATGCTTGTTACCAAGGCTAAACTCTGGGAAGTTTTTTGTAAGCACTATTTGCTTGGATTTATGACATACATCCCCTGTCCATATCTTGTTCTCACAACCACCCACACCTCCATGGCTACTGCAACCTCACATGTCATGGAAGATGATCTAGGAGGGCAGAAATTTGGTCCTTCAAGGAAGAATGTTATCCAACGTAGAAAATATTGATCTAGGTTGGCATAGGTAAAGTACAGCCTGCAGGCTGCACCAAGTCTTTAGACCCCAATTACAAGCCCCTGATTACACTCCGAAACCACCCAGAGACCCCAGATGCAGTTGCGGAGGGACAGGAGGCGGGGAGGCAGTTCACCCTGGGCAGCAATGTTTTTGGGGTGTCCTGGCCCATAGCCATGCCCCTGTGTGCACGAACCAGGCCCCCATGCACCCTGGCCACAGCCCCACGCACTTCAGCCATGCCTCCATGCACAATGGCCACGCCCCTTGTGCCATAGCCTTGCCCCCCTCCATACACTCCAAGGTCTGCCACTGCCTAGACCTCTCCCATTTTTTTGCATTATTTTCACCCCAAACACCCCAGTCTAATCAAACCTGCTATAAGTTTTGCTACTACCAGCCCCACAAACTCCCATCCCCAAGTTTTTGAAATGAATCAAAATTGGTCAAAAATGGCAAAAAATAAACCACAAGTGATGTGACACCACTTCCAGATGCATCAGGGCAAGCCACTGGTGGGCAGGATGCAGGGGCAAAAATGGCCACTGCTCCTCTGCATCTGTCCACCTTGATGTAGATGAACCAATGGCGTAACCATACTGGATAACACAGCTAGTTTAAACAGAACAGTGACAATGTCTTATCTCGCAGCATTCTAAGTGATCTTCAAATTGCTAATCAGGGTCAATCCTGGTTAGTATTTGGATGGGAGACCACCAGGAATATCAGGTGCTTTAGGCTTTCACAGGAAGGAAATGGAAAGCCATCTTTGAGTTTTCCCTGACTAAGAAAAACCTCTAAAATCTTTGGGGTTGCTATAAGGCACACACACCTATACTAAATAAAGACACATTAGTAATGGCAACAACAGCAATTTTACATTCATGTAAAACCCTTGATGTAAAAGGGAAAATTATATGACTTCAGTATATCAGTTTTAACAGGACATTTCCTATTGTTTCAGAGTTTAACCTTTTGTGGTCACCAAAATGTGGCCAAAACCAACTATATTTAAAAGAGTATTGTGCTGCTCATAATATTGAATATTAACCACAATTACCACAGGCTTCATTGGAAAGTTTTTGCAAGGCAACAAGACTCTCATGATTTGTGTGTAGGGGAAGCAGCAAATAACTGAGTGAAGGCGTATGTTTCAAGCTTCATCTCGCAAAACAGTGCAGAATAGTATCTCTTGCTATATTCATATTGTAGGAACTTGCTGACATACTTGCAGAACCACTTGCCATCAAATGTTGGAGAACAAGTGACATGTCAGAAGAGAGGAGACAAGCAATCATTGTCCTTCTCTTTTAAAAAAGGAAAACTATGGAACAGTCAATCTAACCTCAGAAACCAGGAAAAAATATTAGAATGGATTATTAGGAGTCTGTTTGCAAGTATCTTCATGACAATGCTGTGATTAGTAGGAGCCAGCATGGGTTTGTCAAAAAAAATCCTGCCAAATTAAACATATTTTTTTTGATCAGGATAAAAAAAAAAGTTTAGTAGATGATGGGAATGCTATGGATGTCATTTATCTAGATTTCATCAGAACATTTGATAAGGTTCCCCATGATATTTTCGTGACTAAATATGGAATGGATGGAAATGCCATCAGATGAGTCCATAATTGGCTGGGAAACCACACTCAAAGAGTTGTCATCAGTACTTCAGACTGGAAAGAGGTCTCAAGTGGAACAGCATTGTTTTAGACTAGGGATAGATTGGGAATTCTGTTAGTGCATCATTCATCCCACTGCCTAACAGAATCCCTGACTGAGCTCACAGAACTGGTCTCAGAATCAATGTTGGAGTCGCCCATACTTTTTGTCTTGGGCTACTTCAACATTCAATTTGAGGTCGATCAGTCAGGTATAGCTCAAGAGTTCATGCATGTACTTTCTGAATTCTAGTTCCCCTTGGGTTTCCCCTTACTTAAGTTACATTTTCTTTTCATCAGCTGGAGTATCCAAAGGGTGCTTTGATAGGAGTTCCCATGTTCCTGTGTATGTAAGCCATGAAACCCTCAAGCATTCAGTTTATCCTTCACAGTCATCAGAAGGAAGTATCATAAACAAAGGAAGAGAATAGGGTAGCTCTGAAATTTAACTGTAAAAGTTAGCATTGGGTTAGAAGAGAAGAGGCTTTGAAAATAAACTTTGCCTTTGGAGCAGTTATCCTTCTATTACTATTTATTTATTTATCTTGAAAAGACCAGCATCAAGAAGCATCAAGAGAGACTCTGATGACACTATAGTCTACCTCATGTACTACAAGTACAATTTCACAGAGACAAGTTGCATTCATTGCTTGGTATCAGGGAATCTTATCCGAGCTTTTTTTTTTTTTTTGGTTGGGTAGACTATCAGATGCTTCTTCTGAGCTATGGATCTGAAAAATGAGTGTTTATGTACATTATTAATCTCATGTGAAAAGACTTGGGGTGTGTGGGTAAGTTGTGGGACCAGGCGAATTGGAATTCTTTTGTGTAAAATAATTAAACAATTATTAATCAACTGTTGTGGTCTGTCAGTTTGGAACAGGAAGTGCCATCTCAGAATGGCGCCAGTTTCATACCAAACATATTCACTAGCCATAGAGCAACTGTGCAGCAATGTGGTAGCCAGCTGTTAAATGTTTGACATCTGTCACCCGGTGACCAACATTCTTCGTAGTTAGAATAAGGCATAAAGTGCATTCCTGTTCATTCATATGTGGAGCTGGTCTGACTGTGGATTTCTTTTCCCTCTCAACACTTACAAAAGCACATCGCCAGCTTCAAATTTAGAGCCTTCATGTTTATGTGAAATATGATCAGTTATGACAATGAAACCTCTGAATGTGGACTATATAAGACAGTCAGCCAACAATTAGGGTTAGGTTTAACATTTCCAAAGTACAATTTGTTTGCAGTTCTAGGAATGAGGAGCAATTTCCTCCTGGAACCAAGAATGCAATATTTGCACTCAGTATTTTTTCCCTTACTCCCTTAAATCAACAGTAGTGTTTGTCTATTTCTTGTTCTGTTGGACTTCAAAATTTCTTGCTTCTCTCTTTAGTGCTCCAAGGGACCGTTGCCTTATACTGAAAAATAGCATGTGACCCAATAACTCAGGAATATGACGATATCCTTTGGGATCCCTGAGGAAAAAAAAAATTCTTTAGTGCCAGTGTTATTCAAAGCTTTGTTTTCCTCCATTACACGTATCTTGTAGATCTTGCGAATAATCTTGTGTGTGTGTGTGTGTATGTGTGTGTGTGATTATTTCTAGGGTACATTAATGTCAGCTGTAACTACCTATCTACTTGAGATAATGTTCTGCTTTTATTGATCATTTGTTCCCACTTTTTTTGAGATATATTAAGCAGCTTGGAGGAGTTTAACTTTACTACAACTCCTAGGTCCTCCAAACTATCATGACAAGCAGCCCCTGATGATGGGGGAATTCTGGGAGTTGTAGACCAAAAGACAAGTCTTTTCAAATTCTGATATATTATCAATATGGAAGCAATCAATATAAGGAGAATTATAACATAAGGAGAATTATAACACTTCATAATACTCTGCTGTAACTGAAAATATAAACAGTTTACTAGCTGTATCCAACTGGAAGTGGAAGAAATCTTTACAAAGAAGAAGGGACCAAAACATCTCTTTTTCCAGTATCCTTTTAGTTTCTCCCAACTATACATAAAATGATTGACATGTGTTATGTCAATTAAAATATGTTTAGAATTCTCATTATGTGTAGCTTCATTTAGGACATAATAGGAACCATGATGGGCTTCTTGATGTGAGAATTAGTGTGGAACACATATATTCCCTGCTTTTTCCTCTTTTATGTCAGCAAAGATCAGATCCAAAGCTTCTACTTCCAGTTTTCAACAAACCACAGTTCTTTACTGTATCCAGAGCAGAGATTGGAATATTAAGTTTAAAAATTAATTCATTAAGATCAAATGCTAGGAACTGGGAAATGAATTCATTACCATCAACATTAACAACTATAACCATTTAATTAGTTACTTTAACATTTGTTAACCCAATACTTGAACTACTAGGTTGGACACATCATAAGAATTATAGAGAATAGCATAGTGACTGCCACTGTAGACAGTAGTGGCATAGTTTCTTATCTGTTGTTGTTGCATGCCTTCAAGCCATCTCCAATTTATGGTGATATGAAGGGGAAATTATCATGAGATTTTCTGGACAAGATATGTTCAGAGGGGGCTTGACTTTGCCTTCCTCTGAGGCTGAGAGAGTGTGACTTGCCCAAGGTCACCCAGTGGGTGTCTTTGGCTCAGTGGGGATTCAAATCCTAGTACCCTGGATCATAGTCCAATGCTCAAAACCCCTACACCATTCTGGCTCATGGTTTCTTATTAGCTCCCTCAAAAGTGATCCATTTGTTTTTTTCACACGTAGATTTCTACAACCTAGATTTTTTTTTTAAAATACAAAGTTTGTAATAGGACTGTTGACTGGGAATGTTGGGAGTCCACCCTATCCTGTAATGGTCAGACTGAGAAACATTTTCCCAAAGCACAAGATCTCACCTTACAACCTCCTTAGTTAAGTTTGTGATCTTTTGCATCCCTCTTTTCTTTCTACACTTCACTCACTTTGCATTATTCTGTTAAAAGCTAACAAAGAATTATGCATTTAGTGAACAATAGCCCAGTGCAAGTAAAGCAACAAGCAGATAGCTCTGGGAGCCTTAAATACCTTTTAAATGGCCAATCGGATCCCCTGGGGGCTTCTAGGCAAAAAGCTAGCTGTTTGTGAGGGGATACTTTTTTTTTAATACACTCAGGAGTGTAGCCCATCAAGACTTGGGGATGATACATATGGCCTTCAGACCTCCCAGAGTTATGCACCCTTTGCTTAGTGAAATACACTTCCAACTTAGGATAATTCTGAGGTCACTTTCACGTTACATATTTATAGTACTATCATTCCACTGTATTTGTCCTAGCTGCATTTTATAGAATCCTGGGAGCGATGCACTACAGACCTCTTCCTGAGAATTCTAAATACTCCTCCCTAAACTGCAAATCCCAGGATTCCATAGGGCCCATCTGTCACAGATGATGTAGAGTCATTGTGCTATAATTGTGAAAGGACTCTAAATGGATATGTTTAGGATTGCACTGTTATCCTTTTGCAGAATTTTGTCCTAAATTCTACATGCCTGACCCTTCCATTTAATAATTTTTTTGTAATTATTATTGATTTCTAGTATTGTTTCCAGATTAATTTATTATGCTTTCTGTAGATATCTTTTCATTAAAGACCAAGCTAGGCTAGTCACCACAGAATTTAAAACAAACATAAGTAAAGACAGCCAATATTTTGTTAATGTATCGGAATATAAATAGTTGGGTATAAAACTATTAAAGCAGCAGAGGAAGGGGCAGTATTGCAGATACCACTTCAAATCTGAAAGCGGTTGAGCTAATATGTCATGTAAGATGGGGTAATAGATTTGGGGCTTGGACTGAACTCATCATAATCTCCAAATAGGTTCTGAAGCATGTATTCCACTTTTAAAAATCAGAATATCAAGATGCTGAGCATTACATTGAAGCCTCTGTCCTACTAAGAAAACTTTTCCCACATGGACCTCCTCAGCCCCGCAAAAAAATTATAATGAAAGCCCTTCTCCAGCTTCCATCTACATAGCAAGTGAGATGATTTGATGATTATACTTATTTGTATCCCACTTCCCCCCCCAAAAAAAATTGGGACTCAAAGCAGCTCACAATTTGAAAGAGCAATACAATTAAAAACATCTAAAAGGTGAACATCAAAATAGAATTAAACTATTAAAACAATTCAGACCTCAAATTAGAAGAAGAAAATGCAATTTAAAAAGATAAAAAAGCTATTAAAAACAGTTCAGTTTAAAACAATACAGCACTCTCTAGCCCATTCTTTAAAAAAATTCTAATTTAAAATCCTGTCAGAGTAAAGTATTTTAACCTGCCAATAGAAGGAGGAGGAGGGAGCCAATCCTGGGAAGGGATTTCCAGAGTCTAGGGGCAGCCACCAAGAAGGTACTCTCTTTCATCCATAAAAGCCAGGCTTGCAAAAGTAGTAGGGCAGAGAAGGGCCTCTCCTGATGATGATGATGATGATGATGATGATGATGATGATGATGATGATGAGGGTTTTTTTTTCTTACCTACTGCTTCTTGTGGGCTTGTGGCAGGGTACAACATAGATTAAAATACAATAAAAATGATGATCTCAGACCCTGAGCAATCTCTTACAGAGACATATGATCTGCTAGATGGCCTGGGCCTGAGCCATATAGGGTTTTACAAATCATAACCAGCATTTTGAATTGTGTTTGAAAACAAAGTGGCAGCCAGTGGGGCCGTTTTAACAGGGGCATTGTATGGTCTCTGTAACCAGTCCTAGTTAACAGATTGCTGAAGTTGCAGTTCTTTGGACCAGCTGAAGTTTCTGAATGCTCTTCAAAGGCATCCCTAAGTACAGCACATTACAGTAGTCCAGAGGGAATGTAGCTAAGACATGTACCACAGTGGCTAAATCTGA
The DNA here is from genome assembly GCA_948474755.1 of Ctenosaura bakeri. Lineage (NCBI taxonomy): Eukaryota > Metazoa > Chordata > Lepidosauria > Squamata > Iguanidae > Ctenosaura > Ctenosaura bakeri. Next base: position 113,984 of record CAOLHI010002592.1, read on the forward strand.
CATACCAAGGAACAGGTGCATTTGGTGCACCTGTTAAATATGCAAAACTACCCTTAGCCACCACAGAAACCTGGGCATCCAAGTTCAAAAACCTGAGTCCAGGAGTGCACCCAAACAATGAACCTGTGTCTTCAAGGATTCAGACTGAATTGTTATTCTCTGATCTGCTTTCTGAATGGTCAGGAGCACTTCTTTCTTGTTTGGCTTAAGTTTCAATTTGTTTGCCCTCATCCAGTCTATTACTGATGACGGACACTGGTTTGTACCAAGAATCCAAAAGTAGTAGAGTCAAGTGTTCTATGCATACTAATAGCACCTCACCCCAAAACTCTGTATGATCTCTCCCAGAAGTTTCATGTATATGTTAAACAGTTTAGAGAACAAAACGGAACCTACAGACCAATAGTCAGGGGGTTGAACAGCGGTTCCCCAGTACTACCTTCTGGGTTCACCCCTCAAGGAAGGAACAGAGCCACTGTAATACAGTGCATCCAGCTCACCTCCCAGTGAGGTGACCCAGAAGGACACCAATGTTGATTAAAAGCCATTCAGAGGTTCAAAAGAACCATCAGAGACATACTCCCCCTGTCTAGTTCCCTGCATAGGTCCTCCACCAAAGCAATGAAAACTGTCTCTGTATCAAAGCCAAGCTTGAAACCAAATTGAAATAGGTTAGATAATCCATGGCATGAAGCAGTGTTTGGTTGAGTCTGTTATCATGTTTATGGAAACCTACCTAAGTATTCCTTTAATTCCTTTCCTTTAAGCAAAGATTTCCTTTCTTAATGTTTTCCATAAGGCCTTAATTTTAAATTTAATAATTATATTTTTGCTTTTTGTGATTTGTCTGATATTTATTTGATCAAAGACACAGCACTTTTCCAAGTTTATTTTTTAATCAATTAAGACTTTCTCAAAACCTACAATAGCAGAGAGTTAGAAACACCTCATCTTCCTTCTTCAATGGGAATATTTATGTAGTTCAATGATTCTTAAATGGTGGATCATGTCCTTTTCCAATGGGTCAGAGGTGCCTTATTGGCAGTTCACACTCAGTGTTAAAAGCAGTTTAACACATGAAAGTGAGGAGGGTTTCAAATATGTGTTTGCACAAATGTGTGTTTCCATCAGTTAAATCCCATTAGTTAAAAGTTGCTGAACCACTGCTGTAGGTCTCAGGAAAGTTGCATTGTTAATTCTTAATTAAGGCATGTGAGGTATTGATTCACAACAAAAGCATTCTTCTTTCCTAGTTGTCAATTAGACGCTGGAATGAAGTCACTGTGAATAAGAAACAGTTCCAAAAAATCTCATTAGGTATCCCTGATCCACACAAATGTGCCCATAATCTTGTGTCATACCATCATACCAAATCTTTAGATCTTCCAGCTATTTGTAACCTAGATTAGGAAGGAAGGGAGTCACAATAGTGAACAACCAGTAAGTGTTTCTGTTCAATGCTAATGCCAAATAATCATCTGACTAAAGTTTAGAAAACTTTTTTTTTTATTACAGCTTGCAGAATCCTCCAGTCTGCACTGATACCACCATGATGTATAGTGCATGCTGGGAGTTATAATCCCCCCCAAAATAACTTTTCAAAGCCTTTTTTTCCCATTATGAGAATTTTCAATATTTTTAGCTTTCTTGTCTTCTTCATTCCCTCTCACATATAGACCCTTTCTGCATGACGATGGAGTCCCAGCACTTCTGCAGGACATTGTCGTGGTCCCACCCTTCTCGTATCGCCAGCTAGTGCAATCGTGGGCTATATCATTGACAGAAAATCTTTGCCAATAACCCCCAATTGCACAAGCCTTCCATTGCAGTCGGCCATGCAGAAAGGCCAGAAGCATGATCAATGCACTTCCCCCACTACTGAAGCATGGAAAGAAGGCCAGCTGGAAGGATGGAGCATGTCTCTCACACTCCTTTCTAAGGGCAGCCGGTCACCTGCGGAGAGGAGTGTTGGGGACAAGCTCCCATCTCAGCATTTTCAATTATTTTTTGCACTTTTGCACTTCAAGACTTTTTTTTAAAAAAAGAAGGAGTTAACAAATCTTTATCTTTGCCTAGATACAGAAACAGTGTACTTTCTAGGCAGTATACTCATTATCTGAAGAAAAATATGCATATAACCCAAGATTTTGCACAAAGAAACTTTTCACAAAACAGTGAAAAATAAAAACACCAAACTCGCAGCAGCTGAGTCTTTTTTTCATAGTGTGTCTTAATATATTGAGGTATCCTTTCTCACTGAAGATAAGAAAAGTTGTTAGTATCCCTAATCCTAGTTTTCCGCAAACCATAATTAGGCATTTCCTCGAAACAGGCAAATTGTGATTTGTACTGGTCAGCTAAACAGGAATACAGGCCAGCATCAAGGCTGCTTTATATTCTTTGTTTCCTGGCAAGTGTTGCAATGTGTTCCGTCATATGGTGTTCCATCTTGGGGGTAATGAGGCTATAATGACGTTCCTGTCACAAATAATGTAACAACTTGTAATGCCACTAGTTTTTCTGTAGAATAAGTAATGGTTAATCATTTTTCTTTAATGAGGAGGATTAAAATGCTTTCTTGTAGCAATTTGAAAGGAATTCTCCCCCAAGTTTTAGGTCATTTTCTTTCTTTTTTCTTTTTTTTCCACTCTAAAAATAGGAGCTAAAAAGCAACAGAAAAGTAATAAATATCATAACAAGACTCCTAGGAAGCTATTAATAAAGCGTTACGGGTGGGGGCATATACACACAATGAGGTACAGAACTAATTACTGTTAAAAAGTAATTTTCTAAGCTCTTGGCTTGATTCACACTTAAGTCAGAATGCTTAGAGCAGATCTGTTGAAATAAATGAGCCAATTGCTAATCTCAGCTAGAGTAGGCTCATTCATTCAATAGCCAATGGAAGGGGATACATGATGAAATTCAAAGAATCTGTAAAATGAACTTTGAAATGATACTGGAATTTTATTTGTTAAATATGTTAGGACAACAAAGGGAGATTAGAAGTCATCAGAAGATATTGTTATATTTGATAACAGCTGCAAGGTTGACATAACGCACAACATTGGAAAGAAAAGAAAGATATTGATTTAGGAGAATGGAAATTAAAAGTTCTGGATATGGTAGAGAAAGAAAAGTTAGCATTTTCATTGAAAAATAAACCTATCCAGAACTTTGAAAGGGAATGGAAAGGAATTTTGGAATGGATAAAAATTTAAAAGTATATGAAAGCAAAGAAAGAGATAATGTAATTGTTTTCTCTTCTGTAAAATATAACTGTTGTTCTTTCTTTTTCTTTTGGTTAATGGAAACAAAGAAGACTCAACTGGAGTAAAATAATGTGGAAGCGGGGGGGTGATATATCCGATAATGGGGTATATCTACTCTGTTTTTTATGCAACGAAACTTTTAATAAAAATATGTTAAAAAGAAAGAAAGAAAAGAGAGAGAACATTCAATAGTCAATGTAGAATAGTGGTCTGAGTGTTAGATCAGGACTCTGGAGACCAGGGTTTGAATCTTCACTTAGCCATGGAAGTCCACTGGGTGACCTTGGACAAATAATACTTTCTCAGGCTAGGCAAACCCTCTCTGAAAAAATCATGCCAAGCAAAAAAAAAACCAAAAACCAAAAAACCCCTGTGATAGGTTTGCCATAAGTTGAAACAGAGAGCCAGAAGGGTGTAGTGGTTTGAGCATTGGATTACAACCAGGTTACGCCAGATTTCAATTCCCCACTTGGAAATCCACTGGGTGACCTTATCACACCCTCAGCCTCAGGAAACACCATGAACATTTCCGCATGACACTCTTATAGCGCGATGATTCCACTTTCAACCTTCTATGGAATCCTGGGGTTTGCAGTTCTGGGGCAGCTGGCAAACCCCAGGATTCCATAGGAGGTTGGAAGTGGAATCATTGCACTATAAGAGTGTCATGTGGAAATGGCCCATGTTAGGTTCACCTTTAGATCTCCATAACTCAGAAGCAACTTAAGGCATACTATAACAGCAAGTTGAAGGCACATGACGCACATGCACACGTGCAATAGATTCAGTGGATCTGTTCTTGTTAGGGGATCTAGGTTCATGGGACTTAAATTATGAAAAATTTACATTCCATTAATTTCAGTGTTCCTACTCTGACCTAAGTCTGGATCCAATGCAGATAAGTAAACATAGGTAATTGTTCCATATTCATGATTGCTTAATCACAATTGTGACACTATGGCCATGATTGTAACAGCCTTCTCAATCCACTTTATTGGGCATCGGCTGCATGAAAAATAAGAGATCTATTCTGCTAGTGATCAGAGCATGAGTGAATGATGTCTGGAGCAGCTGGGCAAAGAGAGGTTATATAGGCCATTTCCACCTTGCACTGTTATAGTGCTATTATTCTACTTTTAACATCCTTTGGTATTCTGGAGTTTGTGGTTTACTGAGGTGAAAGAACTCTCTGGCAAAGAATTCTAAATACCCCTCTCTAAACTGCAAACCCCAGGATTCCATAAGATGTTGAAAGTGGAATAATAGCACTATAACAGTGTAGGACAGAAATGCCTGTAGTTAAGTACACTTAACTAAATTAAGTATACTAAATTAAATAGCTAATATAGAATACTGGCCAATAGTTTTAATATGATTAAGTTTTTTTTCAATTTTAGTATTATCCATTGTTTTACTATATATTATTTTAACTTATATTGGTAGCCTCCTTGGGTTCCATATCAATAGGATGTTATATAAATAAATAATAAATTGTGTAGATGTGATAAGCAGAACTGTTCCTGCTGATATTTTTCATTTAGTTATCAGTGTATACATCTTAGTCATACAGGACATACTTCAGATATATAAATTCCTGGGTTTGAAAGATGAAGCAAAAAGATGAAGCAAAAGATGACTTCCTGAGAGCATGGAGAGCTACTGGAGAGGTATGTTGTCCTCCAGTTGTTGTTGGACAGCAAACCCCACTGTTGCTCATCACTGGCCCTTTCCGCAACTCACCTTCTCTCAGCACTCGGGTGCGGGGATCACACAAGCAGCCTCCAGCAAGAGGCTCTCATGTCTCCGCTGCTTCAGCTCCGCATGAGCTGCCTGCTCCCAAGCAGGCAGCGTGAGAGCCCTGCCTCTTCCTTCCGCAGCACAGCCTGGGAGTTTCCTAGGCTGCGCTGGGGCAGGAAATGTAACCACCGTGGCTCCAGAGGCTCCGCACACATGGCAGGGCCCTGGAGCAATGCATGATCGCGCACCATTTTCGGTTGAAAGCCGAAAATGAAAAAGTGTGCAAGTGGCGCCTGCCCGACCCTGGAGTGTTGTGCAATTGTGAGTGCGTTGTGCAGATCACTCCTCACAATCGCACGACCCTCCAGGCACCCTTTCGCATGGTAAATACCGTGCAAAAAGGGCCATTGTCTATCAGCTGGGGCTGATAGGTGTTTGAATCCACTGATATAAAAAAGTAGTGTATACTACTTTTTCTGTGCAGGAAGCAGCATTTTTTGCACAGAAAGTAATATTTCTATGCAGAAAGAGCTGTTTCTTATAAAGAAAACGCAGTAACTAGGACTTTATTCTGTGCCAAATTTGCATGCAGTTGATTTGGACAGAAAGCAGCATTTGCAGCTCAGGACACTGTTTTTTCTGCACAGAAGATACTGTTTCATTGTCGAAATGTTATTATCTGCACATAATAAATTTGTTTCCTGCACAGAAAATGTTGTTTTATAAACAAATGTTGCCCAGAAGAAAACTTGATTTGTCAATATGCTTCTAATACTGTGCAGCTTTTTAAAAGATTTTATCACAGTGAGCAGAAAATTACTAAAGTTACTGAAGTTACCCACTGCTTTCTTCAAGAAGAAAATCAGTGAAAAGTTCCATCTCTAGCTTCCATTGATGGCAGCAGCTGCCCACAGTTTTTGACAAGGTGGTTTTCATGCAGTCCCACACAGAGATGCTGAAGCTTAAATCTAACCTCTGTTAAAAAGCAATGGTTCTCTCAATGAAAGAGTTCAGTTCTCAGTTCCTTGCCAGGTATATGTTGTATTTCACATCTATGTTTCTGGACAGGGGTCAGTCCTGCAAAAGACTGCTGTTATCAGTTTGAAGAAAATAGCCCAGCAATCTGTGGGGGAAATTAACAATCCTGTCTTGGTCTAACCTGTTCCTATACTTTTCCAACCACAAGCATGGTTTTATGCTGCTGATCCTTGCTGCTTATGTATCCCTTTAAGTATTACGTTTCTATCCTAGCTGAACTCATTGTCTCAAGGAGGCTGAATGTAGCCCTTGATGCTTGTGGAAGCTGTATGTACTTGTGTTGCAAAAGAGAAGCACGACAAATCGAGTTAAGGGACAGAGAGGCAGCATGAACTCTGGAAATCTCCTTGCTTTGTGGGTTTTAAATTAGACCCTAGCAATGTTATTGAAGGCATATTTTTAAAGCAGGGGCACTTTTGTGTTTTTGTTTTTTCTCCTTCTGAAATATTCATACCGCTTTGCATTATTCGGGAAGCAAGGTACAATTTTCCCCAGCGATACCCCATGATCTGCCAGACTCCTGCTGTCTATTGTCATTGTGTCTCAGAGTCACGCAGTGGCCTGAGGTGCAGCTGGCACTCCTGGACCCCCCTCCAATGCCCATAACTCTAAAACTACATGACATCTTAACCTTTATAAAAATTTCTTCACGACAGCGTTTAAAAACACCCAAATCTTTCTTGACCTTTACATCTTAGTGAAGGGGATTTTTTTATTATTGTTTTTAAATTGATGTTACAATATTCTAACCCCCCTCCCCTCAGATGTGGCATTTTTAAACTACTTCAAGAGGAACTTTGCTTTACCTTTCCCATCCTGTTTCAGACCCATCATTAATCATGGAGGAAAAATGCTCCAGACGTATACCTGACTTTATAATGTTTTTTTATGTTTCTGACATTTTATATCTATCAGCTGAAGGGAAGTTCTTGTCTCTTTCATTTAGAATCTGTTGGGCTGCTGCTGGATTCAAGGCCTGGCTTCCTCTTTAACTTCCCATAAGGATTACAATAGCATTTTTCTCTCTCTCTTAACAAAGTAGTGATTTTTATGTGTTTGAATACAGGTACAGGTGAATTAAAGGAATCTTCCATGAGCACTGGAAAGTCAGCAGGGCCAGCAATACCATTATAGCAAAGATGTTCCACCCCCTTATGGCAGTGGAACATGACAGTGGTGAATCACACAACTGTCCCTCCATTCTTTTAGAGAGCCTCACTGCCTATCTTCTTACTGAAGCAAATTCAACAGTCAGAAAGCAGCCAGGAGGGCTCTATAGAATAGTTCGTTGCTGGGATCCAACGATTCTGGTAATTTCTCTGTTGTGTCTATGCCACAGTAGAGAAACAGGCAGCACACAGGTTCCCAGAACTAACCAGGCCCCAAATGCCTTGCTTGGAGGATTCCATGGAGCAGGGCACTGTGGGCAGGATGACTGTGATGACTGCTAGTGCCATGAAGGCATAGGTGGCACCCCCTACCACCCTACTCACCCCTGAGAAAAGTATTTGGGATGAAATTTGTGAAGGGATGAAGCTGGGCGTTAGTGCAATGGGTACATCTCTTCACCCTTTGTTAGAGACCAATGAGCTTATGGAATTCCAGCTTAAAATGAGTTGATTGGCTGGAAGTTCTTAGTTGGTGGGACTATAAAAACAAGTTCAGCACTGATATAGAGTCAAGCAGTCCTGTATGAAGTGTGAAGGAGAATGTGACAGACTTATGGAGATGTTCAGAGGGGACTGAGAGAAGCCTGAAAGACAAGGGTAGCAACTAAGAGCTGAAGAAGATAAAATAACCAACTCAAGGACTGAAATTATTGAAGGCAAGATCTGGAAAAGGTCTGATGTGAATGTGAAGCGGGAGACTCCCAAGGCAATGTTCATGAAGGAACTGCAGAAGAAGAAGTGGCAGTGGGCTGCAGTGGACAATTTAAAGTGGCCAGTTAACATACAACTCAGTGTAATACAAATATGCAATGCAAATATGTAACATACTGGGGCCTTTTGGATCCTCTTCTTTTTCCTTTCTGACAATGCCAAAATGAGCCCGATTTTAGATGAATCCAATGTGCACATCTTCACATGACTGAGTCATGTTACTGTCTGAGACAGAACAGCAAACACACACAGATACCATCACTATATTCATGTGTACAGTACTGAAGGCCAGTAAAGTTGTTTTCTCTACCTTTTCTTACAAGGATGTTTCTTTGGGTTTAAAAATACATTAATAATAAATAAATAGCCAACAGTTTCTGACTCTTTCATGATGCCTAGAATTAACTATCTGAGGTGGTCACTACACTCTGTGTAATGATAGGACTGGCCCTGCAAAATGTCACAGGTCATTACCTTTCTGATAAGCTACCTATCTAAGCTCTCCACATAGTATGCATAGGTTGTGTTGCGAAATTCACAAAACCATAGCAGCAAAAAGAAGCATTCAGCAGCAGGGTTCACCCTTCTCCAAAGGGAAGGTTAAAGCAAAATTGCTTTTGGGGAAGTACCAACTCCTGCAGACATCACACTTGTTGGTCATTCCTTTCAAACTATATTATAGTCATGAAGTAGAACTTCTGTAGGGAAAAACAAGTGCTGCATTTATTACAGTAATTCTACATTCATAAAATATATTTCATATGGGGAGGAATTTACACAAGGGGTAATGTGATTTTTCCCTTTATCCATTATTTATAGTAGCTTAATCCAGGTGCAATAGGTTGTTTGTTTTTTTTATTCTTCAGTTTCATAGCGACAAAACACTTCAGTATTTCTAATTTATTTCTGCTTACAATACAGATGTTCTCAATTGTGTTCCTAACTACATTTCAGCTGTTATGGTCGTTTTTATTTGTTTGTGTCAGCATACGTGCTGAAGTCAAATGCACAATACACAATTGTTAGATTTTGAGGAGCCTGTAAAAAGCTTCTGATTATTTAGTTATCAATAAATTAAAGTATAATATCTGAGTCATTAGTGGATTTAGTCTCCAAGTGATTTCCCTGCAGCTTATATAGCTCCGTGTATAAGAATCTCATATTGTCACATAAAAGTTTCATCTTGCATTTATTCAGGGAGGCCATTTAGAAACAACATTTGGGTTGCGTCCTGTAACTAAATTTCTGAGCTGTTGACAGAAGATTTTAAAATATACTTAATTTAGAGGACAATCTATATTCTTCCTTATGTACAGAGTGAAGTGCAAAGAGTAAGAGAGCAATCAACCCTACCCAGACCATGTTTAAGATCATATATGATTATTCTTTGGGTACACCTGGGTCCCTATGAAGTATGAAAAATAACCACAGCATATGTTTTGAAAACAGTAATTTTTGCATCTGCAAAATCCTATGGCCCCAAAACCCTAAGGCCCAACAGGGACAATAGGAATCATCAGATCATACCCTCCATGATTGGAGAGTTCCAGTCATAAAAGAGGAGATCTTGGATTCACCTTCACCCGCCTTGCCAAAAATTCTGCATTATTTACCTCCACCATGTTAGAGCCCCAATGTCAGGAAAGGTTGACACACTTGAGGGTAGCCCTGGATCTGTGGGAACCAAAGCCTTTCTGTCTTTGAACATATCCCAAATACATGTGGAAATAGGTTATCATGTTGCCTGAGGCTGTCATAAAGGCCATCCTTCTCTTTGCAAACAACAGGAGGGAAATAATATGGATGAAAAAGCCAGAAGAAGGGAAACAAACACTTCAGCCCTGCCAGTAGGAGCTCTAATATAATACACTTGCTTAGCACAACACAAGACCGCAAACTTGGGGGTGGAGGAAAGTACAGCATTCTGTCAGAAGCTCCTTCACAATGTGCAGTAGGATTCTATGCATTTTATAGCTCTATCCCAGGCAGTAGACTAGAAATAATTAAATTGTTATATCTCCTATCCTGAAACCTGAAACTGTATCCCTTCAACCAGCACGTGTAGTGTTTAGAATTAGATCAAATCCCTACAATGGGCCATGAAGCTCAGCAGGTGGGTGACCTCGGTTGATCACTTTCTCTCTGCTTAAGCTGCTCACAGAGTTTCTGTGAGCATGGGAGGGACACCTGGAGCCATCCAATCTGGGCTTCTAGGAGTAGAGGGGATATAAATATGAAGATAATAGGTGTGATCAAGAAGTTCCTCATAGAGCCTCTTATAACATAGACAGTCCTCTCATCCCTGATGGTTTGCTTCACACATTCTGCTCCTACTTCAGGTGCAACATAGGCACAGGTCCTTCACAGATAAAAGTCCATCATAGGTAAATATTCTTTACCAAATATGGTGAAGTTCTTCCAAACGTATTTTGCACTCTTTGAGCTACCTAAGATATCTTGACTTTCCCAGTTCCTAAATCAAAGAGGCCTCCTTCATAACACGTTCAATAGTTGGGGGTCACAACAACATGAGACACTTCAAAAGCACAGGAAATGCAGGGTAACAGTGAATAAATATATCAGGTTTGAACTTTAGTTAACACAAAAGCTTTCAAATGCTTGGACTGTTATTTTTCCAAAGGGTAAAAAAAATTCTTGGGGGTTGGGAACATACAAAAGTTCAACCAACAGCGTCTGTAATTAAGTTGGTGTGCTAGTTTATACAAACAGCATTTTGTATATGCTAACTAATAAGATGTATACTGCACAGTTCTGTGATCTCAAGGCATGAAATATGAGGGCCCCACAGCATTCCCATTAAATTAAATGAGAATGCCAAAAGATCATTACTATTTGCACCACAGAAGTGTTTCATGAATGGCACCACTGTCACGAAAATCCTTCTGTAATGGCTAGGGAACACATTAGCTTTCTCCCTGGACAATCGAACCTGAATAACCAACTCTAGCAGCAATTTTCCTAATGTATTTGTTTCCTCTTTTTTCATATTCTAAGTTCCGTCATGAAACTCGGCCGTGCCTCCTGCTTCTCCTGGCTGGCTCTTATTCTCCTCTGGGGGTAAAATAGAGACTCCTTTATTTGCACATGTTAGAAGATGGATTTAATAAATAGCAGAATCCAACATCAGAACAGAGAAAGAATACTTTCATTGTGACAAATGGAGGCTATGAAAGGCTCATAGCATAAAGATATTCTATCTCTTCAGTGTACAGATGCCATAGAAACTGGTCCATTTTAGCTGCTTCTTATCTTCTTCCTGGAGTACCTATTGTAACTGAGATCTATTTTACACATAAGCCCACTTTCAGGTGTTTAAAATTTGTAGCTTTGGAATGTAGGCAAGGATGCATACACCAGCTGCTCCACCAGCCTTACTGCCCTGATAGGTGAATAACTGTATCTGTGGAGGGCTGTACTGTCGTTTAGCCAAATATGGCTACAGTTCTTCTTCAGGTCCTCCTTGTCCACACAGGATGGCTGGGGGCGGAGGTGCTGCACCTGAAATATGCATCTCCATCCTCCTTCCACCATTAGAGATTGAGCATCTGTGTAGTTCTTCTGATGTGCAATTTCTGTAGATGTTCCTGTGCCAGTCTTCCATCCATGTAATTGTTCCTAATGTTTGGTTGATTGGTTTAATATTCCACCTCTCTTCTAAGGCCATTTCCACACTACACTGTTATCGTGCTATTATTCCACTTTCAACATCCAGTGGAATTCTGGGGTTTGCATTTTACTGGGGTCAAATTGCAAACTGCAGGATTCCATACAACGTTGGCTAAATTGCAAACTGCAGGATTCCATACAACGTTGAAAGTGGAATAATAGCACTATAACAGTGTAGTGCAGAAATGGCCTCAGATTGGGACTCCATATGGTTTACAACAAAGTTAATGGAGGGGGGGCTAAAAATGCATACAGTATTAGAATATAAATCCACAAATTATAAGATGAATAGACAATTGGATTAAAAGTAGCTAAAAGCACAGCAGTTTTAGCAAATGGCAGCACACACCAGCAAAGAGGCTCAACAACCAGTCAGTGGCCAAAAAAGCTTACCAGTATCATAAGGTCTTTGCATGTGGTTGAAAGGACAACAGAGAGAGGGGCAAATTAGTTTACTTTAACTGAGAGTTCCACAGCCTCAGAACAGCTTCTAAGAAAGATAAGATTGCTGTCTGATTGCATACCCGCACAATTGCTACTACATTTTAAGTAATGGAAATCTGTGTTTTGTTAGCTACAGTGGTCAGCCAACACAATCCAGCTGTGAAGGACATAAACAAGACCATACCCAATGAATAATCAACATTATCTCAAGAGCTGGCCTATGAAGGAACACATACAACTGGATACAGTCATTCTGGGCTTCTTCCTGGGCAATAAGTCACAGTATGGAATGCTCCATTGTGTCGAGCAGTAGAACACTTTGTGGGGCACTGCTGTAATTAACCAGGATTTATCTGGAGCACAACTTAAGAGTGCAATCAAACACAAATACTGGCTTGTTGAAAATGTTTCTCTGGGACTAGATCAGCTGAAATTATACAGAATATAACTCTTATCTGAAAAGTATCTGTGGGGAAGGATTTCTAACTACACAATTACAGTACTATGATTCTGCTTTGACTGCCATGGCTGCATCCTGTGGAATCCTGGGATCTGTGGTTTGATGAGGACAAGAGCTTTCTGGCTGAGAATTCTACATCCACTTCCCTAAATTTCAAATCTCAGGATTCCATGGGATGGAACCATGGCAGTTACAGTGAAAACATAGTGCCCTAAGTGTGTAGTGTGAAAGGGCCCCGAGAGAGAGAGATCTGTTACCATTCTACAAAATCAAAACTAAACTATTAAAAAATAAGACATTTGGATATGAATGGTAGTGTTGCAACATACTGCAAGATAAGTCAGAGCTAAGATATTGCTGAACATCTAGATCTTTAGTTTGCTTTGTGTTAAAAAGAGAAGACAGCCCCACACTGTAGTGGCTTAAACTTCTGACAGTCTTTCTTTTATTTCATTAGAATAAGAGGAAAACAAATCCTTGATTCATCTAAAAATAGAGATCAAGAGAGCATTAATTTCCTTACCCATTACCAGTCACTGGAAGCCTATGGGCAAAGATGTATATAGTAAGACTTCTTGGCAGCAGAACTGCTTTGACAAGTATATAGCTCATGATGAACTTTGCTATCACATGCTTAGCGAGCTCCTCACAAATCTTTTTAGTTGTTAATCATTATTGCCTTCATGTTGTCTGGATAGAATTTCTTCCACGTCTGTCATCCCTATCTCATTTCTACCAAGCATTAAGAAATGGCAGCAATGAAAAACCAACAATTAGTCTTCATAGGTCACAGTAGCTCCTGGAGGGCTTCATATCTCCTAGACCTTGGGAATACTACACACGATGTTCTGTGGCCTGGGAGGACATTGTAAGATGCAACAAACTCAGCAAGAACAGATAACACACCCACCATTTACTTAAAAAATAATCAGTACTGCTATACAGAATGCCAAGGTCTGAAAAGGGACAGATTGCTGGCTAGAAAAGTTCAGGACAACAAATGATGAGGAAAGGAGATTAAAAACAGCCTTCTAATGATCTCTTGTAAAATACAGGATCAGCCTGCGGGGTTTTAATATCAAGAAAAATGAATCTTTGCTCTCCTCGTGTAAAGATAAAAGTATTGCTAAGTGGTTGCTGTTATCAAGAAGTCAAGGAGAGCTTTGCCAAAGTTAAGACAAGGTGCACATAATTAGCTTTTCTTAAAAGCAGGAGACCAAGTGCTTAGAGCTTTAGTGTCCAAATTGTCCATAAGTGAACATGAAAGAAGATGGTGGATACATACACTGTTTGAAGTACACTCAGAACCTTGACAATATATGATGTTGTGTGAAATATTAATAACAACATGAGAATCCAGAAACCTGGATTTCTTGCTACATCATTACAATGGCAAAAATCTTACTTGTGATAATCTTTCCAATTTTTTTTCCAAAAATGAATTGAGCTTTGAAATAGACCTTAATGAGTTGGAGCCAGACTTCATCATACCAAGACCATTTCCTCACTACACTCTTATAGTGCTATTATCCCACTTTCAACATTCTACGGAATCCTGGGGTTTGCAGTTCAGGGAGGGGCATTTAGAATTCTCAGCCAGAGAGCTCTTTGGCCTCAGTAAACTACAAACCCCAGAATTCCACAGGATGTTGAAAGTAGAATAATAACACTATAACAGTGTAGTGCGGAAATGGTCTTTGAGTAGACCTACCAAGCCCTATTGATTTCAGTGTGTCTACTGTAAGTATGCAACCTATTCATGGTTGAAAATCCTAGATACAAAACAGCAACAAAGACACAGAACAATCCACAATTCACCTTTCACGCCTCTGGTAATATGATTATTTGAACTAATAACATTTACATCAAGATCTTTGAAGTAAAACTTGTGCTGTTTTGAGCTAACTTTGTGGATGTATAAAAAATAACATTGCCACTTTTAAACAAATTTCAACTATACAGCTTAAACTACATGAGTGACACGAAAAGCATCAACCTAGTGATCAGATATTTAAACCATGTTCCATGTGCATTCTTGCCATCCCTCCGTACTTTATAACGGGTGTGCTTGAATGTGTGAATCAAAAGTGGGAAATCTCATTCAGCCCCAGAGCTGCATTCTGCTTCAGATAAGTTCCACGTTCCAGTGGTAGATGGAACCAAAGGAGAAAATATTAGCATGTTTTAGCTTAAAGCACTTCAAGCCAATAATTAAGGCTTCAGAGAAGCATTTTAGCCTTTTAGAATTGTGGAAAAATTGGAGAACCACCAAGTAGTGGTGTCATAAGGTAGAGAGTAGAATCTTCTAGGGAAACCTCAAAAGTCCAGATTGGGAATTCAGAATGGCCAAATTCAGCCCTATGATCTGAGGTTGCCCACTCTGGATGTAAACTAAATCCACTGAAATGCACACACAGCAGCCTCTATTGCCATGTATGTTTCCTCCCATTGCCTTAGTGCACAAATGTTGTTTATTCTGTACATTTCAATCAGTGTTATGCTTTGTATTGTAATAAGTTTGATTCCCCCACATTATTCCTCTTTTTTTAATTAAAAAAAGTACTTGTTCCCACTTATAGGAACATGAATTGGAGGTGAGCTGTATCAACAGCAGAATCATCTGGGAATACTCTTGCTTGACAGTGCCACTTCAAATTATAAACCTACCTCCCCCATCTATAACTGAAGAATCACATGGGAATGTCACTTGGGGTGGAGAGTTATATCCAAAGAATATAAAAGATAGCCTAATCCATGTTTTTTTTTATTTATTTGTATCCCACCTCTCCATATGGATCAAGGCGGCGAGCAACTTACAAATAGCATGTATTTCAAAACATTTCTATACATGCCCCCAACAAGCTGGGTACTCATTTTACCGACCTGCAAAAGGATGGAAGGCTGAGTCAACCTTGGAGCCGGGCAGGATTGAACTCACAACCTTGTGGCTTGCAGTACTGGCATTTAACCACTGCACCACCACTGTTGTGTGCTAGTGTTTATCATAGCTCCCCAGATGGATGGATGGATGGATGGATGGATGGATGAGTTAAGGCATTTATTTGTCACCTCTCACCCCCACTAGTGTCCCCAAGGTGGGGCATATGAGTGAAAACACTTTAAAGCATTACATTGATGAATATAAGCCAATTGAAACACTTCTCTTTGAAACAGTCCTAAAACCAGACAGTTCAGAAACCAGCCAGTCACACCTGTTTTTAAGATCCAAAAGCCAAGTGAAATAGCACAGTCTTCACTGCCTGCCAGAAACTCAGAAAGGATGGGAACAATCTGAATTTCCTTGGGAGGGAGTTCCACAGTCAGGGTGCTGCTACAAAGGAAGCACTGTCATTTGTACCCACTAGCCTAGCCTCAAGGAATGATGGAACATGTAACAAGACCTGCACTGATAATCTTAGATTTCAGGTAGTCATATATGATAGGAAGTATTTCTTAGGTATTTTATTTTATTTATATCTTACCTTTCTCCTGGAATGGGACCACAGCCTCAAGTTATACAGGACTTTATAGATCAATACCAGCACCTTGAATTGAGCTTGGGAGCAGTGAGAAGAGTTGCCATTCAGAAAAAATTTAGTTGGCTTACACTGGTTGTGGCTGCCACATGGAAGTCATTTGAAATCTCTCCACGTACTGCTGTCTTTTACAAATATAGGCAATGTCTATCACCTTTGTGGAGATGCCATTCTATCAATACAACCCTTTTTGTTTTATCTCCTTAAAGATATTAGGCATCATCCATGTATTTGTTTGAAAGTTTAGTACTGTCTTGACCAGTGGGGATTTTACTTCTCTTCAGATGAAGATCCATGGCTCTTGTAGGTTTTGACATCTGATTATCATGGTGCATAAAATACCAGCCTTGCAGTATCCAAGTGACTTGAACTCTGACAGGCACTAAAAGTGACACACATGAAGTGACACTGGCCACTGATGTAGCAAGCCCATCTTGCTTCCAAGTGACACAAGCAATCAACAATAGTCAAGGTGATACTGGTGTGAAGTTGATTGTGATGACAAGATGCGTGGGACAGTGTGCTGACAATACACAAACTAGTGAAAAATGAATTATGACTCATCAGCTGGTTAATGAGTAGAAATGTCAGGTGCCTTTTCCTCCTCCTCCTCCTCCTCCTCTTCTATTTCTATAATAATTATATTCCAATTATCTGTTTAGAAGATGACAATACAGTATACCTGTACTAGAAAAAGATATGGTACAGTGCAACTTCAAGTACAGCATGGAAAAGATCTAGACAAGGTTGAGATATTTAGGCCTGGTTCACACCTAGGTATACATCATATCTGTACTTGATAAATGGAACCTTAATATGTGGATAGCATTGGCCTAAATTCAATGTGACATTGTTGCACGCCATGGTACATCATTCCTTTCCCTTCTGGCCTTAGAAGCTACCCAAAAATTGACTCTATATTGTTTTTCAACCTTCTGGAGAAGGTTTTGAGGTGCATGGGAAAGGAGAGTGCAGTGAGATCAGGCACCATCTCCATTTACTGGATACCATTATGTTGGATAAAGCCCATTACATCAGAAGTTACATTAGATCTGTTCTGTGTTGTCCGTCATGGCCATTTGACCCATGAAAGCCATGCCTTATTAGTGCAATTATGAGGTGATAACTGTGCGTGTGTGACCCCAGCCCAAAGGGGTCTGGAAAAAAATGTGTTGTTTTTTAAACTGTGCTGGCTTGTATCCACACAGGAAAGTAAACACTAACATATCAACATGTTCTAGCTATTTGAATAACCAAGGTCAATGACAGAGGCTTCACTCTTCAGATCCCTGTATTTATGATATATTTGTCATTCTAAAGGATCAGTTTGTGAGATCATGTTCTTTTGTTCTGTTGTTTCCTAACGCTGGAACTGGACAGTTCCTTTCACTAGCATTTGAACCTGGTGATCAGGATTAAAATCTTCAGTGTAATTCTGTTTGCTCCAGATAAACTGGATGCCTGCAACTGAGCAACAGCTATGACATTTGCACAGATGGTCCTCTGGTGCCTAAGATCTGTCGGGCTATGGTGGAGGAACCTAGCTGAGAAAGCCACTGGAGTGGGAGGTTGCAGACTGGGTGACTAAGCCATAGGCAGCTTGAGTCTCATAAAACAGAGCCCATGTTATCTTTGCACTAGATGTAATAACAAGTCATTAAAATGGCAAGGGACTGTGTAATGATTTTGCATCAGATTATGATATTTCATTCAAGTTTATAATGCCTGGATTGTTTTACTGGTTAGGGAAGAATCCATTTGTTGAGTCAGATCTGTCATGGCAGAATTAGACAAATATCTACAATCCACTTGGCCTTCCCTAAGCTATCATGCTCTGCATTTTGGAGGCCTTGGACACTCCTAGATCTCTTGGAAATGGTTGCACAGGAGAAACTTGCAAGTATATTGTTGCTTTGCATCATCTTGTGCATCTTTCCCAGCCCTCTGAAAATGAGGACAGGAGGTTCATTCTTGCCATATGCCTTCAAGTCATTTACAACTTATGGGAAACCTAAGGTGAACCTATCACATTTTGTTTTTTTTAAAAAAATTGTCCTTAGAGTGTTTGCCATTGCTTCCCTCTGAGGCTGAGAGAGTGTGACTTGCCCAGTAGGTTTCTATGGCCAGGTGAGAATTTAAACCCTGGTCTCCCAGAATGCTAGTCCAACACTCAAACCAATATGCTCTACTGGATGTAGAGATCTGTTAATAAAATGCAGAATACTGACTTGAAAACTAGTGTTCTCAGCTGTTTATATTTTATTTATTTTATTATTTATTTGTTTGTTTGTTTGTTCGTTCGTTTGTATCCCGCCTCTCCATATGGATCGAGGCAGCGAACAACTT
The DNA here is from genome assembly GCA_948474755.1 of Ctenosaura bakeri. Lineage (NCBI taxonomy): Eukaryota > Metazoa > Chordata > Lepidosauria > Squamata > Iguanidae > Ctenosaura > Ctenosaura bakeri. The sequence continues at coordinate 132,384 of CAOLHI010002592.1, forward strand.
ACAAATAGCATGTATTTCAAAACATTTCTATATATTTCTTTACATTCCTGTCTCTTAGTGCTTGCAAATTTGCTGTGAGGTCTGTACAAGATCAAAGGCTTTCTTTGTGCCTGTATCCTCTCTACGGCCTTTTCCGCACTGGGCGAGGGAATTCGCCCCATGCCAGTACTCACTGGTCCTGTGTGCTCCATGCGCGGGTCCAGGCTGGTCCGGAGCAGTCCGTGGCCGTCGCTCCACACTGCTCCAGGGACAAAAATGGCAGCTTCCGGTTGGTCGAGGCTCTCCACCAACTGGTGAAGCTCACCAGACCAAAGCCTACCCCCGGCAAATCTGCAGGCTTGCACTGGTGCGAGTCTGCAAATCTGCACCGGAGCGCGGCCACAGAGTAGCGCGCTCCGTGCTTTTGAAAGATCTGTTTTAAGTGGTCTTTCAAAAGCACGCTGAACGACCACTTTGGGTCATTCCAGAGCGGGCTGAGGTCCGGAACTACACAAAGTAGTCCAGACCCAGTCCACTCCCAGGTGTAGACGTTCTCTCTGGCGGACACTCTACACCATTTTAAAAACCCCGTGCAGAAAAGGCCTAAGCCTAGGACACATAAACAAAGGACTATCTTTAAGATAACATCATAGGTAGTCAAACAACAAACCCCATTGTCAAATATCTCTGTTGAGTTGTTCCCTCTAAAAGAGGGATTCAAAATTTAGTGTTGTGAAAGGTTGGACTGAGCAATACTAATTACAAATGGGACCTGCAACAAGCTTTACAATGGTGAATACTGCTAGAGTGCCTGTCAGCTATAGTATCTTATAAGTAAGTGGTAGAATGGCAGTTTTTGCACCCAATATGCCAGGAACCAATACCTTTTTTGATCCCCATTGGCTAAAACCATTTCTTTCTTTCCTGGAAACCTACTGTGGACCAGCAGCCAATGGCATGCAGACCAGAATTAAATAATGCAGTCAGCTGATATGTGATCTTTTGAGGGCAAAATTGTAAGTGGGGAATCCATTTTTCCTAACCCAACTTTAATTGTCTGAGTTTAAGTTTTAGGAGGAGAAAGAACAATAATATTTAGTTTGCCCACATGCTGCATCTGTGGTCCACCACTTTGAGTAACACTATTCTAGGCTACTTCATTCCATTCCCATTCCACTTACTTCTGGCAAAAGGGTCTGTCAGCAGTCTGCAATGAACTCCCACTGGGTTGGTGTATGAAGGGAGTCTCTAAAGGTGTGTGAATCATGCAGCCCCCTGACACTGCTGAACTGCAATTTCCAGCGTTCTTCACCATGGACTATGGTGTCTAATGCTGCTGAGAACTGGAGTCTACAACATCTGAAGGACTGCCACTTCATGCTAAAAATTCTTTGCACTTTTGTAAATCTTGGAGTTTCCCCATTCCAGCTGATACATCTATCTCTCTGTGTATGGCTGGATGACACTTGCAGAGTGTTGCCAGGTCATCAGGAAGTTTTATTCCCCAGGAACTGCAATCTGACTGTGTATGGAGGATTCCGTTTTGGTTCCAGAAAGATCTACATTTGGAGAATAGTTTTTCTATTAATCTGTAGACTGAAAGTCAAATCAATTTATTTTAATTCTTTAAGCTGATCCTTAAGAAAGGATGATGGTGAGCTAGCAAAGAGCAAGGTGTTTTTTGTCCTGGGAATTTGATTGCTGCCTCCACCCTGTCCCTGTGAAATCTTCTGACATGTCAGTCAGTGCATAGTCAGAGCTTCTCAGTAGCAATTCAAAGTTCAGACCTTTTCAACAGGGAGAGGGGACAGGGCCAAGGGAGGGTTGGGGCTTGAGGGATAAGCTATTGGGCTGCCTTGGAAATCTCCTCCAAGGCTGAAGTATTCTCTGAATACTGAAAAGTCTTTTTGGCCTCCTCCTCCTCATCTAATCATATTTCTGTGAGTTGCCCAAACATTTCCACAAATAAAAAGGGCTTGGTTCTTGCAAAGGAGCTAGTGAAATATGGGCTGGACAGGGCTACTGTTAGGTGGATTTGTAATTGGTTGACTGACTGAACCCAAAGGGTGTTCACCAATGGCTGTTTTTCATCTTGGAGAGAAGTGACTAGTCGGGTGCCACAGGGTTCTATCCTGGGCCCAGTGCTATTCAACATCTTCATCAATGACTTGGATGAAGGAGTAGAGGGCACGCTGATCAAATTTGCAGATGATACCAAATTGGGAAGGGTTGCTAATACCCCAGAGGACAGGATCAAATTTCAAAATGACCTTGACAGACTAGAGAGCTGGGCCAAAACTAACAAAATGAATTTCAACAGAAAGAAATGTAAGATCCTACACTTAGGCAGAAAAAATGGAATACACAAATATAGGATGGGGGACACGTGGCTGGATAGCAGTACGTGTGAAAGGGATCTAAGAGTCTTGGTAGATCACAAGCTGAACATGAGTCAGCAGTGTGATGCAGCAGCCAAGAAAGCCAACGCAATTCTTGTTTGCATCAATAACAGTATGGTGTCTAGATCAAGAGAGGTAATGGTACCACTCTATTCTGCTTTGGTTAGACCTCATCTGGAATACTGTGTCCAGGTCTGGGCACCTTAATTCAAGAAAGATATCGACAAGCTGGAACATGTCCAGAGAAGGGTGACCAAAATGGTGAAGGGTCTGGAAGCCATGCCCTATGAGGAACAGCTTAGGGAGCTGAGTATGTTTAGTCTGCAGAAGAGAAGGCTAAGAGATTAGCCATGTTTAAATATTTGAAGGGATGTCATGTCAAAGAGGGAGCAGGCTTGTTTTCCACTGCTCCAGAGATTAGGACAAGGAGCAATGGATTCAAGCTGCAGGAAAGGAGATTCCACTTGAACTTCAGGAAGAACTTCCTGACGGTCAGAGCTTTCGGCAGTGAAATATGCTGCCTCAGAGTGTGATGGAGTCTCCTTCTTTGGAGGTTTTTAAGCAGAAGCTGGATGGCCATCTGTTGGGAATGCTTTGATGTGTGTTCCTGCATAGCAGGGGTTGGACTGGTTGGCCTTTGTGGTCTCTTCCAACTCTATGATTCTATGATTCTGTGAAAGAGAACCATATATGCACTGGACCACCTTGAAGGAAAAGTGAATATTGGTATCATCTGCAATGAACAATGTCATCTTCAAGTTGAGCATTCATGGACAGAAGCTTCCTTCATTTTGTTTTGTTTTATTTACAACACAAGCAGTCACTCTTACATCCAAAGTCCTGTTGATATATTATACTCCTGATTGTGCTTTTTCCAGCATTGTGCAGCAGCAGCAAAGGGAGATGACAACATGTTGCACCTCTGAGCAGCTTATTTGTCTTAAGCCTTACTTCCTTCATGGGCACTGTGCCCATGTTTCCTCCTGCCACCACCATCTACACCAGCAAAGTTACACTAGAATAATGTGCCAAAAGTATTCTGCCCTAAGAATGCCGGTGTGTGGGGGTACATTCAAGTTATTTGTTAACTGATCATGACCCCATGAATATTTGTAGGGTTTTCTTAGACAAGGAACACTCAGAAGTGGTTTGCCATTGTCTTCCTCTGACATGTAGCCCATATGACACCTGATATTCCCTGGTGGTCTCTGTTCCAAGTATTAACCAGATGTGACCCTGCTTAGCTTCCAAGATCAGATAGGATCCTCTGGTGCCTTCAGAGGATTTAGATCATGTGCTGTTTTGCATGCCCATTATAAATTTCAGCATCCTTGGTGTAATCAAGAATCTTTACTTTCCTAGGTATGTTCTGAAATGAAATCTGTTCCTTGTCTTACATACTTCTGCAGTTTCGGGACACTACATGCCAAGAAAATCTAAAGCCCAATGTTTCTTCAGATGCAAGCCAATGAGTAGATGGATGCTTCACTGTACAGGTTCATGGAAAGCCATGCCTATAAGCCTTCACTCCATGCTAGATGGATGACTGAACAAGATGTGTCTAAGATAAATTTCATTTTCTCTCACTTGCTAATATGGCCAAGGCTTGGCTCAAACCAGTATTCACCAACTGGGAAGACAGAGAAGGAAAGGCTTTGTAAGCAGTTGGTACAGAGAAGGCTCCAAGATTTTAATTTTGTTCTTGTTGTTGGCTAAAGAGCACCATTTTAATTAGGGAAGAAATAATCTCAGTGCTGGAAACTTTGTATTTTTAAAAGAAATGTGCTGCAGTTATAACAACACCATTAACACTCTTAGTACATATTAACAGTCCTCAAACAACTCAGTCACTTGATGTGTGATTTTTTTTTTTCAAAGAGAAATTGAAAGGGGGACTCCACTTTTCTCCCCCAGGTTTAATTACTAATAAATTTTACTTTCTACAGAAGGAAGAATGAGGTTATTTAATTTGCACACACACACTGTATCCATCACACTAGGTCATGATTAACAAAGAAGGTGAAAATATACTAGCTTTGCAAAAATTTTGAATCTCCATAATTGCAGCCTATTCATTTTGGTAGAGCTGCTTATAGACATCCTGACTGTAAAGTGAAGGCCTGCAGATGTGTATTGGACTACCAATTACTATCCAGTAGTAAATTAAATATCTCAAGTCTACCTTGCAAAACATATTAAGGCTGTGATTGATTCACATTCTGTTCTCATGCGTACTACAAATGATCATGATTCCCAGAACTTGGAAAGCTACTTTTGAAAGGAAGTTAGTTGCAACAGTTGGTTACAGTTCCAACACCTACAAAGTCATTAGTTATTGTTATGGTTAGAAATTTAAACAGGTTGCTCCTGTTTTTCAGAAATAAATAAGGAAGTTACTTATAGCTATTTTTTTAAAAAAAATAATAGAACACTAGAAAGTGTAGCTTCTGGTAAAAAATGCACTCTACATCCATTTATCTCATTGTCACCTGAATATTTACAGCAGAGCGCAAAATAGCAGCAAAAAGCACAGAACAAGATAGTACTGGAACTGTGCGATATTCTCCATAAAAGTAATTAAACTATTGCTATAATACAGCAAAAGGAATAAGGTATGCCTCTTTAAGCTACAGTGCTGATGGAATGTAATTATATTTTCATTAATGGGGAAAGGAATTTATTGAAATTATTTGTAAGTAGTTACTTCTAAACTCTGTTAATTCCACTGGATTAACAGAACTTGGACTTTTTTCTTGTGCTATGCTGGCACCTGCCACCTTAAAAAAATCTTCCCTCATTCTGATTCCCATCATGAACAACATAACTTATGAAGGCATCTTTTTAAGATGTTGTCTCCTGCCAGCATCAGCATTCGTTCTTAAGAGGCAATGCTGATTTGAGAACACTAGAACCACATCAAGTAGGAAGACATTTTTCATATGTTTGCAACAGCGGGGTCAAAGTCAAGCAACAGTTTCTGTGATAGCAAATGCAATGCTGAGGTACAGTATGGACTGAAAGATTAATCCACCAAGCTGTTGGAAAGCTTGACCAGCCCTACCATTGAGCACGGGACAGTTACTTTGGATTAGCAACAAATCATTGCAGGACAAATTATGGATCTCACAGCCTGTCCTACACCAACCTCATTGTTATCTCAAAAGGTAGGTCATCCAGAGGTCCAGCCATGGTGCAAGTGCTTCTGTGGAACTATGGGGAAATATTAGCTCAAGGTGAGGCCTGTGAGAAGGGAGATCTTTCCACCTATGTATACCAGTACTAATCAGAGACACTAGTTGCAGATTCAAGCCATCTCACAACCATATAAGGGAAACCAAAGGAAAGGAAGAAAAAATTGAATAGTGAGAAGTTGAGACAAAGTAGGCAATATTTACCTAACCCGCAGAGAAGAGATGAAGCAATGTGGCTGAGACCAAGGATCTGAGAGTAGCACAAGAACAGGAATCTGAGCAGCAGAGTAACGGCCTAGGTCCAGTGTACTATGTGTTGTCTGGGTTTAAATACCTATTTTCTTCTCTGAAGGAGAAGGTGCTAATGGCTCTCTGGCTGAGCAAATGAAGTCTGGAATGGGCTAATGGCCTTAGCATTAGATGACAAAGCATTGATAGGAATCATGTTAGCTTCTTAATGTCTGGGCAGGTGAGGAAACAAAGGAGAGTTTCAGAAGGAGAAGGAAACAGGTTGATGACCATCAGTTGCTCTATTGAGACAAGTTTGTGCACTATTGTGTTGGAGGTTGAGTTGTTCAGGGGATTATTGCAAGCTCATCAGCATGGAGCTTCCCAACGGATACACCCAGCCATGCCCAAAAGTCTGACCTACTTTTGGATGTGATCAGCCAGTCCTCTTTTCCAGCATGGCTTTTCAGTGATAATAGTGTATGATTTATATTTCATGCCAATTAAATAATGTTCATTGTCAATTATATCACGGAATTGAGGTATATGGCACAGTAACACCGTCAGAACCTCAGCTAGCCTGATGCCTTAGTTGATGTCAAGCATGCTTTCCCATTGCAAGTATTAAAGAAAGTGTTAAAGATCTGGATACAGTTGGGTTTGTACATTAGATGGGCCACCATCTTGTTCTTTTCTCGCCTTGGCTCTAAAACTAGGATAATGAGAAATCTCCCTAGAAAAGGGATGAGCAAAGTTTAGTCTTTCAGATGTTATACTGCAACTTCCAGTATTTCTCCCCATTGGCTATGCTGACTATGGCCATTTCTGCACTACACTGTTATAGTGCTATTGTCCCACTTTCAACATCCTGTGGAATTCAAGGGTTTGTAGTTTATTAAGGCCAAAAAAGTTCTCTGGCTAAGAATTCAAAATGCCCCTCTCCTAAACTGCAAACCCCAGGATTCCATAGGATGTTGAAAATGGAATAATAGCACTATAGCAGGCTAGTGCGGAAATGGCCTATAGTTCCTGAAGGTTCTAATACAACAATATCTGGGGGATGCATTTTGCATCTGCTCTAGAGCATCATTGGCTACTTGTCCACTTGTATCCTAATTGTGTTGAAACGAAGCAGCTGCTCTCCTGTATAAACATGCTCCCAAAAGTACATCTAGACAAGCTGCAAAGGATGTGTTTCAAATATAGTAGAAATGGCTACTACTATCTGGTCTTGGTACTTCAAAGTATTCAAGATCAATGCTCTGGCCCCAGATTTTTTGCAGTAAAAATGCTCTGCAAGTCCTTAAAGAGATACAGTACTTGTACCATACTGAACCAATGTAAGACTTCAAGGAAGCTGAACCTATCCTCAAAATAGGGGTAGATCCTTTGATAGCTCCTTTAATGTTTGGATTCAAACCTGGACAGGATTCACAGCCCCAGTGATATCTGAGCCACCAGCATGTCTGAAAGTAGCCCAAATGTTTCAGACATTACATTAGCATGATCAAGTGCTACCAAGTTGTGAGTTGAGGAGAGGGACAAATGGACACAGGAGAAATGTTACAGGTTCTGCTATATGCACTGTTAATGAGAAACAGATCTTCCCTAAACCCTAGTATTTTGTAGTGGTGGTATCATTGGTATAATACTGTCTAGTAGTAGTAAGACTTCCTCTCATGGCCCATTAGGTCTAAAATTAAATGCACATATATTTGCACTGTAAGACAATGTTAATGATTTATCTATATTTTATGTAGGTCAATAGATAAACAGTAGCTTATTAATTTCCACTTGTATCCAACTCAGCAGAAGCATTTTTAGTTCCCAGCTATGTGGTTCTAAGCATTTCTGCCAGAGGAGGGCAATCTGGGAATGAGATTTAGCATGGCTGGCGTTACATCAGTTTGGATTGGATCCCCTGAAATCCAACCCCCGCTTCCCCTAGAGACATCCCAGAGGTTACCCCACCAATAGATTCTTTCACTCTCATTGAATTCAATGGCCTTAAGTGTATTACTGAGAATACTGAGAACCTTGTCCAGAGGCACCACTGAGAAGGTTAGCAGAGGTTGGGAAAATTCCATTTTGGATTACAGTTCCCAGAACCTCTCAACCAGTATAGCCACTACTAGATGGAAGATACTCAGAGTCTTATCCCCAAATAGTAACTTTTCAAAACTCTTGATTTCACAAGCTGAATTTAATGGTTTTACAGTTGCCCTCCCTTCCTTAGACATCTATGTGTATCACTTTGGTTGTGGGCATACAAATAATATTTCCCTTCTCCCCACCCCGAGACACCATTCTGTGCTTTACATCTGTTCCTGTGCTCCTGATATTAGAGCAAAAAGGGAAAAGAAGAAGAAGAAAAGTAATAATCAAAATGTATACATTTTCACATTTTAAACTCATTCAAATCTTAACACCATAATGACAAGAAGAAAATGGAGTTTGTTTCTGCTGTTATGAGGCTAAATGCCTGGGAATAAGCTCCTTTGCAGTACAAAAAGATAACACATTTTCAGGTTAAAAATAATAGCATGAGCATCTGTAATCATGTACCGGTCCATCTATCAGTCTCTTTCCCACACCTCAACTATAAAATATTTTTTGAAAAAGAGAAGAAATAATACAACTTTGCTGGGTGTTCATTTAAGCTCCCCTGGGGCTGTAGGGCCCCAGATGTTGACCTCAAGGGCCAGCCTTAACTGCTCCTATCTGTGTGTTTACTCTGTATTTGACTATGGTCAATAATGCATGAGCAGCATTTTGGATATTGTAAGTACTAAGAATTAATAATAACACAAAGCTGTTGTGTTAGATCAAAAAAGTGTTTGCTGCATGTTGGATGTTTTCCCACCTCTTTTAGTTTCAAATATGTCAGCATTTGCTACTCCCATTTTTGTTCTCCTCGTTCAATAATGAATAGTTGCCATCACATATTGGATTAGGAAACAGATTATTCCCAGGGTTTTCTAATATGGAAAAACAGCTTTTGTGCTAGACAATAAAGCTAAAAGCATGATTAAAGCAGTAGCAGCGTATGCCTCCCTCTCATACCCCATTAGGTCTAAAATTAAATGCATACATGTTTGCACTGGAAGATGATGTTAATGATTTATCTATATTTTATATAGGTCAATAGATAAACATTAGCTTATTAATTTGCTATGTTGCAGATCTGCTTCGATTCAAATCAGTGGAATTTTTCTTAACATATGAGAATTGGGTCCTAAAATTTCTTGCATCTTTGTCTATTATCTAGATAGATGGATATATGGATGAATGAATAAATAGATAGGTTTTAGCCATGTCTCCACAAGTTATAGTGTAATGCTGTGCTAGTTCCATGTTTGAGGGGACTTTGGATAAGATGCTCTTAGCCTCCCACCCACCCCCAAAAGGGTCCACATTCTCTTCCTTGCTGTTGCTCCAACTCATACACCTGTCCCTTCTTCTGGTTTCATTGGCACCACCTCTCACAGAGAAATGGAAAGGAATGGCAAAGCTTATAGTTTCTTCTTGTTGCGCCTCTCACTACTGGTTTGCCCATGTTTTTCACACAACAAAGAGGAAGGCTTAAAGGATTAGCAGCTGGGGAAAAGGGTAGCCCTGGTGGGTACTCAACAATGCTAGCTACTGCAACCAGCTCTGGTTTACAATAGTCTTGCCAGGTCATGGTGTTAGAGATGTGCTAATTGCTTGCCATTCTATTCATTTTAGGTAAACTCGCTGCCTTGTACTTACTCCCACTTCCCTGGTTTTCACAACTATACTATATTCCTTTGAATTACCTTGAATGAAGGCTGTAATGGGGGGAGGAGATACTTCTGGAGGTTTACCGTCCTCCTACTTGTTATCTAGGGACATATTGATAAAATAATAAATCATAAAATTGATTGTCAAAGAAGTTATTAGATATAGATCATCAAGAGCTTCAAGGAACCACACCGGGACATTGCTCTCTTTCACACTGCACAATGGTAGCACTTTGAGACCACTTCACTTGTCATGGCTTCATCCTATGGAATCCCTGGATCTATAGTTTTATGAGGTGTTTAGGTTTTTCTGTCATAGAGCACTCAAGTCCAAACTATAAATCTCAGGATTTCATGAGACAGAGCCATGGCTATTAAAGTGGAATCAAAGTGCTATAATTGGGTATGGTGAGAGAGATCCTTGTTCCCCTCTATTACTTGGTTTATTAGTCTTCCCATGTAAAGATGGAAGGCCTTACCAAGAATGATCAACTATCCCTCGAAAAGGGAAGACATCTTCCTTGACTAGGTGTCTTGTTCTCCCTGCCAATCTATAAAATGGCAGATAGAATAAAACGCCAAAGAATGACAGGTGCTGCCCCATAATAATGCTGACGTGGAATCTGGCTTGCATGTTCTGTCTTACTGCAGTTATTATCAAAGGGCTAGAAAGGATTTAATATAACCTATTGTACAATCCTTCCCTGGTTGCTCTCTTGAGTCCCTTATGATTATTTCACTTCAGGGTTCTAAAAAGTCAGTTGCTGAGCAAGTGGATAAACCTGGTTATTCCCACCAGTCGACTTAAGATTGTCTGATTGTTTTATATATTTAATGTAGCTGTTCTGCAAATTTTGTGTTCCTTTATTGTATTAAGAGGTATTTTTATCCAATCTGCATCTAATTTGATGTTTTCATATTTTAATGCTCTGTTAACTGTAATGAATGGGTGTATGGATGGATGGTTAGATAAATACTTCCTCAAAATTCTTCATGAATTAGAGTTGGTTCTTCAAATAAACATATGGGCTGTAATATCATGGCTTGAACACTATTATTTAAAAATCCAGGAGTAACATTGTATCCCTATAGCAGTAGCTTCCAGCACAAACATGAAAATGCTGTCCTACCCAATGGAACCTTCCTACAAGGAACTGAGGGCATTTGTTGCAACATTACTAACCTCGGATTCTGGCCACAGAGTGAATGATAAACCACTAATGCATTTTAAGGGTTAAAATCCCACTCACACACCAAAAGAGGAAACCATCGAGGCAGAAATGTGGAAGCAACTTGTGAAAAATAGCACTGTTACTCAGGCCATTTCCACCCTACAATGTTATAGGTCATTTCCGCACTACACTCTTGTAGTGTGATTATTCCACTTTCAACATCCTATGGAATCCTGGGGTTTGCAGTTTCGGGAGCGGCCAGCCAGCCCCTCTCAAAACTGCAAACCCCAGGATTCCATAGGATGTTGAAAGTGGAATAATCACACTATAAGAGTGTAGTGTGGAAATGGTCATAGTGTTATTATTTCACTTTCAACATCCCATGGAATTCTGGTGTTTGTAGTTTACTGAGGCCCAAGAGCTCTCTGGCTGAGAATTCTAAAGGCCACTCCCTAAACTGCAAACTCTAGGATTCCATAGGATATTGAAAGTGAAACAATAGAACTATAGGGCGGAAATGGCCTTAGAATTGATTTTTTTCCCCAGTAATAAATGATGGTAAAACTATGTTAATTTAGGATTGTGACTTAATAAGGGATAACTTTACCCCTTCTGTGGTGTAACCAACTTTTAGTTACTGCCATTGTTATAAGGGTGTGGCATCACTAAATGATGAAGGACTATCACATGACTCAAAGGTTTGCTTTTGCTGCATTTATGCTACTATCTCATGTTATCAAGTCATGTTAGGGCAGCAATAAGATGGATAAAAGGAAAGAATACTTTGTACCATAAGTCAGCAATTTACCTCATTCTGTTCTTTAATTTTAAGTAACAGAAAACAAACATTTAAGTTACTTTAGAGAAATAGAAAAGTCCAGCATTACTTTTAAAAAAATTATAGCTGTAATGGAAACGAGTTGCTTTTTAGGTGTTTGAAATATCACTGTAATGAAACATTATTTAAAGTAACTTTTCCAAGTTCTGGTATGTTCTCATTTTTCTTGTTGTGTACCTTCAAGTCACATCTGCGTTATGCTGGCCCTAAGGCAAATGTACCCCAGGGCTTTTCTGGCAAGGTCTGTTCAGAGGGGATTTGCCTTTGCCTTCATCTGAGAGTGTAACTTGCCCAAGATCACCCAGAGAGTTTTCATGGCCAAGCCAGGATTTGAACCCTGGTCCCCTGAATTCCTGCTCCAACACTCAGACCATGATGATCTGTTGTATATAGCATGAAATGCTTTAAAAATGGCTATATATAGCACACCTCCTTTAAAAATGGCTATATATAGCACACCAGTCTTGAAATAAACATTCTGTCAGATGGCCTTTGTTATCTTCATTGTCAGCTTGAGCCTTGTTGTTGTCAAACATTTCACTACTTTTCCTTAAAAGCTACAACTTTCATACGGGAAATGAAAAAAAAATTAATTCGTACAGTATCTCTTGATATATAGATGCTGGAAAGAGTTCTTGGATTGTTAGTTTTTATCTCACCTGTGCAAAATATTGTGACCAAAATCCAGTTGTTAGTCCCAACTAGATTAGGCTCATCAAATTAATGTGACCTACTTTAGTATTGATTTACCAAGGTCCCATTGATTCAGTGGGACTACTCTAGTTGATGCTAACCATTAGATTACACTTGTCTCTGTGTGAATTACTATGCATTGTACTGTAATTGATACATCAGGGAGTGAGAAGAGAAAAATATGCTCTTTTGTTACATTCAGATCTCTGTGGTTGGGTTGCTATGAATTTCCAGTCATGGATGCAGAGGCAGATCTAGGGTAGAGCAACTGGGGTGTGTGCCCCAGGCATCAATATCAGGGTGCAAATAAGAGGAACCCCTCACCTGCCCCCACCACCACTCACCCCACCCATCTCCACCTGCCACTCACCCCAACTCCACCATCGCTCGCTGCCCACTTCTGCTCACTGCTCACTCCACCCACTTCCACCCACCACTCGCCCCCCCCCGCCTGCCGCTTGCCCTGCTCCCTTGCCCTGGGTGCTGTTGAGCCTTGGTACACCACTGCATGGAGGTGCTTCAGAGGAGTATGGCTCCATATATAGGAATGGTCAGATTCACTGAACCTGGTGGGTGCCCAAAAGGTAGAGTTATCTTAGCCCCTACCAACATTTTGTCTATATATGGAAAACCCACGTCACATGGTACCAGAGCATCATCAAGTCAACAATCATCTCATCAGCATATAATATAGCAAATTCATATAATAGTAGAGGCTAGAGCACATTACGAATGAGATAGAAATCTTTCTAGTTCAATTCCTGGACTGAGAGAGGTCATCTTTTATGCTCCTGGATCATACTGTGCAATGGAGATCACAGTGTTATCTCTCAAAGGCAATCAATGTAACATCAACAGATACCTACAAACAAAAAAGTTCCAAAAGCCTCAAGCAAGACAGCTACGCCCCATGTTCTTCATCTGGTAATATTCAGTTTTGTAGAAGAATTTTTAGTGTAAATTGCAGACGTGTTGGGCTATGTCCCTGTAGCCAGACACAAAGCAATTACATCATTCACTGAGATCTAGTGAAGTCCTCTGGAGGCTTCATGTGGCTGAAGTTATAATTTCACCCCTGATTACAGGGACATAGACCCATGTGTCTGTGATTTCCCTGCATGCTGCTCCAGGCACAAATGGCTACAGAAGGCAAGTCAGCAGCTTTATGGTAGATCCAGGGGGAGCATTTGTCAATGTGGGGAAAGGAGGGAGTACCAACCTCCACAGTGGACAAAAATAAACTTATATTCACATAAGTTAACTTATTTGTGTGGATGTTAACAGCTCTATCTATCTATCTATGGTTGATGTGTGCATTTAAGTTATTCCCAGTTTATGGTGTCCCTTAGGCAAAACTGTTATGGGGTTTTCTTTTAAAGATGTGGCTTAAAGATGTGTTTCTTTTAAAGATGTGTTCATTACCTTCCTTTAAGCCTGAAAGAGTGTGATTTGCTCAAGATCACTCAGTGGGTTTCCACGGCTAAGCAGGATACAAACTCTGATTTCCAAGAATCCTAGTCCAAGACTCAAATCACTTCACCAATCTGGCTCTCCTATCTATCTATTGTCTCAATTTATATCATGTACAGTGTTTATATCCCTGAGGCAAAGTAGTTAAAACATAATTATAATATAAAAATTACAATAAAAACTTAACAGACAGAATAGACGAAAAGTGCAAAGATCCCAGGAGATTCCATCTTGAACTGACCTATTCTGGCCAGGATGACTGACTATGAAAAATTCATAAACAAAACTATATTGGGGGGTGCCCCTGGCTATTTCAGTTGTCTTGAGAGTAATAAGCATTCCTCTGTGTATCTCTTGTACTCTTCAAACATTTATACATCTTTTATCATGTCATGGTCCCATTTAGAAGCCTTCAATGGCCCCACAGTCCCATCTCCCAAGAGATGACAATCTCATGTCAGCCAAAAAGTATGAAGTGAAACTCCAGTAGTGGGAAAACTTTTGAGTTTTTCAGTATTATTGATCAGAGTAGTTGCTAAAGCAAACTGAACTCATGTTAAAGCCAAAAAGGCTACAGCCATAATGGGCTAAAACAGTCTTGAGTCCTTGAAAAGTTTGGCAAGCTTAAGGGCATCAGCCTATGATAAGAGCAAGTGGTTTTCCAATGGCTAATGGGCCAAATAAACATTCATGTCCCTCAGGGGGCAGGATGGGAGAGGAATAAAACTTAGCTCAGTCTCCAGTGCTAGAGCAGAATGCACTGGCTCCTTGTGAGGAAAAGAACAGAAATAAAGATAAACACATAGGCCCTTTCCACACCGGCCTATTAAAACGGTGCAGAGCAACCTCCAACGGAGGTCTTCTGTACCGTGGAGTGGACTGGGGCAGACTACTTTTTGTAGTTCTGCACCTCAGTCCACTCTGGAGCAACCAGAACTGGTTGCGCAGAGTGCTTTTTAAAAACCTCTTTTAAGAGGTTTTTAAAAAGTATGGAATGCTCAACCCCGTGTCACTCCATCACCGCGCTCTGGTGCAGATTTGCAGGCGTGCACTAGTGTGTGCCTGTAGATCTGCCGGGGGCGGGCTTTAGGCTGGCGAGCTTCTCCGGTTGGTGAAGAGCCTCCACCAACCGGAAGCTGCCATTTTGGATGCTGGAGCAGTGCGGAGCGACGAGCTCACACTGCTCCTCATCAGGACGGACCCAAACGGACCCACCAAAAAGCCGGTGAGTAGCGGTAGGGAGCTTTTCCCTTACCGCGTGCGGAAAGGGCCATAGACTGAAATCATTGGTTGGTTTCTTACAAATGTGTAAGTTTCCCTTATGAAAGTGGTTAGACATTTTTGTCCAACACAGTAAATTTGTATTCAGATCAAGATAGTAGAAGCAGAATTGCATCTGCCATGTAGTGCTGTGTGCAGATGTGTATCCATGTTCATATGGCTGAGCATGCACATTCAGTTGCACAACTTGGCCATTCAACATAGAGGTTGAAGTACAATTCATGTGTAAGTCCATGTGCAAAGATGTATGATACACAAACCAGATCTGGAATCTCAGCCACTGTCTTTATACTACTGCTAGATCAAACAATACTAATAGGAGCCAACCTAAGCCACAGTCGGCGGCTGGGCGGGGCCGGGCAGGCTCGGGTCTGGCTCAGGCCGAGGCTGGCGTCCCGGAAGCCTCAGCCAGCAGAGTCACCGCAAAACTAAAGCAAGCCTTACTTCAGGCGGTAAACAGGAACGAAAAGAAAGGGTTTTCCTCACCCGGGCAACGAAGGGTTAAGCTGGTTGGCAAGGCTTCCGAGCAGAGTCTCGGCAGGAATGAGGCGGGACCGCAGCAGGGGCAAGGCAGGCAGGAACAAAGCAAGAACAAGGCAGGAACAAGGCAGCAGCACTGACGGGCAACACACGGAGAGCCGTTGGTTGTTGCTCCGTGCTGAACTTGGCTCCCTCTGGCTCTAAAGTAGGAGCCTGGCGCCGGCGCCGGCCAATCCTGAAGCTGCTGCACAGCTGGGAGCCCTCAGCCGGGCTCACAGCTGAGCGTCCTTAGCCAGCTGCGAGCCCTCAGCCTGCCGCTGACGCTCCAGCAACCGGCGGGAGCGACGGGCAGCCTCCTTGGCCTGCCGCCGCTGCGAGAACGTGGGAGGGAGGCCGTCAGGCTCCTCCGGATCGGGCCCGCGGGTGAGCGGCAGCCCAGCGACCTCCGGGCGACTCTCTTCCGCAGCGCCGGCTCCGTCGGCGTCTTCAGCGGCGTCAGGGCAGGCAGGCTCGGGACGACCTCCCGTAGCGGCAGGTGGCTCCATAGCCTCCTCTGCGGCGGCGGTGGCCTCCACGGCGTCCGGGCAGCTGTTCCCGGCGCCGGAGGCCTCCGCCGCTACTCGCGAGGAGACCTCCGCCGCTACTCGCGAGGAGACCTCCGCCGCTACTCGCGAGGAGACCAGATCGTCCTCCTCCTCGGGTGCTGCGTCTGGGGCCGCGGAGGTCCCGACAGCCACATTAGTTCTTCAGGTATAAGAACAGAAGTTGAGCACTGCTTTATCAGACCAAATCCCTGCCTACGGCAGCATCAAGTTTCTCACAGTGGGCAAACAGAAGTTTGTGAGAAGGCTGGAAGCAGGATAGGAGGGCAATTGGAATTCCAAAACCTCCTGCCTCTGATATCAGAAGTAGTCCAGAGCCAAGTAGTCATCATAATTAGTTAATAACTAGTTATTAGTTAACAAATAAACACTGCTAATAGTTAACAGTGTCACTGTCCATGGATTTCTCTAACCCCTCTTTAAAACTGTCTAGATTAGTGGCCCACCATGACACCCTGTGGAAGTGAATTCCATTCATTAACTATGCATTGTGAGGAGAAGTAAGTCTCTTTGGACTTTCCCATTGTTCAACTTCATTAGTTGACCCTGCCCCTCAAATCTATTACTGACAGCAAGGAAGATAGCCCTTTTCCGACCCACTTTATGCACACTGTAGCCAGAATCCCGTTGGTATCTTATGCAAGTATAAGTTCTCCTGTGGAAGCAGATGGTCATTTTGATCAGTTGCTGAAGGGGTGTCTTTAGTTCAAGGTTGAAGAATTGAGATTCTACATGTGGTACCATTGCACATGAATGTGCGTTACATATAGACACACATCCACAACTGTGTGTGTATTTGACTCCACACTGCTGCTGTCCACTGGCATGGTAGCACCCATGTAACCATGAGCATAATATTATGCTTTCTTCTTGGTGTGGAATCTTGGCTTATGCCTCATGTTATATACTCCATCACATCCCACCTCAATTTTTAGAAATATGCAGAAATTTAAAAAGCACTTGTGTACAGAGGAATACACTCAAAACAGTTTGTTGTGCTGGAATAAAGGCAGACCAAATCTGCCCTCATGCAAATCAAACCAAGGCAGAACAGCACTTTAGTTGTTCAAACCCTTTGAAAGATGAGAGACGCAGAGAAGTTTAGATTACCAGCTGACTACAATGTACATTGCATAAAAATGTCAGCCTCGATGGCAAAGTTCAGGATAAAACGGTGTCGGCTAATTTAATCATTTACCATGAAAATACCAGCTATCTTAATCATACATGAAGTTCTTAAGACTGGTATATAGTTTCACATAATTGAATCATGATTCCAGAGAAAGGAAGGAATTGTGAAGTCTTTTTTGCTTCTCAGAAAGCATAGCCGGGGGACCTTATATTCCATTTAGAGATTATATACATAGTGTTTTCATTTCTAAGGATATTAATGCTTCTGACAAGCCTAGACTTAAAAGGTAATGGGGAAACAGCAAGGGCTTTTTTTTAACAGATAATTTGGCCTGTCACCTATGCAGAATTTATAAAAGTTACCTTTTTGGATTACAGTTCCCCAAATCTTTCAGTGAGTATGGCCATTAGCCATACTGATCGTGGTATCCTAAGAATTGTAATACTAGGTCTAAGTAGTGGTTGGTATTCAGTATTGCAGTTCCAGATTCATAACCTAGAGTTACAGATCCATAACTGGTATGTGTTCACTAATCCTACGTAGTCACAGCCCACCTTAACAGGCAGCAGCTCCCAATCCACCTTAAGATACAGCTACTGGATCTGCTGAAGGAAGTTTGTTCAGCTGGTTATAAGGCACAAGGAGGAGGATATTTCCATTCCATTTCCAACAGTGAGAAAGCCTAGGAGTATTAGAAGCAGGACCTCATCACAATTCCTTGCAGCTGAGTGGACATCCTTCCTGACGCAGTAGCTGGCTCTTAAGGTAAACTCCAGTGGAGGCGGGGAATCAGCCAAGAGATGTTACATGGGCCATTTCCGCACTAGCCTGTTATAGCGCTATGATTCCACTTTCAACATCCTGTGGAATCCTGGGGTTTGCAGTTTCGGGAAGGGCTGGCCGGCCCCTCCCGAAACTGCAAACCCCAGGATTCCATAGGATGTTGAAAGTGGAATCATAGCGCTATAACAGGCTAATGCGGAAATAGCCTTAGTTACATCTCCTTCGCTAAATAGCTGATCTAGGATTCTGGTGTCTATTGTTAATCCTGAATAGAATAAACAGGTTGAATCAGTAGGGTATACTGTTCAACAGGCCTAATCAACATAATTCAGGGGCCCCCAAAGGAAATTTCCAAATTCTGACCCTGTATGGAAAGGTTCTGTTTATGTCCCTGGGATCTGAGAATACAATACAAGTGGGGGGATTGGGGAGGGGATTTTTTGCAAGCCATACTGAACATTCTATCCATCTGGTTCACTTCCCATCTAGATGCCTGATAAACTACTGCAGCGGCAACCTTGAGAAGGCCAGGATGTCTTCATTTTCCATCAGAGCGAGAACCGTATAGCACTGAGATCAGAGCATCTGTGGTTGTGCGCCTGGCCAGTCAGAATCTGTGAACAGCTGCGACGAATGGAGTTGAGAAGGAGAAACAGGAGGCAGCCAAAGCCCAACCCTGAAGCCTTCTTTCTGACTGGAGCAGAATGAGACCAGCACAGAGGAACCCCCAGCAGCCCGAGAAACTAAACAGATTGACTCTCAGTGACTCATTTAGCTTCAGGATTGGACAGATCTCTCCCCTGCTGGCAATTTGGCTGAGCATCAATGGGCGAGATACCAGGATGAATAGCTTAAAATAATTAACGGGGTTGGGGAGGGGATTGAAATCTGTAAAACTGCTAGCCATCCAATTCTTTCCCATGGAATGAAAGACACAAAACAAATTACATTTAGGTTATTAAATATTAAGTCATTGGATTTATCTCCATTTGGCCCAAAGCAGGAAACTGGAAAATATTCAACACTGATATTGTTGTGTTGATGGGCTGTTTACTGTTGAGTGACTGACTGGATTTTGGCAGGTCAAAGGGGTCTTTGACACATGAATGGAAAAGAGGCACTTGAATGCTCCCCCGCAAAAAGAGAGAGTGGGGGAATAATTAATTCAGCAAACAATTTTGGCATGAATATGAATGTGTACAAAACCAAAATCGCTTGAAGCCAAGAAGGTTTTTGCTCAGTGACTGGGACTTTCAACCTTGTATTGACATTTGGGGCCCAGCTTTGCTTGCAATGAACAAGGTAGAAATTTTGACACTCTTTCCAGGAGAAACAGGCTGAGATCCCGGAAGCAAAGTAGACAGTACTTTGTATTTAATGCGCAAAACCAGAAGCAACAGGCTCGTTTAGTATCAGTAAAGGTCAGTTAAAATTATAGAGACATCCTTTGGAGCAAATCCTCTGCCTTGTATTTGCATATTTATGAACTAGAGATTATGACAGCCCATTCCATTTATTAGAGCAGCGATGCTATAGTTAATAGTCTGTCAGCATTTCCATTATAAACCCCCTTTTTCAGGGTTTTAATATCCCGGCTGCTTGAAATCACATCAAGCAAGCAAGTCACTTTTGTTAGGCCAGGTGCAATTATTATTTTTTTTCTGTTTGTTTTTGTTTAATTTAAAATTAAAATAGATTTACAGGAGTTTGGTCCTTTCTGACTTGGAAGATGAAGCTAAAACTGCAAGGTGACGGGAAGTTTCTTTAACTGCTTCCTGGTCCCTCTACTTTCTGTGGCATGTCTGGACCAGAACTTTTTGAAACAATTACTTTTGGAGACTATAGCTCCCCAAAATGTGCTAGTCAGCATGGCTGCAGGTCATACTGGCTGGAGAATTCTAGGAATTGTAGTCAAAAATGTAATTTTTGCAAGCTCTGGCTTGAATGGAACAGTAGAAAAAAGAAGTGGTATACCAACCCTCTGTTTTTTCCAACACTGTTGACACCTAACAGCCCTTGCACTGCCTATTTTGATCCATTTTTGTATGGTAAGGTAACCTAGCATAAATTATTTGAAGTCTATGGGTTATATTATCTGTATCTTAAACCATAGATCAATTAACCTGGAGAATTTGGTTTCAAACCCATTGATTTTAATGACAGAAGCAATATGGTCCTATGAGTTTAGCAGGCCTTATTACCAAGCAAATAGATATAGGCTTGCAGGCTAAACCAACTATGTTTGCTGGTTTGACTGTTTTTTAGATCAGCTTTCCTCGGGGTGGGGGGACTGTTCTGTGAAAAGAACCCTTGCATGCCACCCTGATCCCTCTGAGGTCAAGGGTACTTATAGGCAATACTTTTATTAAACAATTCTTCTCCTCATACACAGAATTTTAGGGGAGTCCAGACCAGAACTTGGAATGCTGCTTTTTTGGACTATAACTGTCAGTCGCCATGTTGGTTGGGAGATTCTGGGAGCTGTTGTCCAAAAAGTAGCTTTTCCAGGCCTTTGTCCAGACAACATCAGTTCCCATCAGTAACCTTAATGTTTTCCTACCATTTCTTCCATCATCTTTAAAAAGGAAAAAAAAAACAAACCTCTTAAGGAGGGAAAACTAGAGTAGCTGCCTAGGGCTTTTGATTAGTCATGCTAGGGGCCTTCTGTCTGTGAGCACCCTCACTTAAATAGCTATATGCCTATACAACGTTTTTCTGACTTTGGCAGAACAAATTTTGTATAGGGTTTGCCTTTATAATTCTCAACCATTTGATGAGAAATTAGCGTAAGAACTCAAGTGATAAACTTATGCAGGTGTAGCCCAGCATTCTGTCCAATCCTGGCAAACTGAATGCCTCCGTGAAGCCCAACAAAATGGAGACTACTTCATCCCTTATTGTGTGTGTTAGCAATACCTAAAGATAATAAAGATATGGGCATAAGCATAGCTTTTGGGAAGGTTAGGCTTCTCATCTGGTATGAAATGAAACAAGTATAAGATCAAGGGGACTGCCAAGGTAGAGAGAGAGAGAGAGAGAGAATAGGAGTCCTATCTGAATTTGGGGAATTACCCACTGATGAACTGGTAGTTTGTGTTATGGGCAGAGTCTCCACAAAATGTGTTCCCAATAGTAACCATTGATTTGGTGTAGTTATGAATGGGTCTTTTCCCATTACTTTCAAAGAGCCTGTGACCTTTGACAGACTGAGTACATTGGATAGTCACGCTTATCATGAATGGTTTCAACCTTATAGAAATAGTTTGTAAACAGAATCTCTACCCAGCCATTCTTATGCCACCGCCGCCCCCCATATACACTTTCAAAATGCAATAATAGGCAAGACTAAAGCTCTGACTCAGGATTGCATGTCTAGCTCAGGAGTGGGACTAGTACAGCTCTCAAGAGGTTGTTTAACTGCATTCCTAGAAGTTCTAGACATCATAGCCAATGGTGATGGATGTTGGGGGTTGTAGTCCAGCAACATCTGGAGGGCAGCCTAATTCCCATCCTTGATCCAGTCTCACTGTCATCTCTTGGAAACTCACCATCCTAACACTGAGTAGTCAGTTCTGAATATTTCCATTCCAGTTCTGAATATTTCCTACACACATTATACCTGGTTGATCATTTTAAGACACAATGCTCTCTCCCTATAGAGATTTTACAATACTAATTTCCCCTAAGTCCATTTTTTCTTTTTGATAGAGATATATGGATGTATCTCATGATAGAAATGCTGCTGAACTGGCATCACCTTATTTTTGTACAGATTCAGAAAGTTTTGTATGAGACTTTTGGACAGACTTTTCTAAACTAGATTCATGGAAGCCAAAGTCTGCAAATGACACCTGTGATCATTTGCAAAGATCTATATTTGCCATAGGGATATATATTCAGTATTCTTTTCCAGATCAGTTTTAATCAATGTGTAAGAAGCAAGTGAGCTGTGTACGCATAAAACAGGAAGAAAGATGATGCCAGAAATATGTTCAAATGTATGGAAGGTGTGCAATAATGTTTTACTCAAAATATATGAAATCTGAAGGCCAACTTGGCAGCAATGTTCCCTGCATACTCAATTTGCTATACATTGCGTTTATTTTGCTGTGAGGGCGGAGTGATGGTGGAATGAGCATGCCAGACAGAATGTTAATGTGTAGCTGAAGACTAATTGTTATGTAATTAGCCACAATAGGATGTGTGCAATTGAGTAATAACAGTCTGGGTGTGTCAGGCAGGTAGTGTCACTGCCAATGCTCATTTAGGTATGAATTAAAATTACACAATGATTTATACCCTGAGCAATTGTTCGTGTTATCGTCAACAGTTTAAATACTAATTACTTTGACAAATATTTCTTAGATTGTCTTGGGGTTTTTTTAATGATGCCTTCTCACCAAAGTAGGCTGGATAGTTGCTAACCTTGTAATATTCTGTCTCTGATACCAACAGGTCTTCTAGTGCTTCATCATTAAAACACCCACAGATACATGGACATCGCTACAAACAAGATGAAAATGTGGCTACACCTTTATTGTTAATTTTCAAGGGCTCAGAATAAGTAGGGGAATTACTCCTTTCCATCTCATATTCACCTGTTTTACCACTCAACTCTAGACATATCTATCAGAGTGAAGCCCTAGTGAGTTCATTGGTACATACTTCTTAATAAGTATGTTAGGATTAAGACAAAATTGGGTGGTAAAGCACATTTCACTTTGGAAACAAGAGCTGCTTGCTGAAATGTGTTAGCCATTCTTTGAGGCTGCTGATGACTTGAATTTCTCCTTGGCCATAGGAAGATATTCCCATTTAGCCACAACTCTTTGAACACAGACAAGAGAAGAACTAGCTCACCTTCCACCCTCTGCCCAAAAATTGTTTTTGTTGTTGTTATGTGCCTTCAAGTTGTTTCCGACTTATGGCAATCCTAAGGCAAACCTATCACAAGGTTTTCTGGGGCTAAGAGTGTGTCATGCACTCGAGGTTACCCAGTGGGCTTCCATGGCCGAGTGAGGAATCAAACCCTGGTCTCCAAGATTGTAGTCCAGTGCTCAAACCACTATACCACACTGGTTCTCCTGACCAAAATACCTTTTATTAAAGCTTTTTGGGTTTGGAACTATGTGTTTCCTCTTTCCATCAGGCCTAAATCACAGGATTGTTACCAAGGTAGAATGGATAAGTTGGCATGAGCTCCCTGGAGGAAGTAGAACATAAAATGCAATTATTAATGATCATCAAAGGTCATAGCAAAGGCTATGAAAGCAAAGATCATAGCAAAGCCTTGGATAATGTCCACTGTACTACATTGTGAGATCTTTAGATTGGGAGATATATATTTGATTCCCACAATACAGTTTGCTAGCTTTTTTTCCCCCTGTTGTTTTTAGCAACGACACTGGTAGGAATCAAAATAAACAAACAAAACCTCAGCAACATTTCTGGGTAGTTCTCTTTTCCTTTTTAGTAGTAAAGAGGTTAAGGTAACTCTCTGACGCTAAGGAAGAGACTGTCCTTGCATCTTTATCTCCAATACCGCTTTGAAAATAAATAAAGATAATGGTGATAAAATGATGAGAAACCTAAGTAAGAAGTTTGTTTTTGTTTAGTGGGAAGTAAAGAAGTGTTCAAAAGAGAAATGAGGATAGTGAGAGAGTAACCAGGGCAGCAGGTTAATGAGTTTGATTATCACTAGCTACTAATCGTAATATAAAGCCAGCATGCTATAGTGGTTTGAGCATTGGATGATAACCCTGGAAACCGAGGTTTGATTTCCCACTCGGCCATGGAAGTCTACTAGGTGACCTTGGGCATGTTACATATTTGCAGCCCCAGAAAACCCTATGAGAGGTTTGCCTTAGGGTTTCCATAAGTTGGAAATGACTTGAAGCCACACAACAACAACAACAACAACAACAACAACAACAACAACAAAATTATAGCAAGTCCCTCCAGTTTTGGAAAGCTAGATCAAGTGTCTTCTCCAGCAGGTGAACTTACTGTGTATCCTTCAGTGGTGCCCATCAAATAAATACTCTTCCTCATTCTGCCCATTTGCTCTCGTGACTGGAGCATATTTTTTACCTTATCACTGGAAGTATATTGATTTCCCTAGTTGGTACACAGGGACCTAGGAAGCTGCCTTACAGTGGCTTTACACCATCTATCTAGCCCAGCACTGTGAACCCTGACTGATAGAGGCTCCCCAGGGTTCCTGATGACTCTTTCCTAACTCTATACATTATCTGGTGGAATTTCATAGAAGTACTAATCAGGCTTGACCCTATTTCATTTTCAAAATCAGAAGACATCCACTATGCCTATGGTGATATCATAGTTCAGATATTCATTGTAAGAATTACCTCTCTATTTCCAGTCAGAAATCCTGAATGTTAGAAGATTTTGAGATTAAAACTGTAAACATCGGGGGGGGGGTATCTAAAATTTGGAAAAGATGAGTCTTTATTGGGGAATAGTAGTCACTAGACTAGAGGGAAGCCACTTATTATGTGCTTTGTGTTTAGGAAATTCTCTCTTATGAATATCAATCTGTAAGGAAGGTGGTGCCGGGATTCATCAACAAAACACTGCCTTCAGTGAAGAGAAAGATACGTGTGTGTGTGTGTGTGTGTGTGTGTGTGTGTACATGCATATACCTACCTACCTAACCTTTAAGGGAGAGAGTAATGATACCAATGATACTACCGCTCGCTGATATGACAAAGAGAAGAAGAGGAAGTGGTCTGTGGGAAGAACTGAAATGAAGCCTAGGGGTATCAATCTGTAGGCTGAAGAAGTAGCAGAACAGGCAAAACAAAGAGAAAGCACACTGACTAGTTGTTTTTACTTCTCTTGCACCCTGGAGGCATATCATTACTTATGCAAGTGTAGTTGCACCATTCTTCCCTTTCAACACTTTATGCATACCTGTTTTCTTCTGGAAAATGATAGGGGAAAGCACACTTACCAAAGTGAGGCAGTGACTGACATGTGGCTTGGTTCCTGAATATGAAAATTATGTTGCATGATCAGTCCCCCTTCCAAGATCCTTACATCCACCACCAGAGACCTTGAGCAGAACCACTTGATGGATCAGCTCCACACATACAACAGCAGCTTGGTAGGGCTGCTAGATCTTTACAGCACTGTTTGCTCATTGTAGAAGTTTTCTTTGACTTGCTCCTCTTCTTACCTTCCTCTCTGTGACTGACAAGTAGAAGCAAGTTCACTTGCTTGCTCAGACTATGCATAAGATGCTACTAGATCTTCAACCAGAAATGGACCCCATTAGCATTTATCAAATGCTCTGCTTATAGTTTACTGATACAAGTGGATTCTGACTGAGAGCTTGTTGGAGATAATGACCCAAGTCTCCTGGAGATGCAAAGCACCTCCCTCCCCCAGCTGCTGCCAAACAGCCCTTCTATTTAACCAGAAACTTCTGCTGTTCCTGAAATCTTTCTGCACACCTACACACACTGAATGAGCCCTTCTCTTGACCTCAATCAGTGCCTCATTGAAGCCCATTGAAGTAGATGAAAAATATTCACACTGATTGTTTGAGCTTTGGGTCAGATCCAACTGTTTATACCAATTTAATTTCCCTGATTTAAACAGACTTTGCCACTGATTAAAACTGGAGTAATAAGCCACATAATTTATTCCCAGCAGCAGAATTTGTTGTTAGCCATAGAACCACAAAATACTATGCTTAATGAGATTGGGAAGCAACATGTATGCCCTTCTTGACCTGAATCCAGACAGTTTTCTCATAAACAGAACATGGAATGGTAGGCAGGAAGTTAAGAATGTGTATCTGGGCTGGGGAAAAACACATTAACAGAACAATTCTGAGAACAGTAGAAAAAAGTTATGGCGGAGCCACCACTGTATCCAGAATTATAATGACTCATAGTGGGTAGGCCCAAGAGGTGATGTTGTTTCAGTCTTTATATTAGTGCAATGGTGTCCCTTTTGAAACCAAAAGGAGGGAATTCATTATTTCAGAGAATGTTGGGGAAATGAAGGGACTTAGAATTCAATGGCTCCAGATTCAGAACACTCTGAGAATACCCAGTTGAGGCCTTTCACTCTAGCTGGAACACCATCAGCCATATACTCTCCAACTATCCAGTTTGGTAGGGACAGTCCTGATTATTCCTGTGCTGTCCCACTTTTCAGGTTGCTTTTAAAATGTCCCAGTTTCTCTCTCATCCCCTCACTTTCCCTCTTTGTCCTTAGCTTGTTTCCATTGTTTCAATGCACAGAAGTAGTTTATGCTCAGATAGCTCAACAGAGGGAGAGGAGAGAAGGAGGTGGAATTGTGCGCTTCTCAGTAGATTCAGGCAACAGCAAACTGCTCCAGTCTCTCCAAGGCCCTTTCCACCCCTTACTTTCTTGCGTCATCCTCCAGTCACCATCCCAGCAGCACCTCTGCTGGGAAGAGAGCATGACAAGAATGCTCCCCTCTGCACTGGACTGCCTCCCTGCAGAAGGGAGCAAGACAGACATGCTTCTTCCCTCTGCAGAGTAGCTGGGCACTTTCCTGTGCTGCACTGGGGCAGGAAGCATCTCCAGCATGCTTCTGGGCCTTCTGCAGGGTGGGTAAGTGCAAGATGGCTGCACAATTGGGAGTCATTGATGGTGAAAACCCATCAATGATTTCCGCTGTGATCACACTGCCTGGTGATGGGGGAAGGATGGGACCATGAACATTTCTGCACGACACTCTTATAGCGCGATGATTCTACTTTCAACCTCCTATAGAATCCTGGGGTTTGCAGTTCCAGGAGGGACCGGCTGGCCCCTCCTAAAACTGCAAACCCCAGGATTCCATAGGAGGTTGAAAGTGGAATCATCGCGCTATAAGAGTGTCATGCGGAAATGGCCCATGACAATGTCTTGCAGAAGCATCATCACGGTTCCGCTCCTCTTCCATCCCCATGATGGGAGGAGAGGCTCCTTTGGAAAGGACCCTAACGCATGTTTTACTTTAGGGTCAGTCCTTCTTTATTAATAACTTTTGCCAGCTTGACCATACTCTAATGTTGCTTGGCTACACACATCTTGGTTTTCATCTGTGAAATGTCGGAGCCTACACAACCAATAGTATTTCTATACCTGTGGAGCTTTCTGTGAATATAGCAGGTGCTTCTAAGGCAAAAACGCCACCCCGTCAACAAAGCTCCTCTGTGTTACCAGAGAGTCATTTCTCTGACTTACCTTTCTCAAATTGGATTTGGTGAAAGTCATGCTTTGTCTGGAAAGTGGTGCATTACTATGTAGGATTTCTGTTGAAATGACCAGACTATGACTAACACAGTAAAATGTAACCACATACAAGGCAGACCCATGTATATCACCCAAACCTCAGCCCTGGTTAACTATAAAGAGCTGTGGTAGAAAAGGACAAGAAGTTCACCAGAGATTCTGAAAAGTGATTGGTCCTGAGGAGTACAAAGACCCCCTCCCTAAAAAAAAAAAACCTATAGTAGCAGCAGCATTCTGCTCTCCCACTTGTTACTGAGGAGTGTACTACAACCAAGTGTGACTGACTGAGACCTACAGCTTCCTGTCATCCCTAGGATGCATAAAGTAAAACATGTTAAGATATACAGCACTGGGCCATATTTTTGGATTCCATTCCCCCTACAGGTGGGTGGAGTACTTTTTTTGGTCTTCTTTCTTTTTTGTCATAGACATACTTGAAGTAGTTTACTAATTTGAATGTTCCCTTCCTTGCCTCACCCATTTCTCCCTTGCCATTAAAACATGGTGGGAAACATGGTGCACTGCAGCCCTCCCAAATCTCAAAAGACCATGAAAAAGAAAGAAAGAAAAGGAAAAATAAAACAAAGCAAAACTGGGAATCTACTTCCCATTCCCATTTAACATTTCTTTAAAATTTTAAACAGTACAGGTAAAATTGCCATATCCCAGACCTGACCGGTTTCCCTGGTTCTAAGTATGTCACCCAGTTCCTGTTTGGACCTTTATCTGGCTAGATGCTAAGCTTTGACATATCATATCATATCATATCATATCACATCACAGAGAGCAAGAATGTTGTAATGGTTGAGTATTGGACTATGGACATTTCCACACTACATTGTTATAGTGCTATTATTCTATTTTCAACATCCTATGGCATCCTAGGAATTGCAGTTGAGGGAGAGGCATCTTTGACCTTAGTAAACTACAAACCCCAGAATTCCATAGGATGTTGAAAGTGCAATAACACTATAATAATGTAGTGCAGAAATGGCCTGTGACTCTTCAGACCAAGGCCTGAATCCTGGGCCATGGAAACTCGGCGGGTGAACTTGGGCAAGTCACATTCTGGCCATTTCCACATGGGCTTAAAGAAACGGTGTAGAGCATCATCCAGGAAAGATGTCTGCACCTGAGAGCGGACTGGGTCGGACCTACTTAGTGTAGTTCTGCACCTCAGCCTGCTCCGGAACGACCCGAAGTGGTTGTCCAGTGTGCTTTCGAAAGACCACTTGAAACAGGTCTTTCAAAAGCACGGAGCGCGCCACTCCGTGCCCGGGCTCTGTGCAGATTTGCAGGCTCGCACCAGCCTGCAATCTGCCGGGGGCAGGCTTTAGGCTGGCGAGCTTCAGCAGTTGGTGGAGAGCCTCGAGCAACTGGAAGCCACCATTTTCATCCCCGGAGCAATGCGGAACGGCAGCCACGCACTGCTCCAGACAAGCCTGGACCCAAGCGTGGAGCCAAGAAGTCTGGTAAGTACCGGTAAGGGGCGATTCCCTCGCCCCGTGCAGAAATGACCTCTCTTAGCCTCAGAGGAAGGCAATGTCAAACCCCCTCTGAACAAATCTTGCCAAGAATACATCATGATAGGGTTTGCATTAGGGTCACCATACATCAGAAACAACTTGAAGGCATGCAACAACAAATATTAAAATGCCTCTAGCCCTTGTAGGAGCTGAGATATGTAGAAGAATGTGGAAACACTCTTCTGTGATAGTCTTCTCTGAGAAACAAATCCACCCATGCCCTTCATGCACAAATGAATGGGGAATTAGATGTGTAGGCAGGAAGTGCAGGAAGCGAAGGAGGGGTACATTGTGCAGGTACACGGTGAGGCAAGGGAGAGAGTAGAAGGTAAGAAGAATGAGGATTATAAATGGCAGAATGCAATGGGGTGCATTGGACAAAGGGAGTAAGAGGGAATGAAGGGTGAGCAACACAAACAGCAGTGTGCAAGAAGCAAGGTTCCTCTAAGAAAGGTTTGCTAAGAGGCAGTTGTGGGCCAAGGTCACATGGTAAATTCCATGACTAGCAGAAATTCAAATGTTGGTCTCCCTATTCTAAATTCAACATTTTGGTTTCCTTTCTTTTCTTCAGCTACATTTCAGCCTTTTCAGACCTTTTTATAGTTAACAACTAATCTGATGAAATCAGTAAAGATTTAAAGTGCTATCCTGAATTCACATAATAATAATAATAATAATAATAATAATAATAATAATAATAATAATAGCAGCAGCAGCAGCAGCAGCCTTAACATGCAAATTAGATGCTCAGTTTTGAGGAAGTGGAGTTTGGTAACCAGCCCCCCCCCAGCCCCAACCTTTTAAAACAGGAATTGTTTATTTTGCAGGGTTCCAGGAGAGGAAATTTAGCCTTCCTTTTCTCTAGAAAAGGGGCAGAGCAGGAAATGACATGGGGTGAATTGCCAGCATTGTGTAGTGACTTGAATGTTAGACTACGGCCATTTCCGCACTAGAGTGTTATAGCGCTATGATTCCACTTTCAACATCCTATGGAATCCTGGGATTTGCAGTTTCGGAAGGGGCTAGCAAACCCCAGGATTCCATAGGATGTTGAAAGGGGAATCATAGCGCTATAACACTCTAGTGCGGAAATGGCCTATGACCGGGAGACTTGTGTTTGATTCCCTGTGCAGCCATGGAAACCCCCTGGGTGACCTTAGGCACATCACACACAGTCCCCCCAGAAAAGTCCATGATGAGGGTCACTTTAGTGTGACCTAAAGTCAAAAATGACTTGAAGGCACATGACAACAACAATGCTCCCCAAAACAGGCTTGAGGTCCCAGGGGCTCATTTTGCTCACCCTTAAGTTAAGAAAAAACTACCGGTAGTTCTTACTTGTGTTTCTCGAAAAGTCACTCACTATCCCCCTTCCCCTTCACATGGACCATTGCAGGAACAGGGATTGCAAGCACCATGTTTTTTGGGGGGCGGTACACTCATTCCATGACTGCATCATGGCTTCCACCACTCCACTGGTTTTCTAGTAGGAGTGATGGGTTCAATAAAAAAAAAATCTTGAGTTTATCCAGGGCTGTCCCAGAATTAAATCAGTGACACAGAGGCAGTACCATCTTTATAAGGCTCTTGTGCCATTTTGTAACTGATACTTTTAGAGACTAGAGTACAAGACTATGCATACTTTGTGGTAAGTCCCACTGATTTCAGTTAGATGTATTTCAAGGCAAGAGTCTATAAGACTGCAGTCTTAATTCTCTATTTTAAAGGCGAATGCTTCCTATTCTTCTTTGCTGATGATCTCTCTTCTTTGTATCTTTCTATGAAAATCTTTCTATAATGTTTTTCCCTGGATGAACTTTTCATTATCCTTTACTATTTATGGCCAGAATCCTCTGGCCATCACAGAACTTCTCTTGTACTTAGCTACATAGCAGAGATGCTAAGAAACCCTGTTAGTGAACTATGAAGATGCATAATAGGTGACTGGCAGGAATGTCCTAATGTGCATCAGGCTCTACCAATATACATCAGCACTCTCTAGGTGATCCTGATGTGGATCAGTCCCATTGTGAATCTGTCCCCCTACACAGTTGGTCACTTCCCTGGCTCCCCTATGCAGTAACATAACAGCAGCCCCTGACTGGATATGAATGTTACAGTACTGCTCAGTTCTAATTCTCACTGATGTAAGTCAACCTATGAAGACATACATCATCAACAGGATTCCAAGCATTATTTCAAGGTAGGAGACCTGTGGTTGTCCAGATGTTATTGGATTTTGGCTTTTATCAGCCCTAGCCAGTATAACCAATGGCCAGAGTTAATGGCAGCAGCAACATCTGGAGGGCCACAGACTGCTCTAAGCCTCACTGTGCTAGCCAGGGAATTCTGGAAGTCATTCGTAGTCCAAAAAAGGAACACTCCCAAGCTCTGCTGTAAACTGCGCCCCAGCTGCTGGTTCATCATCTGTATTTATAACTATCCATACTTGGGTATTTATATCTCTGTATATTTTAATTTGCCTTGAAGTCACTGGCTGAGATCCAGGGATACCGCTTCACATTCATTAGAGGGTCTCTCCCATCTGTGGCTACATTCCAATTCTATTTGGCATTAGCCAGGAATGGGAGTGTCACACAGCTCTAGATCTTGCCCAAAATCTACAACTCTAAAATAAAATAAAAATCCAAAGCAATAAATGTCAAACTTTTTTTGAAAAAGAAAAAAAAGATCTACTATTAAGCAAGATTTTTAAAGATTCCATAGTTGCCCTACTCTGGGAAACTCAGATTTTGCCTTCATGAAGTGGGAAGTTACACATGCAGTATTATACTTTACATGCAAAACTATTTGAATCTATTGAATGCAACATTGACCTACATAAATATTTAGTACATAAGGCATCTTCAAGATACCCTCTGCATATTTCAGTCAGCCACATCTTACTGTGATAGATTGCAAGGAATATTGTACACCCCCAGAGTATTTGGGAATCCATTGGAATTCCTGAGGGAAATAAAAATAATGATTCTACACCATCAAAAGATGCCCATATGCCAATAATATCCCCCCAGGGACCAGATTTGCCAGCTATAGAGGTGCTTTGTGCCAGCAGAGCAATTGAAAGCAACTGGAATGAAGCTTGGAATAGGGGCACAGTTAAAACGACTACATTATAAGTTAATCTTAGATGCATCATTGTTAATGGCTAAAAACAAAGGGCATGAATGGTGAATGAATGAGGGCAGAAGGAGCATGTTAGCAGAGTTGGTAAATAGGATGAAATTTTAAATATATCAGCTATTAGGCAGGCAGATGGTTCTCATACTAATGGTCTTTTACTGAGCAAAGCTTACTTATAAACATCCCTAGAAATCTCCTCTTGCAAAAGATAATAACATCTTTTTAATCACCAGGGCTGTTCCATTCCACAGGGTACGTTTGGCCGCTAAAGTTACATTGTAATGTGGAGCAGTTCTGGTGATTTTAATATATTTATATAGCAGGAGCATAATTCTCTGCCAGGACAGACAGAGATGTCATGAGAGAGTAAACTTCTGTATAGCTGAAGCTGTTTGAGACACTGGCCATTTCCGCACCAGACTGTTATAGCACTATTATTCCACTTTCAACAGCCTATGGAATCCTGGGGTTTGCAGTTTAAGAGGAGCCAGCCGACTCCTCCCAGCCAGCCCCTCCCTAAACTGCAAACCCCAGGATTCCATAGGATGTTGAAAGTGGAATAAAAGTGCTATAACAGTCTAGTGAGGAAATGGCCATAGTAGTGATTAGTGTATTAGTCTGAGGCCGTTTCCACACTACATTGTTATAGTGCTATCATTCCACTTTCAACATCCTGTGGAATCCTGGGGTTTGTAGTTTATGGAGGGGCCTTTAGAATTCTCAGCCAGAGAGCTTTTTGGCCTCAGTGAACTACAAATCCCAGAATTCCACGGGATGCTGAAAGTGGAATAATAGCACCATAACAGTGTAATGTGGAAATAGCCTGAGACTTGGGAGATTCAGGTTGTCATTGGTGAGCCATGACACTTATTGGCTATCTTGGGTCAATCACTTCCTCCCAGTTGGCCTGCCTCATATTGTTGATGTGAAGATAAGGTGGGGAGGAGATATGTCTCATGCCCTGAGCTCCTTGGATGAAAAACAGGATAGATTTTTAAGAAATACTTGGAAATTATTAGGAATATTATTTATTCAACTGCAAATTGATTTGTCCCAGGTCTGTGAGAAAAGTTGAGCCTAGGTAAGCAAATATGAGCTCAGAGCCTATATTCATGCTCCTTCACAATTCCCTCCCTTCTCCACAGCCAGGTGAAAGCATTTATATTTCCAACACAAGAAATGAAAGAAGACATCTGCTTCTAAGGCGGGAGCTCCATCTTTCTTTGTGGTAGGAATGCCCAATCCAGATGACTTCTCAACCTCCTGCTAGAGGACTGGATTTTCCCAATTCAGGCCGCTTGGAGGAGCACAGTGATATCATAGGTAAGAGGCAATATGTATGTCCACACAGAAGGTGGCCAACATTTGTCTCAGCTTCTCTCCCTCACTGACATGAGAACCAAAGCAAGCAACCAGTCTCACTAGGTACTCTCTTCTGAAACACCGATAATTCTGTTTTTCCCCAGATAAAGTAGTATATGAGCTCACTCCTAATCCGCTTTTTTTTAAAAAAAAATGGAGAATATATTACTGATATCAGTACCACCTGTCTCAAATCATTCTAAAACATAATGGAAGGAAGGAGCTAAACAGTCCAGACAATTTGCTCTAAGGTAATAAAATCAGTGTATAAATTCAAGTTGACAAGCACATTTGGTTACTCCATTACAATTATGTATTCTTCCCAGAAGAGCATCAGAACATCAAAAGAGCCATGCTGAATGGGACCAAACATCTACTTACTTGAGCTTTGTGTTGTTACAGTGACAAACTAGATGCCTCTGGGAAGCCAACAAGCAGGCCATCTCTCAAGAGTATTTTAGTTGTCCATTCTGGCATGGTAGGGGGTTGGACTAGATGGCCCTTTCAGTCTCTTCCATCTCTATGAAATTAGTGCAGTAATGTCATTCTGCTCACGTTTTCCAGCAACTAATAGCATTGTTTCTAAGGCCATTTCCGTACTACACTCTTATAGTAAGATTATTCCACTTTCAACATCCTATGGA
Source organism: Ctenosaura bakeri (assembly GCA_948474755.1). Classification (NCBI taxonomy): domain Eukaryota; kingdom Metazoa; phylum Chordata; class Lepidosauria; order Squamata; family Iguanidae; genus Ctenosaura; species Ctenosaura bakeri. Next base: position 166,345 of record CAOLHI010002592.1, read on the forward strand.
ATCCTGGGGTTTGCAGTTTAGAGAGAGGCCAGCTGGAAACGGCCTAATGTTGGAGGTGATCTTTAACCATCATATACTGCTACTAACAGCCTTATCTTCATTATTATCTTTCTCTTTGTATCACAGAATATGTGTCTTAACAGCTTCAATATACCTTCTCTAGAGTATAGAGCAGGGGTGGGAACCATGCAGCCAGGAACTTGGGAATTGCAGTCCAACAATATCTGGAGTTGCAATTCCTGTTACCAAGATTGGGCATATTCTTGTTTGGGTTGCCATTTTCAAAAGCTTTGGTCTATTTGGTGTAGCAGAATCTTTAAGGAAATTGTGTATTTTCTTAAAATAACACACTGATGGTTAAGAGAACCCTGGGAGTTTAGCCTTTTTGGTGGTTTTTTTTTAAAATGTTTGTGTTTGTGTTTGTGCATCTATCTGCTCATTTTGTGTATGTGCCCAAAAGGCCTGGAGCACTTGGCATATTTTTGATATCTAATGGGAATAATCATTAACAATTATTATTCTTGCTACCTATTTCTATTTTCAGTCCCTTTTAAGACATCAGAACAAGCAGAGTGTAGCCCATGCTGTTAATGTTTGAATACCTGAGGACTGTGTTGCTTTAAGGGACTCAAAGGCACCTGGGAATTCTTTTATACTACACAATTATCGTTCTATGATGCCACTTGAAAAAGCCACGTTTTCATGCTATGGGATCCTGGGATTTGCAATTCAAGAAGGGCTATTTATCTCAGAGAGCTCTAGTACTCCACCAAACTACAAATCCCAGGCTTCCACAAGACGTTGCCAGTTAACATTAAAATGGAAAGTACATATTTTCAAACATATTTGCTCTCAAAAGAACACAGTTCTAAAATACCTTGGCCTGGGTTTGTTGTTTTGTTTTTAGCCAAGAACTGGATTAGAACATTTAAGGAGAAAAAGTGAATGAATAACCACATTACCTGCAAAAAACAGAAAGAGCTGGGATGCAGATGTGGGTAAATGAAATGAACAACAGCCATGCTTATTGACAAGCTTACAAACCAGATTTGTAGCATGGCTGTCTGAGATGCTAGCTCTTAATAGACTCAGCAGGTAACAAAGCCTACAGTTTCTCTGGGCAAGCCCGACCCTGTCTTAAGATCAAGGTGGCATTTGTAATCAGTATGCCAATGGCACTCAGTTCTATTTCTTCTCATCATCAGTTGAGGTTACGAAGGTGCTTTAATGCTGTAACAAAGGCCAATACATTGAAGTTGAACTCTGACAGACTAGAGGTTCAATGGAGCAGCAGCTTCTATATCTGAGAATGAACTAAATTAGTTGTTCTGGATGGGATTGCCCTGCTCCTGAAGGAAGAAGTACATAGATTGGGATTACTCTTGGATTTATCTCAGACACTTGAATCTTAAATAACCTTGGGGACTTGAAGTTCTTTGGGTCAACTGAAGTTTGTTGGCCAGTTGACCATTTCCAGACAAGAGACAAACTGGTAATAGCAATTCAGACATTAATAAATTCCCATTTACATTACTGCAATGTGCTCTGATTATGAGAATGGCCAGAATCCCTTCATTGGGGTTGCAGAATCATAATCCTTTCTTAGGCATCCTTTCTCAGCTACTTTTCCCCAGATATACAAAGTCTGCCAAATGGCACTGGTCACAGCAACTCCCCAATCAATATGGCCACTGATTTGACATGGGGATGCTGGGACAGCTTTGTGCTGCCTATCCACTGTCACCTCCACTAATGTAAGTACACAGACACCCAGTGTCACTGTGTTGGTGGAGGTTTACACTCTACCAGTGTCAAACTGCAACTGGAACAAAATGAAGTTACTAGATCGACTGGGGTATTATATAGAAACCATATTACATCAGCTGTAAAGGAATTGCACCTACTGCCTGTATGTTTCTGGTGCAAGTTCAAGGTCTTGTTGATTATTTTCAAGCCCTGGTGGCGCAGTGCTTAAATGCTGGTACTGCAGCCACTGTGTTGTAAATTCGATCCTGCAGGGCTTCAGGTTGACTCAGCCTTACATCCTTCCATAGGTCGGTAAAATGAGTATCCAGCTTGTTGGGGGTGATTAGCTAAAATACACTGGAAACCGCATAGGGAGCGCTTAGCAATGTAACTGCTATTACTATAAGGCCTTAAACAGATTGGCTTTCAATAGGTAAGGAAACACCTCAGAGAGAGAGAGAGAGAGGAGAAAGAGAGAATGAATCTTGATGATTCAATAAGCTCTAGGTGGGGTTTTCTCTGTATTCCACCATTGGGAGAAATATATCATGTAGCACTCTCAGCTGTAACATCCTGAGCAAAGCAGAATGCCTTCCGCTCAGGAAACCAACTGATACTAATCATGACCTCATTACTATGACAATTTTATGGCTGTTTGTTTGTCCAAAATTTTGGAGCCCCTTAATGACGTGGCTTGGTTTCATGTTCATCAGATTGTGGGTTTCCTCATGACTGTTGAACAGTTTTGCATTGTTTTAAGCAGGCTGAAAATTGTTTCACTGATTGTATCCTACATCTTTTGGGGTGTGAAGGGAGGCTTTTCTGAGTCACCACTTCTCCTCCAAAATTCTGAAATGGATTTTCCCCAAATATGATTTGTACCCTGCTGCCCAGTCTTGAATGGCTCAGCTTGCTACTCACCCATCAGTCAGCCATCAGAGTGCCTGAGGGAGCTTACCTAATCTGTAAAAATTTCCCACACATTGCTGCCAAATATAATCAAATCAGCCTACGTAAACAGACACACCTGTACTAATTACTAACACCACTACAAGGGATGGATTAATCCATCTATTTTCAAACCTTGACAGCTTCATACCTGTTCAGTCAGAAGCCCATTCCATCTATTTTCTACGTCAGTGAATTGGTATATACACAAAAATACATATACATATATGTGCACATACACACACAGGCAGGAAAGCTTGCATTTATTTTTGTACACAAAATATGCCTCCATTCAGATCTTCATGTTGCATCTCTGCAAACATTACCAATAATTATAGAGACCAAAAATCCTACTCAGGCTGTGCAGCAACCAGTAGCTATGCAGGTGAAGGATTCTGGGAATTCTTTAAAAAAGTAACTTTGCCAATCTCTGGGAAGTAGAAGCACTTTGATGGTGTTTGAAACAAGGAAAACAAATTTAATACATTCATTCCTCATTCACTCCCAAAAATATATCCTTGAAGCCTCTATAAAATGAAAACCCAGACCTTGGTGGTCCTCTAATACATGTGTGTACAGGAGACATAGATATAGTCCCTAGGACTTAGGAAAACAGGAGCTTTGATTGTCCATCTGGATCAGTCTGGATGTGTTCCAGACTGTCACATCACCGGCAGTCAATGACATTGCTGTAATGATATTTATGTTATCCTCCACCTGATTATCAGAGCTTTGTTCTGCTTATTGAGTTCCAAGAAGGCTTTTCTTGCCATCCAACAGCCTTAACATATTTCAGATTAAGAACGCTTGTAATATTTGGCCCAACTTACACCAACAGCTGAAACTTCCATAGTCAAAATTAACAAGTTTTCTTTTTGTCCTTCCAGTGGCCATAAGGGAAGTGTTTCTTTTTCTCTGGTCTGTGTTTTTTGCTCTTACTTCTTTGTCATGGCCAGGGGGAGGTAAACCAGTGAGGGGAGAAAGCATTAGTCATAATGCAACCACTGCTTATGCAGAGAGTACGTTAATTTATAATTTTCTTTAAACTCTCTTCAATTGGCCAAATGATGTCTCTTTTACAGGAATTCACTAAGTGCTCAGGTTTAGTATTTGTTAATTGAGGTAAAACTCTTAAAGCCATTAGGCAATTTAAATGTAGCTCTCTTTGAGCAATATCCTTTATTGGATTCCCCCATTATCCTTTAAATATCTTGGTGAGCAAGGGGATAAAATTAGAAAGAATTTGTTTGCTTTAAATTGCCAGCCTCTGCTTAATAAAACTATTAGCTATTTAGCTAATTGGACGGCTCTTCCATTATCATTAATTGGCAGAATTAATACAATTAAAATGGTAGCTTTATCTAAATGTTTGTGTTTATTTCAACGTGTACCCATCAAGCTCCCTAACATGTTTTGAAAGCTTCCAATTCTCCAATTAGCTTTGTGGCTTTTTGAGGTTAGAGCTAAGATTAATTTTGGAGACTGTGCAACTTCCCTTCCAGTCAGCTGGGATGGCTTACTCTTGCTTGTAAAGTTCCTTAAGATAATAAGTTACTGCCTGATTCTAAGCTTCCTGAGCAAATGAAGCCAGCACATTCATGACACGCTGGATTAACCAGAGAGTGAAGCAGTTTTCTGAAGGATGGTCTATTTGCACAGTAATAAAATTCAAAATCCATAACAGAGCACTAGGTCTAACCTTCCACCCAGCACAAAAATGTGTATAAGCTTTCGAGATCATCAGATCCCTTCACCAGGAAAGATGCTCTAAAATGCTTTGTGGAGGGGGGAGTATAATGGGGAGACTGTGGCCTACAAGAAACTGTTAGCCTCAGCTAAAACAGAATTGCAATTCCAGAATGGCTAGGTAGCACGTAAAGAAGTCTGGGTGCTTCTAGTTGGGCCTAAGCAATTGGATTCAGCTCAAAGACTTTGAGATCAACTCTTTCTTAGGGTTGCTGGGTCAACAGCATCCCATTCCCATAATCATGACCATGAGATCCGAACTAAGTATGATCTCCTGCTGCAGTGTAAGTATTTCAGTGTTATCACTATGTGGCATACCCCAAACCCTGTTTCAGCCTTATCTCACCGATCTGCCAACCCCCCAAAACAAACCAGCTCAGCAAATGGCAGCTGTCTTTTTATCATATGACAAAGAAGTCATTGCCTTGCTCCTAAAGCCAGGAATAATTGAGCAATAGATAACTTGCCCAGAAAAACTTGTGGTATATGGCACTGGTAAAACTCCATTTTTGTTGATCTGTGCAAAGGCTGCTTTCACACATTACTTTCTAAGATGGCTTTATGTTGTCACTCAGAGCCAGCACCATGCCGTGAGCACTTCTTATCAATGCGCCCTCACCTGGTGACAGGCCATGTTTTCCATGTCAGGCAGCCCTTTCATTTCTGAGCCTTTCACCTGACACAGTAAATACCAGTTGTCACCAAGTGCATTCATAAATATTTCCCATGAAAAACTGACAAAGTAAAAGAATCTTGTCATAACCTTGGCCCTTAAAAAAAAAGGTAATGTGTGAATCTTTCCTGAGTGGTAACCAAAACAGAACTACAACCAGGCTACAATGGAGCTCTGTTTCACTTTCTCAGCTGCTCTACATTTCTTAATATTTAATATATTCCCTTTAGAAGATAGCAGGTCTTCAGGGTTCTAAGGTGCCCTATTCATTTGTTCCAGCAAGTCTGTCAATGTTCAGCCAGGGCCCCATTCACACTATAGAATATAGCGCTATTGTTCCACTTTAACTGATGTGGTTCCTTCCTATGGAATCCTGGAACTGGTAGTTTAGGAGGGGGCATTGAGAATTCTCAGCCAAAGGACTCTGTCTCCCTGAGCAAATGCCAAACCCCAGAATTGCATAGGATGGAACCATGGTGTTTAAAGTGGAATAATAGCACTATATCTGTGTAGTGTGAATGGGGCCCAGTTTTTTTGGACTGCAACTTTCACAATCCCCACAATTAACTATGCCAGTGAGTGCTTGTGGTATAGCCAGAAATATACACACATACACAGTTGTCCATCCTAACCCACGGTAAGCCACAGAAGCAGGTGGTACTGTGGGTCCCCCTCAAAGGCTGTGGCCTGCACAGACATTTTTTTATTATTATTATTTATTTGTATCCCGCCTCTCCATATGGATTAAGGCGGCGAACAACTTACAAATAGCATGTATTTTGAAACATTTCTATACATGCCCCCAACAAGCTGGGTACTCATTTTACCGACCTGCGAAAGGATGGAAGGCTGAGTCAACCTTGGAGCCGGGCAAGATCGAACTCACAACCTTGTGGCTTGCAATACTGACATTTAACCACTGCGCCACATTTCTTCACTCCAAGTGTCACTTTGCTGCCCAACAGTAACTACAGGAAAATATGGTGATAAAACACTGCATTAGGTTGTATAGAGGAGCCTACACTAGGTTCACTTTCATCTCCCTCTCTCATAGAGGCATCATTGCTGGCTCAGTTCAGGATGCTTGGATATAAAGATCTGATGAGCTCAAGTTGCTCAGGATCTAGAGCTTGGAAAGAGACTCTCCCCCACCTTGGGCCATAACTCCCAGAATTCCCCAGCCAGTTTTGTGGTCAAAGCAAGAAATTTTTCCAAGCTTTGACAAGAACACAGGAAGCTGCTTCATAACAGGTATGATTTGTGGGAATCACACAAGCCTCTAGATGCTGTTGGGCAGTTACTTACAGTATCCCTCATCGTAGGCTGTATTGGATAGGGCTTCTGGGAGTTGCAATCCAACAAAATCTGGAGGAAGGCACAATTCTTATATTTTCCATCTCTTGCTAATGGATCTTTGGTGATTCAATCCAACAGTTTCCTGAGTGGATGCGACAGCATGTATCCACTTTACAAGGGCAGAGACACAGGTTCAGATCAGATCAGAAGAGCCAAACTGAGTTTGCCCTTTGCCAGCTCCTGTGGAAATTTCCAGAGTTCCAAATTCTCCAGCGCTGCACCAGACTTGTGACACTGGAAGGGGAAAATTAGGGAACAATTTTATTCCATAGGATTCCGTGCTGGCTCAGTCCTCACAGGCAGCTGTGAGAAATAGGCCTTTTCTGCACTACCCTCCCAACTCACCAGGCAGACAGGAGAAAGACGGGACAGTGGTGACCAGTTCTGCATGACGTTGTCATGGTCTCATCCTTCTCCCATTCCCAGGCAGCACAATCATGGATTAAATCATTGATGGGTTTTTCCCATCAATGACCTGCAGTCATGCCCACCATCCCACCCACCCACCATCCTGCATTTATCTGTCCTGCAGAAACTGTAGAAGCACAATGGCTGTGCTTCCTGCCCAAGAATGGCCTGGGAAAGTACCCGGCTACGCTACAAAAGAAAGATGCATGGCCATTATGCTTCCTTCACCACAAAGCCAGCTGGTACAGAGGGGAGCATGCCTGTATTGCTCCTCTCCTGGCAGAGCCAATGCCAGATTTCTCTCCTGATGTCTGCATGAAAAGGTAGGGTGCAGAAAGGGCCATAATTTCCCTTGCAGAGTAAACAGAGAGAGGGAAATCATTTAAAATGGTTTAAATATTATAATGTTTAAATGTGACTGTTCCCATTCTTCTTCCTTGCTAGGAAGAAGGCTTTGTTAGGCTTTTCGAAGGTGCTGTGCGCACTCTGTTGAATTGTTCTTCTGTTCCAGTGCAATCCTAGGCATGCCTGCCCACAGGTCCTGCTGAGTTTATTAGAACTTAGTGCCAGGTGAATATGTACAAGATTGCTGTCTTAGCTAGAGAAGCATCAGTGCTTTCAGTAATTAGTACAGACCTTTAAATTTTTACTCTTTAAATCTCCATTTCATATCCATTGTTTTAACTCATGACTCTTGGCTGCTTTCAACTTTTGATTTTTATCAGGTTGGCTTTGCATTGTATTTTTATCAAGCCAGCTTTTCTTCTTGTATTTGTATTTTTTATTAGGTTGGGTTTGTATTGCATTTTCAGTGCTCTATATTTTATTTCATTATGTTCTGTTTTGAACTGTCTGACATCTAGAAAGCTTTTATTATAAATACAAACTATACATTAATAATCATATTAATACCATACCATGGACTCCTGGGCAAACCCTAGCAGTTTCTTGGTATAACAGGGCCTCTTACCCTCAGGAAGGACTATAATTGCTATAAATGCCACATGCTTTGCACACAGTGGTTTCCCAGGTAGAGTTGAGAAACAGTGTAAAGATCAGGGTGGGCAATTTTACCATGTCTGACAGCCAATTCCTTGCCACTTCTTGGTACTTTGTGGGCTATTCAACAAAACCTCTGGGAGGGATGAAAAGTCATTTCCACTTTATCCAAGCCTCTGTTTTTGGTCAAACAAGATGTGCATGAGGCCATGTTCCTTGTTCAATAAGAGAACTGCATTTCCTGGACCACTGCTTTCTTTAATGTATATATATATATTTTTCTGGATAGCAATAAAGCCTCTAGGGGGTTGAGAACTACATTTCCCATAAAGCCATTTCTGTAGAGACCCCAGGGGAGGACTAATTCACCTTTTTAACCTTTCGCCCCATGGAAAACTTGCAGCTCTAGGGCATTCCACTTCTGAATTTGTTTGAAAGGCCTAGAGTTTCCTGAGGTGAGAGAAATGGCCCCTAGACCTTGGACCTGAGTACGCCTACCCTTGATCAATGGAGGAAGGTGGCTCTGATATCAGTGGGGCTGTGGATCTGATGTGGATTTTCCTTCAGACTTTAAAAAAGATCTCCAAGGTGCAAACCCTATTTCAGGGGTGAAGTTTATCACCTTGGAGAACTCCTTTCAAGTTTAGGCTAAAACCCAGAAACTTAAATGGTCTGATTCAGTATAAGGCAGCTTCCTGTATTACAATATGAGGAAAAAAAGGAAATAAGGGGAACAAACATGGTGAGGGAGGAAGACAAAAGGTGAAGGATATAATCAACAGGTGAGGAACATATGGCCCAGGGGCTGCATGTGACCCCTAAACCCCACTTTTATGGCCCCCCAAAGCCTCCTTCCCTTAAAAATACCTTAAAAGTTTCCTGTCAATTTTCATATGATTTTCCCCCCTGAAAACCACCCAAACAACCCCAAACTGACCACAAATGTGGCAGTTTACTTCTCCCACATTTCACAGAAAAAGAAAAAAAAACTCTGACAAAATGTGAAAAATGTTTGCCAGGAGTCAAATGGCATCACTTCTGCTACACCCTGCGTGCAACAGTGCAGGAGGTAAAAATTGCAGGTCCCTCTGCAGTTGTGATATAAATGCTCACTTTTGTTTTTAAAAAGAGTTTGTTTAAAGTCTTATAACAAAAAGAATTTCTCAGGATTGGGATCACCTTCCCCATGATATATTCATTTGCTGGGTCTGGAACAGATCTTCTTTGATCAGGGGAGGTCTCTGCTAATGGAAGAAACCTTTGAGGCCTAAATCGTTAGGTCCTGGGCCATATTCAGGAATTCTTGCAGTGTGATGATGCTGCATCATACACTGCACACTCCTACATGTTGCAGCAAGGAGAACTCACCATAGAAATGCTTATCTGGCAACATTCCCTTGGTGGGATTTGTATATTTCACAGCTGTGGACATTACGCAACTTGTTGGGGGCATGTATAGAAATGTTTCGAAATACATGCTATTTGTAAGTTGTTCGCCACCTCAATCCATATGGAGAGGCGGGATACAAATAAATAAATAAAAAAATTAAAAAATTACCTGCCAATTACCAATGGACAGTGTGAACTGGAACAGAGAACATCACTTTCATGGCCATCCTATATCCCAAAAACATTATCCATTTGGAATGGTTCCCTCAGTACTTCTAGCACAAAGGCTAAATGCACACCTTTTGTCTTGGTGTTAGAAGATGGAATAATATACAATAAAATGCTCAGAGCAATGTTTGTATTGGTTTTTATGATGATATATGAACATAACAGAGCTTCACTTTACTTACCAATATCCAGTGACTCTGTTTCAGGTTGTTTCCTGATCTCCCACCCACAAAGTACCTCATCCTGGCAGAGTGGAATATCCCAATGAAATCTTTGTATCTTTGAGAGAAACATCTTAAAGTCCTGGATTAACCAAACGACTAATGCATCATGTGTACCCTGCCCCAACAAGATTAATTTACATACCAGCCTTGTTTCTTGTTCTGCACTTATAACTCTAGTGTCAAAATGTTAAGTGTGTATATGTGTGTTGGGAGAGTTTTTATTTTATTATCTCTCCTTTATCTGTCATTAGATTTACTTTGGCATACTGTGTTTTTTTAAGCAAGCAAGTTCAAAGGTCAATCATTAAAGGGAGACAATGATTTCACTTGATAAGATGTTTGCCAGAGTTCAACCCAAAAGCTGAGATTTCAGAGTCAGATCTCAATCCTGGGGCCATTTCAGCTAAGAAAGGGGCATAGGAACACAGCTTGGAAAATTACATTTTGGACTATGATGCCCTGGCTCTGATAGAAAGCTGACTTCGAACTGCTGGCACATGCCATGTTATGCAATATTGTCTACTCTACTACTCAGACTTACCCATAGATGCCAGGACCAGGACCTGAGACCTTTTAATATGTAAAGGATTCTGTGCTCTGCTGCTGAGCTATGGCTCTTCCCTATATGCTGTTGAGCATGTTTGTCTAAGGCCGTTTCCACATTAGACTGTTATAGCACTGTTATTCCACTTTCAACGTCCTATGGAATCCTGGGGTTTGCAGTTGGCCCCTCCCTAAACTACAAACCCCAGGATTCCATCGAATGTTGAAAGTGGAATAATAGCACTATAACAATGTAGGGCAGAAATGCCCTAAGATTAAGGAGGGTGTGGACAACAATGGACTTCCAGATAGATTCAAACTCCTGGTTATTTGGCTTGGTTTAATGGCATTCAAATAGCATGGTCAGTTCATGGAACTAGAAATCTAAGCAGACATTTCTTACTTACTGAGAGAAACAAGATCACGTACCCAGAGCTGGAAAAACGGTATTATTTGGACTACTACTCTCAGTGTTCCTAGCCAGCAAGGCCACTGAGAAAAAGGAAGGTGCTCATTTCTCTGATAATTGCCCCTTTAAGACAATAAGTGGGTTTGTTTGTTTTTTTGGCCTTTGCTGATTCCTCCCCCCTTCATCCTGCTATCCCTCCACACCCAAAGACACATCCTTAAACACAATGTGTGATGAAAATGATTGTTATTATCCCAAAGAACTGACTTGCCCGCTCAGTGCATCTCTGTTTATGAAATGCCATAACAAAAGTGAGCTCACGCTCGTATGCTTCCACTGCATGATGTTCCTGTGTGCCAGATGGGCACTTTCATGACTGTATGAGCGTGGATTATTTCATTTCCTACATCTGGGACTCCAAATGGCTGTGCAGAATGCCACAGGAGAGAGGCACGGCTTTTCTTCAGCTAGGGAAAACCTGCCTTCACAAGGGAAACCACTCGATCAGAGGGCATAATGCAGAAGGGAGAGACAGCCTCATGTGATATGGAAAGTGCATATACAACTGGGGCCCAAAGGGAAACCTTTAGAACCAAGAATAAGGCAAAAGAGGGGGCAATCACTAATTCTATATGTCAGCTGCAGGAGAAGAAGAAGGAGGGAGGAAAGGGGTGGGGAAATGGGGAAATAATAAAACATGAGCAATTTCTTGGCTGGCCCTAGGAGATGTGTTTGAAAGCTGCATTGTTAGAGCAGGGAGACACTGTGACCTTCAGGGTGAAAACCACAAGGAGTAGACATGACCCAAGAGAAACAGTCTAAAGGTGCTGGCATTTGCCATCTCACTTTGGCTTCATTTGGACAGATCTCCATTTGGACACTCTGCTGCCAACCACAGAGCCTGATCAGACCTTACAATGAGTTCCTACAGCAACATTTTTAAAATGGTTAACTTTTTTCATGGTTTTAAATGTGGTGGGGGGAGAGCTTGCAAAGGCAAGATACATTACACAAAGTAACATTTCCATGCAAAACGTGAGTCATTTTTCCCCTGAATGCTTCTGAAGAAGGGAAAGAGGCTGGTTGTAAGGTGTAGAATTCACCAAAAAAAAAAAAAAAAAAACCAAAAACACACACCTCTTTTTCTGTTAGGGGAACGAAGCATTTGCCTCAGGCAGCAGTTTTGGGGTGTCAAGAAATGACTACAAATTGTTAGTACTTTAACTGAAAATTAAATGCCTAAAGTAAGAAGAGAGATGCTTGTAGTGTTTTTTGCCTTGTACCCTAAAATAATTTAGCTGGATTTAGGTACTAGGAGACTTTTCTTAGGTGTATGTAACAGGGTAGTATTTGCTGCTCTCCCTCAGGCAGCAAAATATATTGGGCCATCCCTGCCTTACTAGCCAAGCTATGGTTGTATTCTTGGTTTCAATATGCCCTACTCCAATATGAACTGATAGGTAGCCTGCCCTGTAAAATAATAACTGATATTCCTTATAGGCTGTATTTTGGCTAAATGTTGACCAAGGGAAGAAGTAAAATACTGCTTCCACCCTGGGATAAACCTCAATTCAATAAGTCATTAGCATAGCACAAAGAACTGTTTGCAACTCCTATGCAGAATAGCAAAAGATGGCAATGCACATGGACAAACGCTTGAGTTGTCCAATGGCCAGATCACAATGTGTAATACACAATAGCCACAGAGGGAGAAGGGCAGTAGCACAGGGCAGGAGAAAAAACTGCAAGACACAAACTGCAAGATGAACAAAGGGAAATGTTTAATAGGGCATAGGCAAAAGAGTAAAAGTAAGACAGGAAGAAACACCTAACCTTTCCACCTCAGGACACCATAACCCACTCCCCAAAGTCCCTCAGGTTACTCTCCAAACACTCATCATCCAAAAGAGCCCCAGATCCAGATACATCACCCCAGAGTGAGTCCAGCAGCTATCCATGGGCAACAATAGCAGAGAGGCAGGTAGTCAAATGGCATGGACAGCTAGCAGGCCATTGTGCAACATCATGGGTTGCTCGGTGTTGCTTCTGTTGTTGTGTCCTGAATTGTACAACATCTCTGGTTGCTCAACAGTGCTTCCACTGTGGCCTTCTGAATGTGCCCATTGCACATGATTGTGCTCTGCGATCCTTTGCTTCCATAATTGCCTGATGAATTCATCCATTGTGCAGTTATAGGTTCTTCCCACCACATGCCTTGAATTCAGGTCATAGTCTCTGAAATCTGCTACCAGAAATGAAAGATTTTGTTACATCCATACCTACATACACATGAACAGGGCCATCACAGGCCCAGGCACCTGAACAATGATATACTGGGCTCTGTAAGCATATATTTGTAAACAATAAGAATACAATAGGGTCAGTTATGCGGGGCAGGCCAGTGCCTCCGTGCTGGCAAGATTGGGCTGCTGCTCAGGACAACACAGCTGAAGGTGAATCAGCTATCTACAGTATGCACTGTGACACTATTTAACTGCCTTCGATTCAACCTATAGAATCTTAGGATTTGTAGTTGGTTGATCTACTTAAAATTCTCTGCTAGAGAGCTCTTGTCTTATATAGTTCGGTGGAGAGCACCTTACCAAACTACAAATCTCATAATTCCATAGGAAGGAGCCACGGCAACTAAAATAGAATGAAACTGTCATAACTATGTAGTGTGGTCACAGCCAAATGAGCAAGAGATGAGGCTATAGTCATCTAACCACCATAATCCTCCTGGTTGCCATTTCTTCAGAGACAAAAATCAGGAAACATATGGCCAAACAGCACTGCAACGTGGTCAAGTTAGCAAAATGATTAACCAGTTACTAATGAAGAAATTATTAATGAAGAAAAACGCACAAGCTAAGAGGCCACAGCATTTTGCTTTCACCTAGGTCTATAAAGCAGAGCAAGATTCCACCTTCTTCTCTGATCTTCCTCCATTAAGTTAACTGAATGTAAATCACTTCTGTCCTTTCAAATTGGTTTTGAGGCAATTCAAGTATGCTGAGGACAAACGGGGAGAATGGGAAGAGAGAAAGAAACTAGGACATTTTAAAAGCAGATGAAAAAGTCATACAAGGGAGGATTAAATCGGGATTATTCCTGGCAACTCAAGACAGTTGGATGGTATGGAGATGCAGAGGGAGATGCTTAGGGTCCACCAAGGAATTTCCACTTAGCACCTGTTGAATGTGCTTTAACTTTGGCCATCCAGCCCCTCCCTGAACTACAAACCCCAGGATTCCATAGGATGTTGAAAGTGGAATAATAGCGCTATAACAGTCTAGTCTGGAAATGACCTTGGTTTCAATAGAGAAGGCCTCCCATAAGGTGCTAAAAATGGCTTTTGAAATTTCCTTCAGTTTTCAGATCAGCTGGCCAAGAGACACTGAGGAGAGTGTGGGAAAATTGGAGGGGAGAAACATCCGAATTTAAAATCTCCTTAGAGCCACTGTTTCTATCTTCTCCCGGTTCTTTGGAATCTGGCCCAGGATTAGAAACCACTCTGGGCAATAAAAGTACAACTGAAAAGGAAAGAACAAAACAGCATTAGCAAATCTTCCAAAGGATGTACGGTTGACTTAGGGCCACATGGTTACATGGAAATGGAAGACATGTAATTTTGTGTCCTGAACCTCTGATTGGTAAAGCTGAATTTCCAAAAGGTTATCATCATTATCATGGGTGACATCTTTTAGGCTAGGAAAGGAGAAATGGTGGGGGGGGGGAGGGAGAAAAAAACTTTCTGAAAAGAATTTGTGACTGCGAGTCAAAAAATAAACAGCAGTTGCCTTCACGGTTTTGCCTAAGATATTTACAAACCAGAGCATATCAGTGTTTGCTTTATGCATTTTCACATCCTGCTCCATTTAAAGCAGCAATTTTCTGCAAGGACAACAGAGGGAAAAAACATGCTTTACACTGCTTATATTAATTACATTTTTCATTACCCGTCATGTTTTCTACAGGCTTGTGTATTATTACTGCAAAATGTAATGAAACAGAAGAGGGGAGGGGGGAGAGGGAAAGAGAATGGACTTCTGGGAAATTTTCCAATTCTTGAAATGCAATGTTAATTGAGAGCTATTTTTAGGTCAGCACAGATAGTGTGGGACCCAGTGCCATCCGTCACAGAATGGGTGCAGGCCAGGAGCTGTTGTGCTTTGTTGGGTGTCTCATGCTTCTACCAATAGGAATGGGAGGGGGGAATAATTAGATGAAATCTAGTCCTAGTCAGAATGACTCCCCACCCCACTTCCAGGATGGAATGAAGAGTTGATAGGTCTTTGCAGGGTCCTCCGAGCCTTCAAAAAAAAAAGAAAGAAAGAAAAAGAAAGAAAGAAAGAAAGAAAGAAAGAAAGAAAGAAAGAAAGAAAGAAAGAAAGAAAAAGAAGGGTAAGGGTGCAGCCCTGGACTTCTGCCAAGACCCAACAGGTCTGAACCATAAGAGTCCGAGGAGGAGCTGCCATGACAGGGGGTCAAATGAAATGAAAGCAGGCAGCTCCCCTTCAGTGTGGTGGCGAACTTCCAGCTCTGCGAGGGAGCGGCTCTTTTAGAATCAACATGCAATCCAGAGCAATGGATTGGAAATGTGATCCCTTTAATTTATCTCTCTTGCTCTCGCTCTCTTTCCCTCTCTCTCTCTCCAAAAGGCTGCCAAAAATCAATTATTTTAATTTGTATATAGCACAGCCATGTTCTGATTCAAGTTTTCTTTTGAACTATGTTTTAAACAGCCAGCACACAAAGCCACTCACTCTCCCCATTGCAGTGAATAGGGAGGAGGAGAAGAGAAAGTTTCAAACACTGAAAAGACCACAAGTTCTCACAGTCGCTTTGATCCCAGCAAGAAGACACACAGAGCCAGCTCAAGCACATCTAGGAACCCCCTACAAAGGCATTCTACTGGAATCCCAAAAGTCAGCAAACCTTGGGTATCTCTTTTGCTTCTTCCAAGCATTCTGTCACCCTGTTGTAGAGCAGGGACAGGCCCACATCTAGCTTGCATTATCACCTTGTTTTCCATTTTCCATTTTCCATTATTTAACTTAAATCTCCATGAATCCTACCAACACATTCTGAATGTACACAGCAAGAAGAGAATCAAGATCTATTACATGCAGTTTTGTATATGTCAACTCAGAAGTAAGCTCTACTGTATCCAAGGATGCTAAAGTAACCCCTAGGAGTGTTGGTTTGGCCCAGGAAACGAGGAAACCCTAAGGGAGGAACCCTACCGCCTGCCTGAGTTCAAAAGGAAAGGGATTGCTGGAGAGGGGCTGCAGTTGGCAAGGCTAAGAAGCCCTTTTGCCTTTGAAAAAAAGGAGTAGTATTTTCAGTTGTGTATTTAGGTGTGAACAAAAGGGTAAATTCTTTGTAGTACATGGGGCAATTTTGTAACTCTTTCTCAGTCCTCTAAGGTTCTATGGGGCCAACTGTAACTGAATACTGCAACTACAGTTGCACTTGAAATCTCAATATATATTTTTGACAGTAATACACAAATTATATTAAATTTGACATGTGTTCACTGTCCCCAAAGTTCCATGTATCCTATGAGGGGCCAATGTAGGATGTGATGGCAGGACTCTTCTGCCTGTGCTGCTCATTATTACTGCAACATTTGGTACAATCTTAAAACCTCTAATTAAAAAAAAAGGAGCAAATGTAATATAGAAATTACACTACAAATAATGTCTCCTTTTCTTCCTTCCTAAATCTGTTGTTGTCATTATGTGCCTTCAAGTTATTTATGACTTATGGTGACCCTAAGTCCTATCACAGGTTTTTCTGGGGATGAGAACGTGGCACACGCAAGGTCACCCAGAAGGTTTCCGTGGTCAAGCAGAGAAACAAACCCTGTTCTCCAGGGTTGTAGTCCAGTGCTCAAATCACTACACCACATCCATTTCCACACTAGGCTGTTATAGCTCTGTGATTCCACTTTCAACATCTGATGGAATCCTGGGGTTTACAGTTTTGGAAGGGGTCATCTGGCCCCTCCCAAAACTGCAAATCCCAGGATTCCATCGGATGTTGAAAGTGGAATCACAGAGCCATAACAGTCTAGTGCAGAAATGGCCAACACTGGCTCTCTCCCTCCAAAATACTCAATTAAATACTACTACTTGATTCAAGGTGAAAAGGGTTCACTCTTTGTGTTGCTCTAGTTCTAGCTCTCCATCTCCTTCCAAACTCAACCAGACAGTGCAGCTGCATCATTATGGTTTTCCCATTCATGTGATCATGCTAATACTTGCTGCTGTTCGTCCCTGATTAAGTGGATATACTATTGCAGCCTTAACAATAAAAAGCATAACTAGTTTACCTTTTCAGCAAGCTGTTTCAGGACCTTTTTAAACTGAAGAGCAAGAGTGCACACCTGGTGAATTAAGGAATGAATCTATGCCTAATGGTCCTCAACATACACAAAATATACACAGCCAAAGAAGTGCCTTATTGGATCAAACCAAATAGCATCCTATCCCAGCAACCCATAGATACACACTTTTCCACCAGAAATCAGCCAGTGGGTTGATCCACCAAAGCAGTACCATCAACCCCAGTTACAGAGAGTCCAAGCCAGTACTTTCTACACCTGAATCCTCAAATGTGGATTAATTTCAGCTACAAAAATCCTTAATCAGTATGACCAATGATCAGCCTTCTGACAGTTGTAGTCAATATCATCTGGAGACAAGATTCAGAGCCACTGATCTATGGACTGTTTCACATTTCAGTTGCCTCAGCTTCTATGATATCAAACCCCATGTCAGCAAAATTCCTTTGTAGCTGTACCATCACATGATAATTTATTTTATCTACTTAATATAAGTATATCCCAGCTTCCTGCCTGAACAAACAGGCCTCTAAGGCAGCTTACAATAAAATTAAGACATAAGCAACATAAATACCAGAAGGAGGGAGATACTGTGATTTTCATCACAAGCAAAGTTTGAACATGTTCTCTTTTTTTGCTTCAATTGCTGAAAAAAAAAACCCATTTAGCTCAGAAGATCCATAGTAAAGAAAGAAAAGGATGAACCTTTTCTAGTCCCACTGTAAACCAGGTTCTCCATCTGTGTCCATTAATCATTTTCTTTACCCCAGTGAAGGTGGGTTGGGGTTCCATATATTAAACTCCCCAAAGCCCCAAACCAGCCTGGCTAGCATGGCCATCTCCATTTTGAACTTTTGTGTAGAAACATTCTGATGGCCAGAGATGCCCCTGATCCAGCTGTGTATGCATACAGAAATTGCCCACCAAGTGCTAAGTGTCAAGTACAGGTTGAGCCTCCTTATCCAGAAATCTGAAATCTGAAAACCTCCCAAACTGAAACTTCTCACCACCAGCTGCTCGCTTCCACCTTTGAGGTGGTAACTGCAACACTCCTACTTGTTCATCTCTCAGATCCTCAATCTTTCTCTTTTTTTGCCACGAGCCTCCTGCTTGTTCCTCTGTCAGATCTGAGGAGCACCACAGCCACTGCCTTGAAGGCAGGAGTAAGCAGCTGACAGCAAAAAGAACAACTGAGAGATGAACAAGCAGGAGCACTGCAGCTTCTACCTCAAAGGCAGAAGTGGGCAGCTTGTGACAAGAAGGAGGAGGCTGAGATCTGAGAGACAAACAGAAGTGCTGCTGCCATCACCTTGAATGTGGAAGCGGGCAGCTGGTGGCAAAGAGAGAGAAACTGAGGATCTGTAAAATGGCAGGAGGTATGGATTCATGCCAGTCACTTAAGCTTGGATTCCTGCCATTTCACAGGTCCTTGGCCCCTCTCCAGCCTCATACACAACACAAGTAGTGAATGAACAAGACACAACGTTATTCTAAGAAGGTACTGTATTCCAAAATTTAAAAAAAAAATCTGAAATACGGAACACTTCTGGTCCCAAGTATTTTGGATAAGGAAGGCTCAACCTGTAACAGTCAAGCAGTTGAGCAGCAGTGGCAAGATCAGAACTGGAAGGTTATTTTTAGGACTACAGCTCTCAGAATCCTCCATCAACATGCATGATGGATTCTGGAAGTAGCCCCACAAATTCTGTAGCTTCCTTGGTTGGGAGCCACTGACTTATGCAACTGATAGACATCATTTAGTGTCAGGTGTAGTTTGACCCTCAGTCTGCCCATTCCTCTCTCCCTCCCCAGCCCAGTCCTCCCAGCTTTTTACTCAGTTAATGAGGATTAATTCAGTTTCAGTTTCCTCTGTATAGAAAAATTATTGATGTTTCTCACAATTATTAACAAAAACAATTGACATGTTCTTCTTTTTCACCCAGGCTGAAAGGACTGTCATGTTTTAAAAAAAAGACTACGGCAACCCTAAACAGTCCCAACATACCCATTATTCTTGCCAATTCCTTATTAAATTTATTTTCACAAAGAGCACACACAACTTTGTTTTGGATAGTACAAAATATTGGATTAATAAAAGCAATAAACAAAAAGATTCTATCTAGACAAATCAAATTGGGCAGGGGAGGCAAAGTCCACACTGATCCTACCTCCTTCAGAGCTGGAGAAGTTACTTTGTAATACTGCAGTTCCCAGAATCCCTCACGCACCCCAATGGGGATTCTGGGAATTGTAGTTCCAAAAAGTAACTTTTCATACCTCTGACTCTGCCACAGCTGCTCTGTCACTTGAAAAGAACTTTGCAAGCAGTTTCTGTGCACACACACAATTGGATCAGGACTATTTCTGATCATCAGAATGTTTATACAAGCAAATTCAAATCACAGAAGTTGTATTCTGTATTCATATTTTTATATTATTTTGAACTCACAAATTTCAATTAAAATTATTTTTGTCTATTTCCATTCAGATTAATGAGTCTGATCAATAAAACTTAAAAGAAATTTCTACAGATTTTCAGTTTGACAAAAAATAAAGACTGCAATGATACAGAAGAACAAATCCAGGGCCCTCTGGAGCCACTGCCGAGCTCTATTCTGCCTTATCAATTTCATTGGTAAAAATATGCATCCATGCCTCCAAATTAAGACTGCAATACTATACACACTTCGTAGAGAGTAAGTCTCATCAAACTCAATAAGTTTTACTTTTGAGTATATGTTTCAAGGGATTGCTCTGTAAATGCCCTTAATTTTAGATGAGTTGTGGGCCCTGGACAGCATTTGAGCTTAACTTTGCAAATTGCAAAGGCCAGAATCCACTTGGTGCTTTGCACTGGTAGAATGCTCCATTATGCTAGCATAGAGCAGTTTTTGGAGCAGTGTGAAACAATAGGAGGAGACAGAGGAGAAAGCTATCTCTGTCATCAGAGGCAAGTGAGTCTTGACAGCAGGTTGTCCCACTACTTGTAGACATTTTACCCCAGTGCTGCATCACCATCTACACTCCTGCTACCACCTACACAGTACAGTTATGTCAGCCAAAGAGAGTATCTGTTGTTCAAAATCATAGATCTAACTATTATTTTCAAACTCATGAAATGTCTGGGCTGCCCGGGAAACTCTGTACATCCCTATTGATTTTGGATGGAAGACTGCCAATGAAAACCAGGTGCTGTAGGCTATATATCAGAGGAAGGGATTGGCAAAACCACCTCTGGGTATTCCTTGTCTAAGAAAACCCTGTGAAGTTCATGGGGCCACCATAAGTCAACAGGTGACTTGAAGGCACATGCTCCCAATAACCTTGGACATATCTTTAATTCTTGCCACTTTGTGTTTCTTATGTAATCAAGGCTTTTACTGGCAGGTGACTGAGGCCATTTCCGCACTACACTCTTATAGCGTGATTATTCCACTTTCAACATCCTATGGAATCCTGGAGTTTGCAGTTTTGGGAGGGGCCAGGCAGACGCTCCCGAAACTGCAAACCCCAGAATTCCATAGGATGTTGAAAGTGGAATAATCGTGCTATAAGAGTGTAGTGCGGAAATGAACATGCAAGCTAGAAAGCAGAACCTCCAAATATCCTATCTGCAGGTAGATCAGCTGAAATAGTCCTGTGCTGACATTACAGGCCTAGAATCCTCTGCACAATACTTTTTAATTCCTCCCAAGCAAAGAGCTAGATCAGCACTGGTTTTACCTGACTATTCCTGTTAGATTAAAAAGAAGAACTACTCTTCCAACATCTCCGGTGCTTAGATAGGGGCAATAAATCATAAATATATGCTAACATGATTTCCTCTTATCTGACATAGTGAATTAAGACTGTTGAGCACAAACATTTATAGCAGAAATGACAAACGTTTCCTTTTAGGTATGCAGCATCAAAACCATTAAGTTTTATGGTAAAGAACATTTAAAGCTAACGCAAGCAATATACATTAGTACATTAATGCATGAAGTGTACAGTTGGTCCTCCACATTCCTTAGGGTTAGGGGCACAGGATCCCCACAAAAGTGAAAAAAACACAAATATCAAAGTGTGTGTGTGTGTGTTTGTGTGTGCATGTGCCTGCAGGAAGGGGGCCAAGGCATGATGGAGAGATTGGACACCCAGGGTCCAAACCAGGTCAGGGAAAGGGGGTAGGTCAGCATGATGGCCCTATACTTTCTATTCTAGCCATCTATTTCCTTGAGAGTGTGGGAGAACACTGGGAGAGGGTTTGTGGTGCTCAGAAATTGGGCTGTGAGCCATCCTTAGCTGGCTAAGCAGGAGCTAGTGGAGGAGGAGTGTCGGCAGCAGGCTGGGGTTGAGCAGGGGTGGATCAGGAGTCACAGGAGTCTCGCCTGGGGAGGCCCCTGCCAGCAGTCAAAGGCAAACACAAACAGTCCTTACAGCAGGTTCAATAGAAAGTAAAGAAAGGGTTACTTCACCCAGGAGGCTGGCAGAAGGCTGGGCTGGTTGGAACTCCGGGCAAGGATAAGGATGCGGACGCGGTCACAGACAGGCGTGGCTGAAACCAGGCACAGGCAGACATCTCACAGAGGGCCAACAGTTGTTGCTCCATGCCTGCCACTGCCTCTCTCTGGCCTTAAGTAGGCCTCCAGGGTCAGTGGCAGCCAATCTGACAGCTGGCTCGCAGCTGCAAGCCCTTAGCCGGGCTCACAGCTGCAAGCCCTCAGCCAGCTGAGAGCTCTCAGCCTGCAGCCGCCGCTCCAGCAGCCGTCGAGAGAGGCGGGCAGCCTCCTTGGCCTGCCGCCACTGCTGGAACATGGAAGGAGGGCCGGCAGCCTCCTCCGGATCGGGGCCGCGGGTGGGCAGTGCCTCAGGATGGAGCCTGGGTCCCGCCCCCCCGGCAGACTGCTTGGGCATTCCTCCTCGACGGCAGCAGCCTCCAAAGTGTCCAGGTGGCCCCTCCCGGCGGCGGAGGCCTCCGTGGCGTCCTCCGTGGCGATGGCGGCCTTCGCGGCGTCCATCTCAGCGGCGGCGGCGGCCTCTGCGGCTTCTGGGCGGCCTTTCCCGGCGGCGGAGGCCTCTGCGGCATCCGGGTGGCCCTTCCTGGCGGCGGGGGCCTCCGTGACGACCTGGGAGTCGTCCAGGCCGTCCTCCATCCCAAGGACTGCATCCGCGGCGGCCCCCGAACCACCGCCGGGGAGGGCCGGCCAGGCCGGAGCCCCCGACAAGGAGAACAACCAAAGGTGGGTCTGATTGGATCTGCAGAAAGGGAAGTTTCCCCCAGAAAACATGGGGGACAGAGGCTGGAGAAACTCATAATTAATCAAACCTGTGAAAGTGAAACCTGCAAAGCTGGGTGGGCTGCCCGTATTTTCAAGTGAGCAAGAACACATGCATTGTACGTGCACATACATATGCACTAATCATATGAATTATCAGCAAGTTCTATGACGTGGCTCACTGTACAATGAGGCAACCATTCACAATGTTCAATCATTATGATAAACAACAGTTTATCTCAAGAGATACAAACCCAGTCTTCCCCTGGGCTTATGTGTTTCTTCCTTTCTCTTCTGCTATGGCCACCTACAGAGTCTTTTGCTGCTGTTTTTGATTAGTCACGGCTTGTTGACTCATCCTAACCCAAGAAACTTGGTTTACTTGAAACCAGCTAAATTCAAACTATGGTTTGCTCCAGTATTTTTAAGTAAAATTTACCTACAGTTTAGGTCTGGATCTGGTGCTAAACCTATACTGAAAGCCTCCAATTTCCTTTCCAGAGGAGGAGCGGAGATGGAAGTCCATAAACCCACTCTTTTTCCATGTTAATTACAGCCAGAATCTTCATGGGAATTGTGTTTTCGTAAGTGGACTTACATATATAGGAATTAGAACTGGTCAGTTTTGCAACATCTTCATCTAATAGAGGGCTGCTGTGACATCACTAACCTAGCAGAAGCAGCAAAGTGCCTGGTGTGCATCATGCGCAAGTACACATTGCGCATCAATGCACATTAGCCCAAATGTGTGTTGGGCACCCTTGCACATCTTCACAATTCATTAGCAGGGTTTCTTAGCTTCTACTTAGCTAAGTATATGCAAAGTTATGTTAAGTAAGAGGTGCAACTTTCTGTGGGTATTATCTGTGAGCTTCCTCTTAAGATAGCCTTATGCTGAAACCTTGCTAGCTTGCACTGCTCCTTTTATATGTGTACAATCATGTGAGAAACTGCAGTAATAAGGAGGGTGAAGATTCCTTCTCAGAATGGGATCATGGAAATGAGATTCATTTGATTGGATCAATATTTGGGATTTCATGGAGGAGCAGGGATTCAGATGTGACTTTGAAATTTTTTTACTTTAATACATTCATTTTCTTTCAAAGGCATGTGAAATGTCTTTGGATTTAGCAACTTGACAGCTATTGAGAATAAATAGCCAGGTCTTCTTGGAAAATCCTTCCCTCAATCAAGGGACCCTAACTTAAATCAGCATGAAACATTTAGTGAAATGTTTGCTTGAGAAACATTCATGGCATAGATGCTGAATTACTTTCCACCACACTTCATCCAAGTTGCTGATAAAATTAGACAAGTTTACAAAGTTGTAATCAGTGACTTTCTTTGTCCCAAGGTTGAAAACTACAACAGTAACAAGAAAGAAAGGCAAAGATTTGCAGCTATGAAGATTTCATGGTACAATTCGTAGAGCAATTCTAGGCGTGTTTCCTTTGGAATACATTCCGTTATATTCAGTGCAGACCCAGAGATTATCATTAAGATTGAAAAGCAGACTTACAAAACTCTTATTTGGAAGGGGGAAAAGAGTCATTTCAATGAAATTCTTGAGCTTCAAGAAAGCAGGCCAGAATGAAAGGAATCTAATGATATGTTGAGAAAGCCTTCATTTGGCCACGGTGCAACCAAAGATTTTTATACAATGGGGCTTCTAGACAGAGAGCGTCTAACACTCAGAGTTCAAGGACATTGTGCAGCAATTTTTTACTTGGCAGATATTGGCCAGAATTCACTTAAGGACATAAACATGCATAAGTCACACTATACATGAAGGGTCCAAAAGTTACCATTGCTCAACAGGGGTGTTCTGCTGATAGCAGCAGAAATGGAGTCATGCAGACATCCTGTTCATCTGTGCCTTGTCTTTGCAAGTTGGGCATTGTGAGTTGTAGCTGTGCATCCTATCCTTTGCATTGCACATTGTAAGTTGTGCAATGGCATCCAGTCATTGACATGTGTTGTTCTGCATGGAGGTTGTACAGTGCTGCTGTGCTACAGGCAGATATTTATGCTATGCTATAGGTATGGTATAGTGGTTTGAACATTGGACTAGGGCCCAGAAAACAAGGATTCTGCACTCGGCCATGAAAACCTACTGGGTGACCTTGGGTGTGCCACCTGCAGAAAACCTTAGGGTCACCACAAGTCCGAAATGACTTGAAGGCACACAACAACAGCAACAAGGGGATGTTGGATTGAAGCCATTCTCTAGTAGAGTTGGCTCTCCATATCTGTGGATTCTGTATCTATGAATTTGAGCAACCATAACTTGAAAATATTCCCCCTTCAAAAAAAAAAGGGGACACCATTTTACTACACTGTTGTACACAATGGAACTTGAGCATCCACAAATTTTGGTATCCACAGGGGGGCCAGGAACCAAATCCTAGCAGATACTGAGGGCTCACTGTATAGGGGTGAGGGATGAAGAAAGGTTGAAATACACGGAGTGGGGATTGCAAAGTGGAGACATCACCTTCTGGAGCGTCTGTAAACCTCCATAATGAGACCGTGTGCTTGTGCAGTAAAAGCCTCACTTGGAAGCATCCAACATCTGTCAATACATTCCATCCCTGATGCATCCATCAGCTGAATTCACCACACCACAAGGGTCTGTGGCTATGTGTTTGTGTGTCTTTGGGACTGACAGAGAGGAAGTGAGGGATATTCATCTAACTACAGGCAAGCAGCAGTATTGCAAGCTCTCTGGTAATTAATGAATTCTATAGGAGAAAAAAGATGAAGCTGAAATAAAGGGAAGAGGAAACCAATGTAGGAAGTAGTTGTCCCTCCCCACCCCAAGCACTAGTGACCATGTTTTGTGGCACAACAGACAGATATTGTCTCATTTACTATGTGTCCCCAATGGTAGCTCAGGTTTAAAAGCGTCCTGGCAAAGTGCTATCCATGAATTATTTCCTACTTTGAGGTCCCTCACTCCTGATCACAAGCTTACATGGTGGCAAATTTTGGTGACTACAAGCTACCATTAAAATGTTCCAGCAGTGCCCAAATGTCACCCATGTTAACATCATAACAGGACTGTGAGAAATTCAGGACTGTGGGAGATTCAGAGTGTCTACTCAGAGCTATTCAACAGAGACAGACCAGAACAGACATCACATCCTGACACTTCCCAAGACTTCTAGGAACTGTTCCTGGGCCTGTTGTGGCATTCTTGCTTTTTCACAACGCCATTTAGCTCATTCCTATCTCTATGACTTCCCCCACCAGTTCCACTTGTTCTACAGACTAGAGCAAAGGTGACACTCATAGCTCTTTAGATGTTGGAGTCCTCCAACTGTCATCCCTCTCAGCCAGCATAGCCATTAGTGAGAGACTGTGGGAGTTACAGTCCAAAGCCATATGGAGGGAGACAGGACAGAACTGAGGCATTTGAGTGTCTGTATATAGGTGATTGCACCAGTGGCCCATGATCCAAGCAATGTAAAGGGTAAACACTTCCACCTGGCATGAGCTGCCACTGGTAATACATGATAGATGAGACTTGTGAAGCATTTTACAAGAAGAAGATAAATATCTTCTCAGCACCACTGAACCTCACAGGATGGTCTTGGGTAAGCAAATACTTCTCAAGCTAGCATCTGTCCTAAGGTATTGAATTGAGTTCTCTAGAGATATGAATTCCAAATATAGCAAATATACCCAATCAAAGCTTTTTTAAAAAAAATGCAAAAAGTATATTTATTTATAATGAAAGAAAACAGGATTATTTTACTCAACCTTCCCTAACCTGGTGTCCTCCAAATGTGTTTCATATTGCAAATCACTGAATCTCCATCCAATGGCTCCTGGGAGTTTTAATCCAACACATCTGGAGGGCACCAGGTTGGAAAAGGCTGAGCTGAATCATTCTTTTCTATGGCACCTTGTTCTTTCCCTGGGGTGATCAGCTGCTTGAGCTCTCACACATGTGACCAAAGTAACATGGAAGTTTTGAGGTCATATAATTATTTTTTAAAAGTGTGTCAGAATCTCCACTCCACTACACTGGTTTTATGTCCATATAATTCCACTGAAACTTTTGCAGCTACGCCCAGGTAAAAGAGCTTATAAATGGTTTTCAAAATGCAGGCACATTTTCCCATTCCACAGATCTAAGAAGACCTCCTCTATATGTCTTCTTCATCCCAGATGAGTGACAATATTTCTACATCCCCATAGCCAGCATGGTGCAGAGAGCCAGTGTGGTGTAAAGGTTTGAGCACTGAACTACAATTCTGGAAACCAAAATTTGAATCCCGCTCAGCCATGGAAACCTACAGGGGGACCTTGGGCCAGCCACAGTGTCTCAGCCTCAGAGGAAGACAAAGGCAAACCCCCTCTGAACCAACCTTGCCAAGAAAACACCCTGATATATTCACCTTAGGGTTGCCGTAAGAGAAACAACTTGAAAGCACACAGCAGCAAACAAAGCCTTTTTTGAAAAAAAAAACAACAACTCTATTTTCTATTTTATCCCAAATGGTGAGCAATTCACCAGTCCTCAGAACTTACCTTGAATAGAAACTTTATTTAGGGGGCAGTTTTAGCAATGGTACAACAAAAAGCATTCACTGAAGCCAAAAAGTCTTTTCATTTGTTAATTGCTTGGCACGAATAGTGTTGACATTGGTTTGTTCTCCACCCTAAATATGTTAAAATCTTTCCTAAAAAAGAGGCTTCAAAGAATACAGTCATCATTTAGGATCCAATATATCTCCAGTGTTCAGAATAAATCCCACCCATACAGGCAGGAGTTCTTCCCTCCTATCTGAAAGACAGAGGAATGCATTGTCCTGCCCCCTCAGACCACTTCCTTGAAGAAGCATTCCTTTTAAGACACAGCCTCTGATGCCAGAAGGGATCCATAATGATTAACGCAGTGTGGGAGGGGAAAATATGGAGTGAGAGCAATTAGCCCAGAATATAACAAATCTAAAAATAAATTGGCTTCACTATTTTTTTTGTTTCCCATGCACGAATGTAGGCAGAGTAACATTAATTAGTATAGTAGGACAATAGGAACTAAATTGGCATGGTCACCAGATTTTTTTTTCCCCTGGACATCTCTGCTGTTGCTGCTGTTGTTGTTGCTGCCGCTGATATTGCTATCCAACTTCAAAGATTTGGAAAGATGTTGCTACTAACGCTGGAGAATAGAAACCTGTTTTTCATCAACCAGGCCGGCCTGACAAATTAAGTCTGTGGAGCCATTAGATTAAGATAAGAGCTTATCTCCTCCACTGACATTTATTCAGAGGTTTTTATACTGCTTGGCTGGTAATTAGAGTCGTTGAATTTTTAACACTGCTTTGTCCAGCCACTTGACAACTCAGAGTCCAAAAATATAGTGTTCAAGAAGGTGGGCTATTTTTGCCGGGGGGGGGGGATTGACCCAAGAATACAAAATAATTAGCCTGAAACTATTTTCTTTCTTTCTTTCTTTTTGTTTCTGGAAAAATACCGTGATGCTAAAGCATGCAGGAAGGTTTTAAGTGGGTCTGTCACGTAATCACTTGTATTCAAAAACTGGCAGCCCCCCCTCCTTACATTAAGCCTTTAGGTAGTAAAGCTTAGGTATCTTTTCTCCCCAGGATCTATAATTTCTTTCAACCCATACATCTTGCAAATTCTAACATGTTACGAGGACATAATCAAAACGGTAGCCCTAGTCATTAATGACTGCCTGCTGTTTTACCCGCCTAATTCGGTGTACAGGCTGTGATTTCACCAGAGACTTTCAAAAGGAATTTTGCTTCATATGGCTGATTTCACTGCATAAGGTTTATTTTTCCTGCCCTAATTTTTTGTTATAATAGCAAACTGATTGCTCCACAATGGGCCGATATATTTGATTTGGAGGCAGGCTTTGAAGGCTGCTTTAGATTAGTAGATCTTACGTGTGTTTTTAAGCAGCTCATTTTGAGTAATTTGGAGATCAGAATTGGAATAATAAATTAGTCGTTAAATGGGTTGATGTGTTATTTATGGAAATTTGGATGGCTTGTTATGACTGCATCCCGTTAACAGTCCCGAATATATTGTTTACACCTTTCACTCAACATGCTGTTTGTTATCTTTAACAACATCTCCCTCTTCCAATCCCTTAAACCACACACATACACACACCTGAAGCATGCTGGAATAGAAGGATGGGGTCCATCCAAAATTGATCCATGGGTATTTTAATTGTCTTATTAAAAAGGAAAGCTGCAATCTTCATCCATGGAAAGTGTGTAAGTCTTCAATACGATGTTCCCCTTTAAATGGCAAGCACTATGGCATCACATGTTGAATCAGTTCAATAGTATGCCTTGTCACACTGATATAAAGTGTGTGCTACCCACCGATAAAATGAATGCAACCAATGATGGATCAAGATATATTCATCATACCACACATTACAAAGGTTTGGCAATGCCCATCTGTGATGGGGATTTTTCTACCCATCTGCACTTTCGTCCATTTGGCATAGCAATTAAAACTTCAGGGCCTTTCCGCGCTACACTGTTATGGTGCTATTATTCCACATTCAATATCCTGTGGAATTCTGGGGTTTGTAGTTTACTGAGGCTAAAGAGCTCTCTGGCTGAGAATTCTAAAGACCCCTCCCTAAATTGCAAACCCCAGGAATCTGTAGGATGTTGAAAGTGGAATAATAGCACTATAGCAGTGTAGTGTGGAAAAGGCCTCAGGTTCAACTCCCCACTTAGTGACAAAGCTCAACAGATGAACATTTTTCTCTCCCTACTTGACCTACCACACAGGTTTTGTGTGAGGATAAAATGGTAAGGTGAACAACTGCACATACTGCTATGAACCCTTTGAAGAAAGCATGGGATGGAAACATAATAGATAATAAATCAAAAATTAATTTTAGATATACATTTCAGCATGACCTGTTATACCATAACATTGAATGGTTGCATGCACACAACCCTGGCTTGTGATTTGGCAAGGGGCCTTGCTTGCTCATAGTCCTAGCATCACTTCTATGCTTGGACACCATCACAGTACACAACCAAGTACAGATAATGTTTCCTCTAGTGCCTGCCCCTAGCGACGGTGGAAAGGCACAGCAATGAAAACTGAAGAAATTACACTAGTCTGTCTGTTGCCACCATTGGCAAGATCAGCATGGCAAAGTGAATCCCTTGCTTCAAGTGTCTTATTTCAGAGACATAATTAATAAAGCCAAAAGCAAATACATTATTCATCACTACCATGATGGTTGCCCCATTTGGCTACCTAACTGCCTGATTCCAACTGCTCAGTGGTGGCTAGTGGCTCCAGTGTCAATGGGGTGCTAAATCCACTCTGGATTTGACTCTAATGAAGCCATCCAAGGTAAAGTGTTGGTTCTTTTTCCTTAACTGAATTTGAACTAAAATCCAAAGCAGATTGGCCATCCCACTAGCTGACTGCACTGATTGCCCTGCCCTGTCCATTGCTGTTTCTGTCCCATCCCTTTCTGTCCATCCTCCTACCTGGGGCTCTTCCACACTACAGAGTTATAGCACTCCAATTCCATTTTAACTATCATGGTTCCATGCTATTGAATCCTGGGATCTGGAGTTTGGGGAAAGGGCATTTAGAATTCTCTTCCAGAGAGCTCCCCTTTTGCACCCCCAAACTACAAACCTCAGAATCCCATAGGATACTGTTAGGGCAGTTAAAGTGGAATCTTAGGTCTGTAGCTGTGTAGTGTGAACAGACCCCTGGTTGAGCCAACCCGTTGCCTACAGAAATTATTGCTGTGCACCTTCCAGGCTGGTTGTGAAGAATTGGTCCCAACTTGGTCACTGGTCAAAGTTTGGAAAAGTTATAGTTTTGGGCTAAAATTTCAACAGCCATGTTGTTTGGGGAATTCCAGGAGTTACAGTTCTAGAACACTATTTCTTCTAAATTCTAGCCAGAAGCTAAGTGTTTCTAAGTTAGAACTGAGATCTGGCATGCTTCAGTCCAAGACAAGGAGAGAATCAGCAAAGTTGTAGTTATTGCTAGTCTCTCCCAGCCTTCCCACACGGAAGAAAGGAGAAAGGGGAAGGGGAAGAGAAAACTTGGAGCACCAAGAGTAGCCTTTTAGTCTGTGCCTCACTCTTTCACAGATGGAAAAAGGGAATGGCTGCAAAACTGGAGAAATTATGCTCATCCACACCAGTCACTAAGGTGGCATGCTGACAAAGGACTGAGTTTACCTGCCTCATGTGTCCCTTATAGTGATTTCTGTGTTATCATTGCAGCTGGAGAGTTCTGGAATTCAGCTGAAGCTTGGAATTCTGCTGATTTCCAAAAATATATCATTTGATGCTCATGAAAACCAGGATGTCCAGGAAGAACTGTAACTGGCAAACTAACATCTACCTGTTCTTGTTGTTAGTTAGTCTAGTCTTGTTAGTCTAGTTACTCTTTTGGAATACAATTCCCATACAACTCCAGTGGACATACTAGTATATGGATCCAGGCAATGATCATAATGCCCCACTATTTGACAATTGGTCTTATTCTGAAACATCAGCCAAATGCCAAACTCCAGCTTTTGCAAAACTGTTTTAAACAGGAAGCACTTTACATGATATAATTTGTACAGGGAGGCCTGACTAACAGAAATGTACTCTAAAGTCAAGGAGACCACTTTGCCAAAGGAATGCCGAGTGCAAACATCCCACTCGTTCTATTTACCTCCAGCTGAATTTCCCTAAGCATAAAGCAGCTTGCCTGCATGGTAGAAATTTACACAGCTACACTTTTCTACTTGCTTACACAACACAGCATTTTTATTGTTCACATTCTGTGGACAGGCTGTGAGGGAGAGCACTTAGGTGGGCAGCAAGCAGCAGAGTACAGAGAAGTCTCTTGTGTAATTTCTAATTTTTATGCCCAAATCTAACCTGGGTTGTTTATGTGGATTTTTTTTCCAGGCCATATCTGTAGATATATACAAATGGCTACTGTGTATATAACAGTCTTTCAAAAACTGAGCTGACCTTCATTTATAAAAATATATGTTTACTGTAATTTGTGAATTACAGTATGATATCATAGGATGAATATTTTTTGTGTCTTGAATGTGTCAGCCACAAACATGAGAAGGAAAAAAGCACACTTCTGTTGCACTTCAGTTTTTGTGATAAACAAACATAGAATTTTCTCAACAAGCATTTTCTCTTTTAAAAATGTAATGAATGAAATAGCACTATCATTTGTCAGAAATCCACCCAAGGTATTTCAAGAAAGACATATATTGATTCACTTGAATTCAGATGCTACTTTCGGGAAATCTTGGTCCAGCTAACTTGTTCTGTTGTGAACCTTACATTTATATTAAGTTATAGAGGTGGAGAGGCTAGTCATATTAGTGTGTTGTAGCAAAAACAGAAACCTGGGGCTGTATAACTTTTATTTGGTCATAGGTTTTCATGAACTGCAACCTAGTGCATCTGATGGACCACAAACCACTAAAGGTTCTGCAAAATAAAACCTAACTTGCCACAAGACTCTGCTGGTTGTGAATTCAAAGTAAGCAATATAACTCTAGGACTACCTTTCACCTCTTTGTTACAGCTTGGATTTCATCTTTACTTGGATATTGTTGTAATAATTGGAGCAATTGTGCAAACTGTTCAAACTGGGTGATGCACTAGGAAGAGGGAACTCCAAAGTTCTTGGTCTAAGTGAAGAGAACACCACAAACTGCCATTTCAGAATGAGATGTCCCTTCTTTGCTTGGACCCTGGAGCACCTGGAAGAAAATAATAATAAGCTCCCAAATGGAGACTGAACCAAACAGGGGAACGTGTAGGACTTTCAAGACTGATTTAAAATACTCCACATGAATTTTGAGGGAGAAGCAAGGAAGATTGCTCTATCAGTGGACACATACAAGTAGAACATGTAACAAAATGGTCTGGTGTGGAGTGCTCCTCTTCAGGATTCCAGCCAGCCAGCCAGCTGTACCCTCACCCAAAATACTCTGCCCTCATCCCATCCCAGCCTCCAAGTTTTCTACTCCATTCTCAATAGTGTTTCTGGACCACTGGGCATGTTCAGTCTTCAATGGGCTGATTTTGAAATTTGATCCCTGGGGTCTTGTTGTGGCGGGTTGTTGCTACAGGACTCGGTATTCCACCCAGCCTGATGATGCCTGCCTCTTGTGCATGGATGGTGCCATTCTGGCTACCTAACAATCTGCACTTAAATAATCAATTTGGATTTTAGTATGTAGAAAGCCAGGAAGCCAGCTTCAGCAAATTCTAAATGGGGCCAATGTGTTGACTGCTGTTTTTAAGACATGCTTGCATACTCTCCCATGTACTCTCAGCGATCTGTCCTTTCTTGTGCTTCACTTGCTCAGTTCTGTGTATGGGCAAAGTTGCAGACAAATGAAATTGAGCTGATGAAGTGTGTACAGTACTGGTTCTGCATTAGGAGCTCCCTTTCTGCTGAGTGCACAGAGTCTAATAGTTCTCTGATGTTACTACTCTCTTCAGTCCTTGATTCATAGCACTGCTGGAACAGTAGGCACATTACCAGCCTGAGAGGCTCAAAATTCTTGCAGTCTTGCCATCATCTGGAGTCAGATTTCTCTGCCTCAGGGTGAGAAACTCTTTCTGACCCAAGTGTCAAACTCTAGTTTGAGAAGAGTGTTGGGGTCATATCCCAGCAGGCAATGGGAGTAAGGATACAAGGTAGAGCTAGGGATCCTAAAGGTCAGGGTCTGGTTCCTCTTCTCTAGTCCTCAGGGCAATGGGTAGTGGGGGGAAAACCCTCAGGCTGACAGCACTGCCATGAAAATATTTGTTTAAAATCCTTTCGCTGCTGTTGCCCACTGCTGCTGGCTGCTTCAGAACTAGCCACTGTGGACTCTCCAGGGAATCCATCTGGCCACCTCCTTCTCTCCTTCTTCCTCTTCTCCCCTTTCTCTAGTTATAACTTGCACTGGGACTCAACTGGAGGGAATGGTCTGTGAAAACACAATGAGCTACCCCAGTGCTTACTGTCTGAGAAGTCATCAAATACATTACTCTAGAATTGTTGCTTTATATCTTTCTCCTACTGTTATCTTTATCTGTTCTTTCCCCACCATCCTCATCCTACCCCTAAGCAGTTGAGATCTTCGTTGCTTGGCAGTAGGCATTTGTGTGCTGCACAATTGTTTCTTCTTAGGCACTTTATTCTTTTCTGTTTTAAGGCCATTTCTACAGTAGACTATTATAGCGCTATTATTATTCTTTCAACATCCTTGAGGCCCCTCCCTAAACTGCAAACCCCAGGATTCCATAAGATGTTGAAAGAGGAATAATAGTGCTATAACAGTCTACTGCGGAAATGGCCTAAGTCTTTATTTCACCTCTTGCTGTTTTTCATATATTTCCAAGTCCTTGCAACTCCTGGCTAAATAATTTCTCTATATCTCATTTTCTCTTAAACTCTTTCTCCTTCCCCTCTTCTGCAATTCCTGTCTACACTCATCTTCTTATCTCCTAATCTTTGCATCTGACTCCCTAGTTCCTCATTCCTTAGTTTTTGTTTGTTTGTTTTTCCTTCTCCTTGATTCCTGGCTAAATATCTCTGTTCCTTCTTACTCCTGATTCTTTTTCTTCTCGCCTTCCCTTCCTGAAATTCCTATATTCCCTCCTCTTTTTCTTCTTCTAACCTCTCCTCACATCTCCTATATTAATCTGTATTTACTCATCTTCCCTCTCCTTCCCCATCTTCCCTGTCTTTTGCTTTCTCCAACCCTCCCCAGTTCTGTCTTCTCCATTCTTCTACATACCTTTTGTTTCTCATTCTCATCCTCAGTGCCATTCAGTTAGGGATACTTGCTAATGTGAGCAACCCACGGAAAGCAGAGACTGGAATACATTATTTGGAAATCTTTTTTTTGTTTGTTTGATATAAGCCATTTCCACATAGCGCTATTACTCCACTTTCAACATTCTATGGAATCCTGGGGTTTGCTGTTTAGGGAGTTTGCATCTGGCCCCTCCCTAAACTGCAAACCCCAGTCCATAGGATGCTGAAAGTGGAATAATAGTGCTATAACAGTGCAGTGCAGAAATGGCCATAGTTTCTTTGGTTGGACTAAGCATCCATGAGCTGAAATTGGTGCTTACAAAAGTATTAAAGCAAATCTAGGGAAAGTTTGGGTTTTTCTGTTGAAAAGAGAGCATAGAAAACTTTCCTGGAGCTAGATTACAGTTCCCAAGTAACTTTGAAAGTAGTGCTCAGAAAGGTGCCAAGAACAGAGCTGGGGAAAGTTTGTGGTTGTTTTCTGTTCAGTTCAGAGCTTGGAAATCATAATTGCCAACCAGAGGAATATATTTTCTTTTCTCATTACACATTGTGCTTTCTATTTGAACACCATATTCTGACCAAATCTAATTAATGTTCCTTAATGACATCACCAGGGCCCACCCCCTATGACATCACTAGGGGTCATCCCATGCTCCTAGGGTTGCTGGATGAAGAAAAAGGCAGAGCTCCTGAAAGTTTAATAGTTATGTAAAAGATATGGGTCATTTCCACACTACACTGTTCTAGTGCTATTATTCCACTTTCAACATCCTATGGAATCCTGGGGTTTGCAGTTTAAGGAGGGGCATTTACAGTTCTTGGCCAGAGAGCTCTTTGGCCTCAGTGCAGCAAAAGCAAACTGTTGAGTCATGTGATAGTCCTTCATCATTTAGTGATGCTGCACCCTTATAAAAATGACAGTAACTAAAAGTTAGTTACATCACAGAAGGGATAAAGTTATCCCTAATTAAGTTACAATCCTAAATTAATATAGTTTTATCATCCTTTATTATTGGGAAAAAGAATAAATTCTAAGGCCATTTCTGCCCTACATTATTATAGTGCTACTGTTCCACTTTCAACATCCTATGGAATCCTGGGGTTTGCAGTTTAGGGAGAGGCATTTAGAATTCTCAGCCAGGGAGCTCTTTGGCCTCAGTAAACTACAAACCCCAGAATTCCACAGGATGTTGAAAGTGGAATAACAGCACTATAATAGTCTAGGTGGATAGAACCATAATTTTAGCAGGTGTTCCATGTCACACAAGGTCTACCTTTTGAAATTCCTTCTTCTGCATAACCATTACAGGTACAGTACCTCTGTACTGTTTTTCATTTGGCAATCCTAAATGCTTCTGATCTGATATCTTAAGGTGGAAGCAAAGTAAACTGGCTAGGGCTGGAAGTCATTCTTACCAGTTTTGGACATTTGACCATTAAGTATTCAAAGCAAAGCTCAGTTGTATGGAGTCTACTCAGAAGTCAGCCCCACTGCAACAGCTTTCGGAGATACAAAACACAGCACAAGTCTGCTCTCAATTCAGGAGAAAGTCCATAGTGCAACAGCTTTCCTGGTTGCAAAATATAGCATAGTTCAGGACAGGTATTCTATTCCAACCTATATGAAATGCTGCAAGTAGAGGAAGGAGACTGTGGTGGCAATCATAATATAAAGGAGAGAATTCCAAGAAAGATGGTCAAACAAAGAGAGGCAGGAATTAAAAAGTACTTAACGTTTTGGCACCTGAAATAGTGAAGTCAGTGGGCAAGACCTGTATTGTTGCCCATTAAGCCTTTGCTGTGTTTAAAATGTAGCTGTTAACCACCGCCTGGGACAATTGCTTTCTTCAAATGCACTCCCAGAGTCCCTTAGTCAGCATCCCTAAGAAAGTAACTTTTCCAATCTCTGTTGATGGCCAATACTTTAGTTCCTCACTTATAAAGCAATCTGACACATATTTACCAAGGAGCAGATCTGATGAACTCAGTGGGACTTGCTTCTGAGTAGACTTGCAAGAGGACTGCTCTGTTAGTAAATTGTAGCATGCATGCTTTTCCCCATACTGAGATTAATCTCCACGTTGGAGAAAAGTAATTTACAAAGTGGGCTTTCGTGAGGCTCTGTGTTATTATAGACTTATTGTATCAGTCTTATATTGCAGTGCCAAAGGATAATGTGGGACAACAAATATACCTGTAGAGAAGTCATTTGAGAGATGGCATTCCCATCAATACTCCTTGCTTGAGTCTGGAAACAATGCCACTATAGGGTTTTAAAAGCTGAATATCACCCCATGTAATCCAGGTTGCAATATAAAAATCACCATTGAACAAGTTTTCATCTTGCACAAATATCAGCCAGACATTGAAGTGCAGATGATTTTCAAGCAATTTCCTTCTCTGCCTTCACAAGATGAAATGTAACCAAACTCATCCATCGCATCTTGTTTGGAATAATAGGTGGCAAAATAAAAACCTGTTTGGGGGATTTAACAGCTGCTGGAAATAGAGGTCCAAAGCAAGGGACGAATACAGCCTACAAATACAGTCAAACATAATTTAGGAAAGTATCAATTTACATCTCCTCAAATAATTCCTAACTTTTTCTTTGTTTGGACAACATACAAAGACAACACAAAGACAACACAACACAAAGACAACATACAAAGACAACACAAGGCCCAACTCTTTGTGAGAGGTGAGTGAAACAACCAGTATGTAACATTATGGAGCCTTTAGTGTGCTTCACGTTATCATTTGTGTAGAACATCCAGAATACTACATAATAACACAAGAAAAGCCTTGCTAGATTGGGGCATTTATTTATTTACTAATTACCTATATATCCATCTTTCCTTCAACAAGCAACAGGCAATATATATGACTTTCTTTCTCCCTGCTTTATCTTCACAATAATCCTGCAAAGTAGGTTAGGATGAGACAGAGAGGGACTGTCTTAATAAACAATCTAAGGCTGGATCACTGGAGTCCTAGTCCAACATTCTGACCACTAAACCACACTGATGATAAGGTCCATGTAATATAGATAATTTGTTGTCCTCCAATGTAGGGGCATAAATGTTGGTAAATTTTATACTCATGGACAGTGGTGTACCTAGCATAAAGAGTGCCCAGGGCAAACTTAGAAGTTGCACCTCCTACCTTCTTTCCCCTACCCCCACCCCTACATGCACGACTTTTTTGCACCCCACCTCCAGCATTAGTACCTGGGGCACATATCCTACTTGCCCCACTGTAGATATGCATCTGTTCATGGGCAAGAACAAATCATTTTTCTCTTTGCTACGAGAAAATCCCTGAAAATGGCACAGTTTTCAAGGACTATTCACAGTTTGGGATTGATTCTGGAAAAAAAAAATCCACAGGTTTCCCTTTTTTTTTTTTAATGCAGAAAACAGCATTTTTTTGTATGTGCGGAAATGTTTTCTGTGCAAAAAAATAAATAAAAAAATCTGTGTTTTTCTGCAGAATAAGTCCTAAACTGCAAAGGTTCTTATCCTTCCATGATTTTTCTTATCAGGATTTGCTGACACTTGGGAACACCTTTCTTCATATGAGATTCAAATATTTATTACTGCTCTTTCTATCCCTACTCCATTGGGGAAGATATATTAGCAGGGCAACAGTCCTCTTTTGTTTTGGTTTTTTTCCCCTTTTTTTATCCCAGCTCCTGTCATTCAGAGAAATGTTGTCCTGAAACATGAGGGAGTCCCTTTAAGCCATCATGGCTAAATTGACAGGCTTCAATGAGACATTTAGCATACCTTTTTCACTAGTGAACAATATAGTGAGATTATTTATTTTCACTTCTTTCCATGCCCCAGAGTTCTCACACAGATGCACATTTCTCCCCCCATCCCCACTGTGTGAATTGTGCAATGAAGTGTGGGAAGGCAGCATGCGAGCGTTTCTTGTACATCTGCTCTTCTTGCTTATGTTCTGTGCCATGTGAATGTCTTTTCAATTGACAGTACAACAGAGAAGCATATGATGAAGTCAATACTGAAATGAACAAGAGCTATCTAGATAAACCACTGCATTCTTTCTTATTATTTTTTACATGTGCATTCAGACACGCAGAGACACTCAAAAAAATTTAAAACCCAAGTAAAAATGGTCATTTCCTGCTCATGACTTAACAGTCATGGAATAGTGCTATCCAATTTTAAATCTGAAATCTCCCTTTGCTTTGGTGTAAAGTAAATCAAACTAGTTTCTGTGCTAGGCGATAGATATATCATACAAACTTCCTATGTGATACGTAGCCAGCAATTTGTTTTTCACTACAGTAGTTTCTCACAATCTTAACTCAGATGGAACACAGAAAAAATTGCCTGGTAAAAAAAAAAATGCAAAGTGATTTTTAAAAAGGAAAAAAAATCGTATCTTTTCCTTCTGTGAGATGAGAGACTGATATATATGGCTGTAAATGTATACTGTAATACATTTCTTAGTGGATTTCCTCACCATGCTATTCTGCCAGGAAAAGTTCCTTTTTAGGACACTGAACTGCACCATCAACTGCTTTAGCCCAGTCTATATAGCTACCTGCTGGCTAGAGGATTCTGGGACTTACAATCCACAAAAGTACTTTTTTCCCCCAAACTCCAGTAGTCTGAAAACCTCAGCATGGGTTGTGTCTACATGCAAGTAGTCCCAGCCTACTCTAGTGATATATTCCCCTGGGTATGATCTGGGCAGTTCCCATTATGGTCAGCCAGTACCAATATGCCCTTAACATTCATTCAGACATTCAAAATGAACATTTATAAAGAGATCATCATCTGCCACTGATTTCAAACAATTCACACACTCACACACTGCTGCCTTTCAGGGTAGCTTCATGCAAACCTTTCAGCTTTGTCAACTGGCCCAAAGTTACTTTGCCTTATATTATAATGGCAACAAATCAGTGGCAAAGAAATGTTGCCAGCTACTTCATCCTGGACTTCTATAGTTAATGAACATTATGAGAGTATTGTGGAGGAAGTCCATCTTGAGTAATAAAAGAGGAAACCTCTTAAATCAGGAATGGGAAAAATGCTCCCAGCCATCTGGACTCCCGAGGTCTGCACACTTTCTGGAGACAAAAAGGGGCAAATTACTTCTAAGTCCACAAGAGTAGCAATTCCCCTATTAAGTAAGTTTAGCAGCAACTCCCATCTCCAAAAAAAAACAAACCCTCCCATGTTTCAGAATAAAAGGGTATATCAGACATTTCCAAGATTCAGTTTGATTTCAGGTTGTTGTGTTGTTGTTGTTGTTGTTGTTATTGTTGTTGTTGTTGTTTGGTATGGCTCCATTGGGTCTGAGAACAGAAAACTGGAAAGAAATTTGCCCAGTTGTATTCTAAACCCTTGCTGAAGTGCTTGTCTGCCATAGAGATATGGAGGAGAAGCATGAAGAATGACTTCTGTGAAGCCACAGAGAATACACAGACACCATGAAGCATACAAGAGGCTGATTTGAACTTTTTATATTAAAAGCCCCTCTTGTCTCTACACTATGAAATGTAACCTGTAAAGTGAGTTTCAGGGAGATAGGAGAGGAAGAGATCTACTCTGAGGCAAAAAAAGAAAGGCATGTCAAGAAGAATACTGTTATTGTTTGTATATACACATACACACATACATACATGACCCATCACATTAAATATGATTCAAATTACTCATTTAGATGGATTTAAAAGGCAATTAGACAGATTCATGGTGGATAAGGCTATTGCTGTTGATGGTTACTAGTCATGATAGGTATAGTATCTCTAGGAATTCTCCTACACTACAAATGCTCACACTAGACTCTAAAACAGAGCTTGTGGTGGGGCCACTGAGATGCTGAAAGGGAATACAAGAACAGATGGGGGAAAAATAAATGGGAGAAGCAGTAGGGCAGCAAGAGCAAGGAAGGTTTACTATAAAAAGATAACAGAGAAACATCCGATGGAGAAACTCATAAGCCTTCACCAGTACTGGCCCTAAAATTCCTCCCCTTTCTCCCTACAAGTCAGTGAAGTGGTATTGTTCACTCCAGTGATGAATAAATGGGAAGGGCTTGTAAAAGTATTTTTCAACAAACTCATCAAAGGGGAAGAACCTTTCACACCTTCTGTGTGCGCTGGGACTAGAGCTGGGGCACAGATAAAGCCCTGTTTGAGAATCTAATGTCTTAAATCTTAGGAAAGGAAGGAAAGTATTGAAGGGCAAGTCATTCTTCCAATTCAGTTGCAAATCTGGGGACTAAGAAAACATGCCTTGGAAAGGGGCTTTGCAATGCTGCAAATTGATCTGAGCTATAGGATACCATATGGCTATCAATGAAAACTGTTAGGCAGTGTGAGAAACCTACAATCATATAATATAGTTTTATCCTAGTATGTTTATATAATGATATATCCCACAGAAAAAGGTTTCAAGCTGTCATGACACTACATTAGGCAACTCAAAATGCAATTTCCATAGCAATTTCCAGAAGCAGATGAAAGGACTTACCTCCATTCAAAATTCCACTGCTCTGGCTGTAGAGGGAGAGGAGAAGAGGCAGGCACAAGTCCATTATGTCTAGGCCCAGAAGCAGCCTCCCCTCCATCCCAGCTGCTACGGCTGAGGCCTCAGAAGGAGACAAGAATAGCCAGTATCTGCTGGACCTAAAACCCTCCCACACTGCCATCCCCTTTTCCTTTTGTGTTGTATCTTAGGCCCTTTCCGCACCAGGAAGTTAAAACGGGCCAAGGCGTCCTGTCACAGAGGTCGTCCACACCTTGGATCAGACTAGGTTTGGACTATTTACCATAGTTCCGCACCTTAGTCCGATCCAAAACGCCCCCAATGGTCCTCCAGCACACTAAGTGAAGACCGGAAAAATCCGGTCTTTCAATCTTCTGGAGCGCGCCATTGCATTCCTCCTCACTTGTGCAGATGCGCAGGCTCGCACCGATGTGAGCCTGCAATCAGCGGAGGGTGGGCTGTGGGCATGGCCAGCGTCAGCAGTTGGTCCAGTCCCACGAAGAACAGGAAGCTGCCATTTTGTAAGTCTGAGCAGTGTG